>VKOC01000007.1:24091957-24113875 GCA_009364415.1 Spea multiplicata
TTTCCCGGCTGGGGGATAAGTTGTAGCTCTGAGTTATTTGGAACCCCTGGGGCATTGTTGTTCCCCTCCGGACGGGGTGGAAGCTTAAAGATTGGCTGCGGGAAGCCTTCAAGTTCATGTCGAGAAGACAGCATGCTCTCTGTGTATGTATGTGGCAGGCCCCTATTAACGGGATACTGAACCTGTATCTCTCTGCATTGCATGATGTTATTTGGCTGTTCCATGTGAAGCTTTTGGTGGAGAAGGAGGCTGGAGGTCGTAGGAAACCATTTCGTGCATTGGTTGCATTGGTAGGCCCTCACTTGTCCATCTTCCCCTCTTACTGCTCCAACACTGCCGATGTTTAGCAATTGTGAGTATTCTCTCTCGACGTACTGGCCAGACGGCCCGATCAGCTGCCCACAGAGCTTCACCATCTGTTTGCTGGGACTGCCAATGGAGACCTCTGTTTTCGGGTCAGTCTGTCCAGCGTGGCTTTTCATGTGGTAAAGAAGGTTGGACTGCTGGCGGAAACTCTTCCCGCACTGCTGGCAGGAGTACGGCATTTCTCCGGTGTGGCCGCGCAGGTGCACCATCAAGCTGGTTCTCCGCGTGAAATGTTTGCCGCACTCCTGGCAGCGGTACGATCGGTCCCCAGTGTGAATGCGCTGGTGAACCATCAGGTTGGACTGATGCGTGAAGCGCTTGAAACAGTGACCGCAGACGTAGGGTCTTTTACAAGCTGCAGGCTCTTCTTCTTTACCACCTTTCAGAACAGGGCCTTTGGTACCCCAAACCTCGTTACCGGTGTCATTGCCGTCAGATATCAGATACATCAAAGGAAGTCCGGGTGCCCTGTTCTCTTCACTCCAGTTTCCTCCATCAAGCTCCTCCGCTCTCTGGTGGCTCTTCATGTGATGGGTGAGATTGGACTGCTGACGGAAGCTCTTGCTACACTTGGTACAGCGAAACGGTGCCTCTCCTGTGTGAGTCCGTAGGTGGACAGTGAGGCTAGTGCGCTGGTTAAATTTCCTCCGACACACGTGGCAGGAGAACGGCTTCTCGCCTGTATGTATACGTAGGTGAGTGACCAGTGACGACTGCTTGCAGAAGATCTTATCGCACACAATGCAGCGGTATCTTCTCCACTCACATGTGATCTCGTCCGGTTGATCTGACTGAACCAGCTCGTGGCCAATGCCCTGGAACTTATCTTGGTTATGGGTCTCCTGGTGCTGCAAAAGCTCAGACAGATCCTGGAAAACAAAATTGCAGAAGGAGCATTGGAAGAGACCCCAATATCTCTGGCTTGGTTGTTCTGAAGACCCAATATCTTTTCTTTTGTTTGCATCCACACTCCTTGCCTGTTGGTCAATATTAGGCCAACCATGTGGCCTGCAAAGCATCCCACTTACTTTGTCCACTTTACCAAAACTTGTTGGCATTGGTGTAACTCCATGTAACACGGGCTGTGAGCTGGTGTCCTCTACGGTTCTTGTCACCCTCGCTTCTGTTGCCCCTTGATCTGCAGTGCTTGGCTCTCTGGCTCTTGGCTTATCCATGAGAGTTAAGGCCGTAGAACTTTGTGCAGTTGGATAACCGTATTCTGTTGACACAGAGCCAGGCTGGCAAGTTGTTTCTGCCTCTATCAAGCGTTGCGATGGCTTTTCTCTCCAGCGGTTTTGGTGTTCGTCAACATTACTCAAAATCATCGGAGGCTGAGAAGAAGACTGGCCTTCAGGTATCTTCCCAAGGAGGGGAACAAATGGTCTCCCATCCTCTGGCCTTATAGCGGTCCAACACTCTGAAACTACGGGGACAAAAACATAAATGTAATTTTGGCACGCCTCATCACAAAGTATCAAAAAGTACAATATTTTGATTGCGGTTGTAGAATTCTTACTTTCGTTGCGACTATTCCTTGCTCGACTGTCCTCCTGAACGTAGGAATCTTCAGAGGTTTCCATCACTGCCAGAAATGGTGGTCACGAGATTTTGAATTCTAAAAACAAGGGCACAATATCAGGTAAACAAATCGGTGTTGGAAGGTAATACGGTAAAGAGATATTCTGAGCATGTGTCACACAGTGGAGGGCACCATTTTCAGGGGTTTCTCCACTTAATCATCCAGAACAGAGGTGGCCAACAGAACGCGCCTTAGCCAAACCAAATGTGATGGGAGTATCAAATGTGCTCCCTTTGATTTGTATGTTGTTATTACTCAGCTGTTAAACATCTAGGTCAATAGAGAAATATCATAAAAATATATGCCCCGTTCTTACTCTTTTTTTGTTCAGAAATGGTTACGTGAAGGTTGTCCTGGTCTACAATGCTGCCCTGGAAGGTTGGAAGGTTCCTCCAAGACCAGGATATCTACAGGTCTCCCAGCAGGTCGGTCTGTTCACCACGAGACCACCAGCTGGAAGAATCAGATGTACTTGCTGTGAACATCGATACCTGTTGTGATACCGGCAGGTAGCGGGATATATAGTCAGTGGTGCCACCCTGTGTCCAAGAAGAAAACCATGTAAAATGAACAGCCACATACATTAAACTCACATACATTAAAGTATCGCAGGCATCCTAACACCCAATTATACGATCGAGGCTTACGAAAACCAACCGTCGGACCACTATAGACTTCTCTGCCCTAGAATTAACAATTTGGGACTCCAGGACTCACCAAGAGGGACCGTATCCTGATAGTGGTCAGTCATCGTGACATAGTTCAGTGTCGTCTGCCGGATACAGACATCTTCAGACACGAGAAAATCCTACAAAGAATGGAGAAAAAGTGAGGTTTCCGTTATAACACGAGGGGTGATTTCAACAGGGGGGGAGACTCGTACGACGGCACACAGACCCACGCCAAGTCGTGAGATGTCTCTCCAGTCCGTGATATTACATGAACAATATGATTAAGCCGGAGAAAGGAGGCTCCGTCTAATAAAAAAAGGGAACTGGATATATTTATTTACTATCGCGGCTTAAAATACCTGTAACTGCAACGTCTTAATGATATCGTGACTTGTCTTTAATGAAAACACCCGGACACATTAACAAGTAGATAGGCGGCTGAAAAGATTAATGGCCAAAATCGTGGACACCCTGAGAGCGTCCACTAAGGATGAGACTCCGTTTGAGAGAAGGCAGCCAAAACCTGGCCCCCCGAGGGCCGTAATTCCACCTACCATTACGTTGTCATCTTTACATTTGTTAGATGTTACATCAAAAGCTTTGGACCACCCTGGCCATGAAGAACCTGGACCACTTCTCAGAGCAGACCGCTCATGAGGCCAGCTGAAAACCCTTAGGTGCTTTCAACAGGGAAGTGGTTACAATAACAAAACACGACAGATGTAACCGGCGCTGTACGATGACGACCGCCACGGAACAAACAACACCAAGACGTTTCTTTACGGAGACCCGTTTTAAACGTTTCTAGTTATGGGAAGACCCCTCTTGTGACCCTGAGACCCTTCCGTTGGCCCAGGCGTTGTATGAAGACGCCCCGTGTATCAGGCGCCCCGTGTGTTATACGCAGCACTCCCTGCGATAAAATGTTTTCATTTCAAAAAAGGCAAAAAAAAAAAGAAAGCAGAACTTTATTTTCCTAAAAGAACAAAAATAAACATTAAAAGAACTCTGCGGCAGGCGAAGGCGCCGGCCCACCCCGTCGAGCTGGAATCTGCCGCTTACGAAGGGGATATATTTTTTTTATTGTTGCTGAAAATACGACAGCCACGCAAAAAACCACATAAACAGCCTTTAACCTCTTCCCTCCCACAGCCAAGCCTTTCTTCCGTTAAGAAAGGCAAACGACGCCGTGGATAATTGTCGACGCTGATGCCGCTTCTCTCCAGCTGCTTTGGACTACGAATCCCATCAGGCCAAACTGCGGCTCCGGCCGTGGGTGGACTGCAAATCACATTATCCTAGCTGTTGCCTTCCTCAAGCGATGTGCAGCCCAGTCCCATTCGCCTGAGCATCGCAAGCTGTGGGTGATGGGAATTGGAGTCCGAGGACGGCTGGAGAGAAGCCATTTGTTGGGTCCTTCGATCTAGATCTGGAGATACGGGCGGCTGAACCAGTAAGTGGCTTAAGAATCAAAACAGATCCTGATCCAGTGACGACTCTGGTTTTAAGGTTTCCATGACAACGGCCAGACACAAGAGACTAAGAAAACAATCATATTACAAAAGAAAAATAATAATAATAAACCGAGACGCCTGAAGGAATGCACAAAGGGAGCGTTGGAGGAACGTCGGAAGGGCATGCGCGCTTTCCTTTGTCGGCTCGGCCTGCGTCTGACTACCGATAAAGCTTTTACAGCAACTTGGCCGCCATACAGGGCAACCGACTTTGGGTTCTGGGCCATGAAGTCCAATAAGAGCTTTGAGGGGGCCTTGATCACTCGATGCCTCGGTTTACAGATATAGGCGACAGCCTAGCGCCCCGAACATCCACGCCAGCGACAAACGCATATTACTCAGCGAGTATACTCCTGCTGATCAGCCTCCCTCGGCGGGCAGGAAGCGCTTTGTGCGCATGTACCAAGGGGTCTCATTAGAGGGCGCTACAGCTGTCTAGTACCCATGAGGTCGATGGAACGCCATCTCCTACAAGGCAAATGGCGGCGAAACAGAGCAAAAATATATAAGGGGACGCTCAGCTAGCGTGTCCCCGAACGCGCACGCAATGGCTGGAGAGTACCGCTAATGGCCACTGACTCGGTACTCTTACCACCCAGAATGCACTGGGTTTAAAACACGATCTTTGCGTCTTTGGGCGTTGGAGCTCAGACGGTCCCTTTAAACCGGCTCATTACCCTCAAGGGCAAACGGAAACATTTTTTTTTAATAACACAAAGCTCTGTTCTAAATTTATTGCAGGAAGACCTCAGCGGCAGAATATAATGTTTGTAGGAACCAGGAAGCCGCCGAGCGATCGTCGGGTCGGGGTAAATTAAAGTACGGAGAGCGCCTGGAGGGCAGGACGCTGCTAGGGTTAGAGGGGGGTCTAAGGAATTGGGGCGCCATTTGTCATTGTCAGGTTTCCATGTATTTAAGGCGTAATGGTGGAAACATGCAGAGCCGCGAAGAGTTAAAAACCCACCAGGGCCGTTACAGACTCACTAGGGGGTCTTATTATATAGGAGCCGATTTCGAAAAAAACACGCGAGGCTCGGTTTAAATAACACTTTTGGTGCAAAGTTTTAAACGTGATCTTATCACCACGGCAACCGATGGAGCGGTCCGCGATTGAAAAGCATCCTATTGGTTGCTATGGCGATAAGATGACTTTTCAAACTTTGCACCAGAATTCCTGCCCCCCCCATGCATAACCCCCCCAGCAAAATACGTTAAAACATTTTAACCGCGCCTTCCACACGGCTAGACGTCACGTCTTATCCAATAACATACGTGTAAAAGCAAATTTACTAATACATTATTTAAAATGTGGCCCTCACAGGGTTAAAATCTCTCATCCTGCCAATAATAATAATAATATCAATAATAATATCTCAACTAGCTAATAATAATAATACAAATAATAATCTCAACCAGCAGACAATAATAATAATAATAATAATAATAATAAAAAAATAATAATTAATATGATCTCAAGTGGCTAAAATAAAAATACAAATAAAAATAATCAACATATCTCAACTGAGCAGTAAATAATAGATAATATCTCAACTAAGCTATAAAATAATATACAAACAATAATAATCACAAACGCTTACAAACAATAATAATAATACAAATAGTAATCTCAACTTCCAGCTTAATAAATAATAATAAAATAATATTTAATAATATAAAATTATCTTAAATAATACAAATAAAAATAATCACCACAGCTTATCTCAACTGGAAGTAAATAATAATAATAATAATAATATATAAAATAAAATAATAAATAATAATAATAATATAAAAGGATTCCATTGGCTAAATAAATAATACAAATAAAATAATCACTATCTTGTCGTAGACTGGCCAAGTAAATAATATAATAATTAATAATAATAAGATAATATTAGCATTTTTACTGAAAGTTTTATGGAAAAAAGGGGAAAAATGATATTTAATGTTTTTTTCCACCACAGCATAATTCAAATCCAAACAAAATACCAAAATACTGAGGCTTCCATTATTTGATAAACATAAAATAATTAAAATCAGGCAATCCTGTGGCATTAATAACGTTCGGCATTCAGCCGGGGCAGTCACGGCGATCGCGACATAAAATAAAAGTCAAATAACGGAAACCGGGGGTTTTCGGGGGGGCTGCATTTTGACATTTTGCGTCATGAACCCCTCTTTGGTCATACGAGGGCCTGTGGTCTGCCGGGAGCTGAGGGGTTAAATTCTTCATAAATAGAAAGGGGGGTAAATATCAGCGGAGATGGATTCGCCCCCCCCCCCCGCTCCTCCCGCTATCTGCCCCGGGTCCCCCGCCTCATACTCACCTTGCTGATGGTGGAGGGGCGCGGGGGGTATCGGGGCGCTGGCTGAGGGGGGTGCACGGGCTTTGGGGGTGCACACACAGGATGCTTTGTGCAGGGGGAGGGGCGCAGACACAGAGAAGAGGGGGGCTGGCGGAACTGCCGTGAGCGGCTACGGCGGCCCGGGCAGGACAAACCTGCTCCGCTCTGCAGCGGGATGACGGAGAACGGGATACTCAGGGGCCCACATAGCAACCCGTATACAAATATATCCCATATCATGTAATAATAGTAATGTTGACAAATTATTATGTTATACACTACATGTAGTATATAAAACAATATATATATTATTTTTTAATATATATTTATATTTATATATATATATATATTATTTGTTACTATTATTGTTGATGTTATTTAATAAATAATATGTATATATATATATATATATATATATATATATATATATAAATAATAACAACAATTATATATATATATATTATATATATATATATATTATATATATTTCCTAAAAACTTTTGGATTTGGAGTTCCGTAACCTGCGTTATTTGTCTTGTGGATAAATAAACATTTATCGATAGAATATATAAGTGTCATTTATTTGTTACTTTGTTACGCATACAATCATTAAAAAAGAACTTCTAGAAAAACTTTTAACGTTGCAAAATCTACACGGATCTTTGAACTTAGCGATTCTGGTCCAAAAGTGGTCTCCGTAGCAACATGTTTTTGGACTATTCCATTTTTTTGCCTGAGGTGGTTAATTAACTGAAACTCAATTATGACCTAAAATGGGAATAATTACCGATTTAGCATTTTACATGTGAAAGACACGGGGTAATCCTATGTGTTTACGACGCCGAACGTATAATCTGAATATATCGGTGTAAGACGTCCCGCGGTTACAAGTCTTCTGTATTCTGGCCGTAAAGAAGAAAGGAATAAGAGAGCGAAGCAAGACAAGACAGCACAGAGCCACTCCTTATAAATAAATGAGGGTTATCTGATCGGCCGGTGTCAGGGTACACGATCCCTTTGTTACAGAATCGCAGAGTGTCCTTGGTCTGGCAGAGGACACGCGTATATGTGTGTGAATGAAGAGCTTTCAAGACCTCAGAGGTCCATTCTTCATTCAGATGTATTGCGTAATGAATGAAAGCCTCAGATGCCAATATATCTAATCTGGAAATAAAGTACTGTCAACAAAAAGATTATTTTTTTCTGGATCCCTTCTTGAATGATGGAGAGTAAATATAAAAACATTCCGGCACCACGTTCCAGACTCACCAATACAATTTTATTTTTTTTATTAATTTTTTTATTATTTTGTTTTTTACATTTCTTTTATTTTTATTTTTTTTATTTCTTTTATTTTATTTCCAGGCAATTTCTTCAAAGACGTGTCATAAAAACGTGTCTTTTTTAAAAAACAAAATATAAAAAATATATATATATATGTATGTATATATATATATATAATATGTTGATTTATTTTAAGTATTTCAAGGAAATAAGAAAACTTGAGCAACCATTTTACTAGTTTTTTTTTTATTGGTTAAAACACGGCATAAACGGGCATAGAAATATTGTAATTCATAAAATAAAAAGTTTTATTTTAAATTGAAAAAACAGTTTTATTGACTGTTAGAAATGATACTAAGACACGATTTTTAATCTTACAAAAAATAATTTGCATTCCAGCAAAGTATGGAATCTTTTACACATATGTATTTAAAATGCTTACACATATGTATTTATTTAGAGACTTTTTACACGTATATTTTTAAATATTTTACACATATATGAAATATTTTTCTTTATAGATTAACCTGTTACTCCTCTTATATTTTCGTTATCTCTTATATATTTAAATCTGGGGAACTCTAGAAAATGCTAATGGTCCTCGGAAAGAAAACTGGCGTTTTTACCGTTACCTGCAGGAATAAATCTGCATATTATGGTTTTTTCCTAAAAATTCTGTCCCCCATGGGGTTTCCGCCGTTGTCTTTTATTATAAAGCGACCATAAGGCAGGTTCTAGAGGTATCATTGTAGCTCGGAGACACCTGTTCATCACTGACCCTGTCTGTAACGCTATACCCTCTGGAGGACACCTGATCTTTCTAATGGTTCCTCTCCAGGAACCAGAGGAGGATTCCAACTCATTCGGGTTTAGAATGTTCTTTCTGCTGCTATCTAGATGCTTTTTCTCCAGATAGTAGGAAACCTCACCATGATGAGGCTGGTCATTCCTGGAAGCCTCATGGATGTATGTGGGCCAAAGGACTAAGCTGTGCTTTTTAACCATTCTTCATTGTGGCCTGCACCCAAGCGGTGGGATGAAATATTGAGAAGACCACGGTGGAATGGCCACTGATCATGACAAAGGTAAAGAGGGGACATCTGTTCCTAAAAACTAGGGTCTTCCGTAACCTGCGTAAGATTTCTTGAGGATAAATACACATTTATTGATAGGAAATATAAGTGTCATTTTTTTGTTACATTGTTACACATACAATCAATGAAATAAGTTGTAGAAAAACTTTTAGAGTTGCAAAATCTACTCGGATCTTTGAACTTTAGTGAACGATCCCAGTTATGTGGTTCTGGTCCAAAAGTGATCTCCATAGCAACGGTTAAGTGGAACGGCCTCCCAGTAGAGGTGGTAGAGGGTAATACTCTGAATCTAAGACGGGACCAAGCTGTAAGGCTTACAATAAAAATTGCTTAATATATATATATATTAATTATTATTGGTTTTAAGGCTAAACTCTTTTTTTTTGTTTGTTTTAATTTTTCTAGAAACCATCGAGAGTTTGTCTGTTTGATATTTTTCCAGGAGCTCAAGGGGAAGAGGTGGGATTCTGGTTTTGTACCATAAATATATGGCTTCAGATGCATCCACATATAGATACCCCACAAACTAAGTCAGATATACCCCCTGTGTATTTTGTTTAATCTATAAACATTCCCTGTTTCTATACACATTATCGGGGCTTTTAGGGCTGTAGAACCCTGCGATACCCTCATACCCAGCAAACATTATGACCTCCTAGAAAAGAGGGGCATCCGTGGAGGAAAGAGGGACATGGGAGAGGAAAGAGGGGTATCTGGGGAAGGTAAGAGGGGCACAGGGGTTTGAGTCCCCACGAGGGACTGTCTGTCTTAAACTGGGATTCTTAGAAGGTATGATTGCTTGTGTTACACAAAGTTAGATCTTGCTCTCACTCGTTCTCCCAGTCTTTCTCTCTCTCTCTCTGACTCTCTCTTCCTCCCTCCCTTAATATATATATATATATACGTATTTGTATCACTTAGGATGGGAATTCTTCTACTTCGCTACCAGATTACTGCCCTGAGGCCGGAATATCGGGTGATGGCTGCATCTCCCAGGTGGTTGACGAAGCCGCCATAATTATATCAACTGTGACCGACCAGCAGAACCAGAGTGAGGACACCGGGCGTGGGGAGGAAACGAGGGAGCAGATAGGATCTGAAGATGTGAATGTTGGTCTGAAGATGTGAATGTTGGAGGATTGGCGTGATGTTGTTGGAGAGGTGGCGGTGACATGAGTATTTATTTGTTTGTCTGGTCCTTCAGATGTTTCTGGATCTGAGACACCCTGCAGTCCTGACGATCGAGAATCTTTGTGTTCCCTGCATCATATTTTCAAGATACTCCTTCACATCTCTGTCATCGTGACCATAGCTGCCACCGCCCTGTCCATCTGCCTCTTATGTGAGTACCAGGAACCAGGGGCAACTTCAAGGCAAAGGGTGCCCAGGGGCTCATAAAACTGGGATTTTCTATTATCAATAATCTATATCAACCGGGCCAAAGGGAGGCAACTGGAAGCTCCTTGGTCGCTGACCAAGAGGGACAGTCTTGTTTGAGTGGATATGGATAGAGGTGTAGCAAGAGGCATGGCTTTACTAAGACTTTGTATCTATCATCTATTGATAGCAATTTCTGTTAGCGCTGTAGAACTTTGGGGCACCAGGAGGGACTGTTCCTTCTAAAATGGGACACTTTGGAGGGATCTTCTCCCTTTTCTGTATCTTTCTGTAAAAGTTATCCTGTTGGGTATTAAATCCCATCCGTTTGCTGATTTTTCTCAGTGCAGTATTTCTACCACCCTGCAGTCCAACAAGCCTGTCCTGATTTTTTAGAGAACTGTGACCAGTCTCTAAACTGCTCACTTGGAGGAAGTGCCAATCTCTGTCCTCCCAGCAGGCTTCCGAGCAACCGGACCAGCGCCACTGGTGAGTAAGACTTATAAGAACCCAGAGTCAATCTATGTTTCAGTTCCTTGTATCAACACAGATGACTGATGGGGTGTCCGGCCCCTAATGCCCAAGTCAAGGGTTGGGATGGGGATCTATTCATCTTGGGTGCAGTTCATCATCCATGAATTCCTGTAGACCATCGGTACGAGTGTCCAGAGTGCCTTCCAGACGTGTAGGAAATGCTGGCATCACCCCTATGGAAATTTAATAGTCTTCTTGGATCTCAAACTGGAAGGCGAACTTCTAGGCTTAGATCAGACAGACGGCAAAAGGGAATTCTTTGTAATTTTTTCAGTTGTCTGCTCTCTACCTATCTCCTGATCTCCAATAATCCAACCCCTGTTCTTGAAACGTTCCAGTGGCTCGGTCACTGAATGTCGTGTCCTCCTGTTGGATCCACAGAATACAGGAGCCCTGTCTTACTGCTCACAGGTCGTTCGCTGCTGCAGGTGTATAGTGCGAACGCGGGGAAGTATTACACCGTGTGTCACCAGGGCTGGATGCCGACCCACGGTTGGACTGTATGCAGAGAGCTGGGGTTTGACAGGTTGCCTTTGTAAACAACTAAGTACTCTGCTCTGCTTAGACAGGACCGTCTCTGTGTTTTTCATTTCTCATTTGTTCCAGTTCCGTGACCCCTACCGGCCACCTTCCTGTTGGCCTGGCTACCTATACTCTTGGGTGGCTACCTGTCTACATTCTAATTCCCCTCTGTCCTGTCCTCTGTAGAATTCTGTAGGTATTCCTTTTTAAAACTCCATTAACGATTCCTGCTCTCTCATGTCTAGCCACACGCTCTCTTCACCGGTACCGCTCACTGCCACGGACCCCACCGTCCTGGAAGCGTTTGCTGTAGTGAATAAAACCATTGGCTCCTCCAGTAATCTTGAAAGTTTCCTGAGCCCGGTGTAAGTTCTGCTGCATTCTATCACTGAAAATACAACCACAGCGGGGCGCTGTTTCCCACACTCAATCTAAACGTAGAAGTCCTGAACAATCCAGGTGCCGATCTTTACTCCAGTATGGCCACCATCGGCGACAGGCTCATTCCACCACTATGCAGAGTCTGCGCCTGAAACATAAGTACCCTATGTACAAAAGAAGGTGTAGTTATGAATGTGTGTGTTTTTTCCCCTTCACATTGTATGCTCTTGGTCCTTGGGGTTCCAGGCACTGGCATAGAATCTCTTCTGTCTTCACAGAGTGACCTGTCCCACTCAGGAAGGCGTTTCGCTTCAGTGTACAGGTGAGAGGAGGCGCCATACCTTAATCTATTAGGGAGAACCATACCTGTTAAAATGGGGAGGACCAAGGTGTAGTGGATGAGGAGAAGGGGATTCAGAAGGAGGGATGGCGTTTGGAGAACCTGTATCTTGGGGTAAGAAGACCCTCATCCAGCGGCTTGCCTAATGTCCCATTAAGATCATATAAATCCAACTCTAATTGCAGATTGTGGACGTCCTGCTGGGGAGAGTCACCGTATTGTAGGGGGCTCACCAGCTACTTGGGGTCGCTGGCCATGGCAGGTCAGCCTTCGTTGGGATGGTCGCCACGTTTGTGGGGGCTCAATCATCTCTTCCCAGTGGGTGATAAGTGCTGCCCACTGTTTCGTGCTGTGAGTAGCTTTTGCTCTTCTTGTGTTCTCTTCCTTCCGACTGCAACGCAATCAGTGAATATGGCGCTGCCTCTTTTATCTTAGTTCCAGCTTCTTAACAGTTGGAAGATGGAAGGTCCATGCCGGTTCGGTCTCTCTAAACCCAGCAACCTCCCATTCCGTCCGCAGCATATATTATAACGGCCAGTACAACTCAGAGACGAATGACTATGATGTGGCCCTCTTGAAAACCAGCCAGCCAATGAGATTTTCCGGTAAGCCCTAGAACCTCTAAGACTGTGTGCGTCAGGGTCATAGATCCAGACACATGCAGGCAACAGAGACAAGGCCATCTAGGGTTCCTTGTAACTGGGGTTCCCAACCTCGTATGGTAGTTGAGTTGATTTGTTCTCATCTTGAGGGTTCCTCGCTGACCTTTCTTTCTTACCCATCTTCTCTTTCAGAGAGCCTTCGTCCTGTTTGTCTTCCTCGGACCCGCCAACAATTCCAGACCACAGGAAATTGCTGGATTAGCGGCTGGGGCCATGTGAGCGAGGGTGGTAAGGAGCTGACTGAGGCTTTACTCGGGTGAAAGTTCTCTTTTATGGCTCAACCAGACACACTGTAAGCTTATTTCAGGAATCTATAGAAAGACAGCACATTAAACCAAGGACAGGTAATGTTCATCTTACAGGTTATCAACGGAGAACAACTCCCATAATTCCAGAATTTAGGTAGTAAGAAGTCGACAGAGCTGCCAGAACTCACCTGGAGAAGAAGACCTGTCCCCAGGGGTTCTTCTTTCTGTCGGGCTTTCTCCAGCCTTCTTCATAACATGTCTGTTGTGGCGATAGACATCACAAACAGAATGCTAGTAAACAATGATTTAGAATGTATTTGAATATGTATCCATATTTGTTACTTTGCTTTTACTTGTGCATCTTACGTAGTCTATGCGAGAGGATGGTCCATCAAACCTTCCCTTCTTTCCTTTCTTCCTCCAGGTCAGTTGTCTCCTGTCCTCAGGGAAGCCAAGGTGCATCTAATCAGCAGCCATATCTGTAACCAGTCTTCCCACTATCCGGGGATGATCAGCTCTCGCATGCTGTGTGCCGGCTACCCGGACGGCAAAGTAGATTCATGCCAGGTACAAAAAACTCTATAAATTCAGCTTTAGACAGACAGGAGTCATCATTTCCCGCGACCATTATCTGAAACCACCATGCAGCACATGACATGACTCAGGTCCTTCTCCTTGATAGAACATTTTTATTACTAACACATTCTTGTTTTTCTGTTAATTCTACATTTTTCTATAGAAGTTACATTTTTTCGCATCGAGCTTCTACTCCCATACATAAAAAGTAAGGCATTCACAGATTTTTTTTTTACCATGGGGGCCAGTATATAAGAAATATAAGGTATATCCAAGGATTGGGTCATAGACAGAATGGTGACAAGTGGCGCTTCTTTGCCCCCTACTGCTGAATACCCCTGTATTCCAAATATATGTTAATCCTCTAATGTCTACACTACCCCAAAACTGCTAAGAATAGAGGAAATCAATAATTCTGGTTCTACAGCTTCTAAAAATAATAATAAAAATATCATATATGAATAATATATAATTTTCTAAATAAATGTATAAATAATAAAAATCTAAAAAATAATTCAATGTGTTTTTTTGGAGCTAAAAATCTGACATTTATCTGTGAGTTGCATCATTCTTTATTTTTTTTTTTGGTGCATTTTTTTCCATTAGCGCAGTCTTTTTTCCACATTTTTACCCCGTTTTCACACCTATAATGCTTTTCGAAATATATTATATTTACCGGACCAGAAGACTAGGATTCACAGCGATAAAGGTGAATTGCTATTAGTTAGTAATCCTTTACATTTTTATACCCATCATAAACCAAACTCGTACTTTATGTGCTGTAAATGCTATTTATAATAAATAATGTCATTAACTTTGCTGCCGGGGACGTAGGGTTTGAAGTATTAATCTAGTAATGACCCCGAATGGCCGCCAGATATTGATTTATAGATAAACTCCCTTTCGGTTTAACGCATCGCTTTTTTAATATTTTTATCATGTAAATAGAAACTCTGAAATAATTATATATTTATTTTTTTTTAATTAAATATTATATATATTTACAAAATATATATATTTTTACACAATTACAAAATTGTGCAAGCATCTAAAAATTCATTTCCTCTGTGGTCCGGCGACGCTTGTCACTGATTGGCTGCTTGAATCAGCCAATCAGTGGCAGGAATGGGGAGATGATACCGGAATGCCAGTGTTCTAAACCAGAACACCCTGTAGCCAATGTGTGGCAAGAATGAGAAGGATTCCATCATCCATTGGCTGCTTCCTTTTCCCCCATTTCTTGGTTGTGTCGCCATGAAGCCACCACTACATTTTCGAGTTACTCGATCACCACAATGTATGTAAAATACTAAAGGTTTGCATCGCGGGTCCTTTCTCACCGCGGGTTATATAGCAGACAGCTGGGAGATAGCTTACCCCTGCCTTACATGAGTTATCACTCAGTCCCATCCTTAACTGGAACTGACGCACTAGGGGTGATAGCACCGCTCTCCGACAGGCTGATTACCATGGAAACCTGCCATATAGTGTCCTGATAAACGAGAATTATCTCTATACGGGCCATTAATAACAATGACTTCTAACCCAATGCTAATATATCGATTCTTGGGTTATAAGACAGAAGAAACTTCTTCAAAGAATTCACTTCAAGCAGCCGGTCCATTTAGGGGCGGCCCAGTGCATGCTGGGAATTGTACTCCCCGGGACCCAGTATCACACTGGTTACAGAATACAGATATGTGTTAAAAATGTTTAATAATGATGTTTTGAAGGTGTCCACAGTAGGGTATCATCTGGGGGCTTTTACCTCTCCTCAGTGCTTTCTTGCCTCCCATACACGAGCCCATTGCCTCCCAACTCCTATGAAGAGCAGGGGAGGAAGAGAATTTTGGAATCCTTTCTTGTTGACCTTCTTCTCGTAAATGTGTCTTCTTCAGGGTGACAGTGGAGGACCCTTGGTCTGCCAAGAAGACGGTCTATGGTGGCAGGTGGGGATCGTAAGCTGGGGCGAGGGCTGTGGTAGACCCAACCGCCCCGGGGTCTACACTAACCTCACCGTGCTTCTAGACTGGGTCTACCATCGGCTCCAGGTGAGTTACATGAAGAGCGTTTGAGGAGAACACCCAACACAACTGCAAGGAGGTTCCATGCGCAGCCCATTCCATTAATGGTTGGAAGGGGATCATGATGGGGATTTCAGGAGTGGGTTTTATTAGCGGTGGGAGTCAAGTCCTGTCATTAACCATCTCGATTTCTCCCAATCTAGACAGACAGCGGGATTCCATGACGTTGTAAGAAGTCACCAATGATGACGTCCGAAAATGAGACTGAAATAAATAAAAATGTAAAAAAAAATGATATCTCAGGGTCGGACGATCCCGTGGAGATTCAGCGTGTTACTCGGTTACAAGTCCCACAAGCTGTAGATTCCATGGGTCTGATGAGCCTCCGATTGTCAAAGTCTAAAAGTGTTTGATAAAGTTTAATAAAACTCTCCCCCAGCACCCTCTGGCTCTTCTTAGATCCCAGTATGACAAACCATAGCCTACTGGTGTTTCTGAGTTTTCAAGGGTTAATATCTTAAAATGTCTCTATTTTCTTTACAAATCATTTTAGAAACCTAGAATTAGCTGGCAGCTCGGCCCCATTCGGCCCCCGTCTAGTCGCCCGTTTCTCCTGCTGTAAAGACTCAAACATTAATCAGTCGTTGGTCTCGTCTTAGACTCCGGAGCCGTATGTCTATCCCATGCGTGTTTAATACCCTCACTGTATTACCCTCTACCACCTCTGCTGGGAGGCTGTTCCATTTGTCTACCGCCCTCTCAGTAAAGTAAGAAAGGATTATCTGGACACCAGCAAAAATGGGGAGTCATTCTGCATAAACACCCAGTGTAGTCAACAGCTTTGGCTAAAAATCAGACCCACTATTTAGTTGAATGCCCTAGTATTATATATATCATCACAAAGATTATATTACAGTCCTAATAATGACTCTTACGTAAACCATGGCACGTCAGGAGGTAAAGGTGTCCGTCATGAATGTACCTGTGGTCAAGCAGGGATTCCAGTTGTGATATAGCAGGAAGAAAAGCACCAATGGTCATGCTCAGATATCATCAAAAGCAGAGAATATGGGGCGGGCTCCAGACCGTGTGACCTGGAGAATAAATAAACAAACAGAGAACAATAATAATGATTTAATAATAATAATAATAACAACAAAGATAATAACAATACTTAAATACTACTACTACTAATAATAATAACAATAATAACAATAATAATTATATAATAATAACAAAATAATAACAATACTTAAATACTACTAACGACTAATAATAATAACAATAATAGCAATAATAATTATATAATAATAACAAAAATACCACTACTACAATAATAATAATAATAATAAGAAGAACAATAAGCAAGAATAATTATATAATAATAACAATAATTAAATGATAATAATAACAACACATTGTAAAATAAACAATAATAATTAGATAACAACAAGAATACAAATAATAATTATTTAATAATAACCAAAATAATAACAAAAATTATAATAGCAATAATAATGATATAATAATAATAATAATTAAATGATAATAATAACACATTCAATAATATAACAAAAAAATAATTATATAAATAATCACACAAAATAATAAACAATAATTAAAATACAAAACTAATAATAGAACAATAACAATACCGCCTGGAATTATAATAAATAGAATAATAATAATAACAAAATCGACAGTAATAACATAATTAATAATAATATAATAATTGTATAATAATAAAAATAATAGCAATAATAATAATAATAATAATAAGCCTGTGTTCTCTCTTCTCCTGGCTGCGCAGTTATTATTATGGCTGAGCATAATGAGAGTTATAGACCGAATACAGTGAGTTGCCAAAAGCTTTCAGTAGATGGGAGGAATTAACCCCTCCTGTTCATAGCATGTCAGGCTCTGAGGTTTTGTGTGTGGCAGCCGAGGAGTTAATCGGTCACGTCTGCACCCTTGTGGCGGTTTGAAACTGCTGAATCACGTTACATAGACAGAAACACAGAGCCGCCGCGTGTGAGCTCCCGCTGTACAGACAACATGCGTGTTTGCTGCACCGTCAGAGGAATGAGAAATGCGTATGAATGGCATTCGTCCACCGGCTTCAGTATTAAGTACAAGCCACAACAATATTAACCCACTCAGTGCCAGAAGGGTGTCCAAACCTTGGCAAAGCCTTGGATCTCCTACACACTTTCAGTTTCCTGAAAGGGTGGTGGAACATCCTCCCAGCAGAAGTGGTAGAGGGTAATACAGTGAGGGGATTAAACATGCATGGGATAGACATACGGCTCCTGAATCTAAGACGAGACCAACGACTGATTAAGGTTTGAGTCTTTACAGCAGAATAATCAGGAGACTAGACGGGGGCCGAATGGGGGCCGGTCTGCCGGCAGGTTCTGTGTTTCTATGCCGTGTACTGACGATGAGCTCATTCCTGCACACACACCACGGTTTCATTCTGTAGCTGTGCCAATGTGGATTAAATGCCCCGGTGAAGGAGTCGGGTTTGGGGGGAGTCCTGGTTCTCTTGTACGGCAGTGCGGGGGTTAATGAGTATTGTCACGGAGGAGACAGGAATGCGTGTGCGGTATGACAGGTGTGAGCCGTGTACGTGTGCGCTCGCACACCAGCAGCCCAGGGATTTCCTGTAAATAAATGCCCCAGAATTCAGGACATCTTAAGGGTCATCGGCAGAACTGCGCACCCCCCCCCCACGGAACCCACCCCACACGCCAGTTGCGTGTTTATAACGTGACGATACATGGCTGTGATGCTCCCTTTAAGGTGATTCAAAAGATTTTTGGGGGTTCATAACCCCCTGGGTGAAGTTCAGTTCTATAGGCTCTCCTATTTCTACCTCCAGCGAATCAGAATGCCAGGGGGGGGCGGAGCTTGAGAGGCAGCGTGTCGCTCAAACTGGCTGCTGACAGAGGGGCAAAATCGTGACTTTGGGGGGGCAGTAGGGGCCCTTACACACGTCTGTTTAAGGAGCCTCATTGAATAGCAAGCTTTCTTCTGACCCGCCTACGCGGAGCCGGGTCTCTGAATCCGCAGCGCTTGGGGGGGGTTGGCCTAATCCAATGGGAGACTTAAGTGGATCTTCTCTTACAAGAGGGAGATCAAGAAGATCTATAGGATAGCTATCTATATAAAAACCTAGAACCCGTCAGCAGGTCGGGCCCATTCGGCCCCCCGTCTAGTCGCCCGTTTCTCCTTAATCAGTGGTTGGCCTCGTCTTAGTTTGCCCGTCCCGCGTCTCCTTTTTACCAGCAGCTAAGAATTCTGGGATCTCCATTTTCGGCTAGTGTGGCCGATGGATCACTTGTTATGTTTCAACGCACAGTCATAATTGCTGCAGAGGGATTAATCAGAGAAACTATTAATACAAGCGAACCCCGGCGGGTTTCATTACTGCAACCCGGCGTTCTATAACCCGCGAGATAAACCGGGTCCCCCCCCAAACAACACAGTTCCGGAACTATTTATTAAGATAGTCGTTTAACCCTTTCCTGCATGGTAGGGGTTTAGTAGACAGTTTCCTAAACTACAGTTTGCCCGTAGGCCGGAATGTTTTCAGTAACAGGGGGGTTAAGTGGCATGGTTTGGGAATTATTTGGCAATAAGCACCATGTCTTTTTTATACACTTAGATCTTCTGTGCCCCCCACGCATGCCGAATGCATCCCTTTTACCCCGACAGGTGCCACAGCAACCTGTACACGTTGGGGGCAGTTTTGCAATTGCCTGTACCCCCCGTGGGGGTCCAGATACTACAGACAACGGCCTGATGCTCCTGGCACTAAGACCCTGCAGCCGAGCAATATGGATACAAAATAACAAACACATATTATTACAACAATAACAAAAATAATAACAATAATAACAATAATAACAATAGTCATAATATTACAACAAGCATTGCTGTCATTTCCTAGAATCTGTTAGTCTTTAGTAATTCTAGTCCCCCCCCCCCCAGTTAGGGGCCAATGTCACCCCTGGGGCAGTAACTGTGGGTGTAATAATGTATGGGGCAATCCACACTGTACGTGACTGCTCTACAGGCTGCAGTGGGGAAGGGGTTAATCACTGCTGGCCACACCCCCTCGCCCAGGAGAGTGCTGTGTGATTGGAGGAGCAGGAGGTGGGCGTTGCTGCCCTGGGGGGGATTATCAGGGAGGTGTGGGCGGGGAGGGGGCAGCAGACAGCTGGGGACAGTGACACTGGGACATGTTGGGAGCAGCACTGGGAAGGGGACTGGTGGGGCAGGTGAGGGGATTCAGTGCCATGGCCAGCAAGGGGCTCATCTTCAGGCAGGTGAGTGGAGATCATTAACCCCTTCCTGGCTCATCCTCACATCAGGCTGGACTGAAACTCCCATCACTCTCAGCCCCCAATATACCCCCCTGTCTGTCTGTCTATCTATCTATCTATCTATCCACCTATACAGACTGGTTTAACACTTTCAGCACCTTTAATGGTCCAGTTAACCTCTTCTTGCTCTCAGTGCTTTAAGGAAGAAGGTGGTCTGCAGCTGGCGGGGTTAGGCAATGCTTGCCAGTCTAACTGTGGGGGGCTACAAGCCTCACTGTGCCCCCCCCCATTTATTATTCATTGTGTTGAAATAGCACTTGAAGACCCAAATGCAGCCTTCTTGCAGATGAATGAGATTAACCCCCATAGTACAAGGAGGAGGGAGCGAGCGACAAAGCCCCCGGGGATGAATTAAGGTGCCCCGTAAATATTCCGATTAACCCTAAGGATGCTGAGACACATTAAAGTTGCAGGCGGAATTCTTTCGTCACACGGGTCCCGGCCGAGTAGAACTGCTTTGTTTCAGGAAGTTAAACGGCTGGCTGGCGGCGTAAGGCGGATATTTGCTAACGCGGTTTGGAAGAAGATCTGGAAGTGGAGTGAGGAATGCGGGGACCTCAGGATCCAGCAGGGGATACTTTGTTACATTTCAGTCCCGGCAGCAGGGGAATCCCGGGGTGGATGACACGGTTAGCCGGTCCTTCAGCCTGCAGTCCCCTCCTTACGTGTTCATGGCAAGAAATCCACTTCGCCTTTTACCTCCGCTAATCATCCTTAGAATCTCAAGAAAATAGAAGCATAGAATCTGCCGGCAGATCGGCCCCCATTCGGCCCCCGTCTAGTCGCTCGTTTCTCCTGCTGTAAAGACTCAAACTTTAATCAGTCGTTGGTCTCGTCTGAGATTCAGGAGCCGTATGTCTATCCCATGCGTGTTTAATCCCCTTACTGTATTACCCTCTACCACCTCTGCTGGGAGGCTGTTCCACTTATCTACAACTATCTTCCATTCCATCTCAGCCTCTTGTATTTTTTCTCCTCTTTTGAAATAATCTCCCCTCCTGTACTTTGTTAAACCCCTTTATGCATTTCAATGTCTCTCCCCCATCCCCTCTCTTCTCTCCCCCAAGCCGGACATATTGAGATCCTTTAGTCTTTCCTTATCCCTTTTACCCCGCAAACCAATCAGCATTTTGGTTGCCCTCCTCCGAACCTCTCCAGAAGGTCAATATTCCTTCTAGAAATGGGGTCTCCAGAACTGCCCCCACCACTCTAGGTGAGGTCTGACCAGAGACCCTCGTCTCCACGCTCGCGTTTACTTACCCCACCTTCTCTAATTCTCAGTTATTCGAACCGGTCAGCTGCACCTACACCTATCTCCTCGCCGACCAGAAGACCAAAGAGGCCGTCCTGATCGACCCGGTGCTGGAGACGGCGAATCGAGATGCCCAACTCGTTAAGGATCTGGGTCTGAAGATGGTCTACGCGGGTAAGAGCTGCCTGATCGGTGTGACGATATATCGACGACATCTCTCACCTTCATCCCAAACAAAATGAATATTAATGGTCAAAACTGGACAAATGACATCATCTAGTGTAACAATCCCTTAATCAGAGTCAGCGACCAGGAAGTACAGAGCTCTGGAAGTCTCCGTTGACCACCAATGGGCGACATTTCTAACTCTTTCGGGTTTTGTTACATTGTCTCTATAGAGAACAATCACTGTCATTATGTTACAATAATGGATTATTATGTCAGGTCAGCGCTGGGAGGAGCCAGGAGTGCTTGATGATGTCATAGATTTCTAGCCATCAATTTTATTCCTCCCCGCGATGCCCAGTAGCCTAGACGCTGCCCGCACTATTATAGCCCATGGCTTTTATTGGGTACAGAGTGCAGGTTTACTGCCCATAAATGTGTCATGTGACATAAAACCCGGGGGGGGGGCAGTAACTTAATAAGCGTCTGGAGAAATTTTCAAGGAGGCCGTCATTAACCTCTTCATCGCCGGGCGAGCCCACAATGCCCCGCTCCACTAGTGTAATAATACGGCACGGTATCGAGACACCTGATAA
>VKOC01000007.1:24128023-24145327 GCA_009364415.1 Spea multiplicata
ATGGTAAGGGCAGTTTCTCCCCCCTGGCTGCCTCTGTTTGTGTGGCAACGCCTGCTACCTCCGCCGGAGTGGCCAGCTTACGCTAGGGCCTTGTGTCTGAGCTCTGGAAGTCTGCTGCAAAACGTCTAGGACTGACAGTGTTTAGATGCTTTGCTCTGGGATGAAACAGGTGAGTGGGTCGCCAATTGCCCACTCATTTGCCTTTCCCATTTTTCAATGCTGCTGGTGGTGGTGCCAGCATCTATTCTCTGCCAGTTCGCTTCCTGGTTAGAGTCATGCCCAAAATATCCCTAATTGTAAGGGCAGTTTCTCCCCCCTGGCTGCCTCTGTTTGCGGTGTGGCAACGCCTGCTACCTCCGCCGGAGTGGCCAGCTTACGCTAGGGCCTTGTGTCTGAGCTCTGGAAGTCTGCTGCCAAACGTCTAAGACTGACAGTGTTTTGGTGCTTTGCCCTGGGGTGAAACAGGTGAGTGGGTCGCCAATTGCCCACTCATTCGCCTTTTCAATGCTGCTGCTGGTGGTGGTGCCAGCATCTCTTCTCTGCCAGTTCGCTTCCTGGCTAGAGTCATGCCTCGAATGTCCCTGATGGTAAGGGCAGTTTCTCCCCCCTGGCTGCCTCTGTCTGCGGTGTGGCAACGCCTGCTACCTCCGCCAGAGTGGCCAGCTTACGCTAGGGCCTTGTGTCTGAGCTCTGGAAGTCTGCTGCCAAACGTCTAGGACTGACAGTGTTTGGATGCTTTGCTCTGGGGTGAAACAGGTGAGTGGGTCGCCAATTGCCCACTCATTTGTCTTTCCCATTTCCTTTTCCATTTCATTATTTTCCTTCTGATACACAACCAACCAAACATAACACACACAATAACACATATAACACATATAACACACAGTGACATCACACATAACACACATACACACACACGTACAATGCACAAAACACAAGGACCTTTTCCTTGTTATTTGCCCTGGCCTTCACTCACTAATAGCATTACATTAACACTATAACTCACAGTTCACCCTATAACATTTTTCCATCCACATACCTGCCAACAGACCCAACTTTTTCAGGGACAGTCCTGCTTTTTTCCAGTCCTGTCCCATCTAATTTAGCTAAACTAGGTATGCAAAATGCAAATACACATAGGTAGTTATAGCTCGGTAGGTAACGCTACTATAAAACATTTAATAAATATAATCAAGTACTAAATAATAAATCTAACTTTAAAATACATTTAAATAAACCCCTAATTTTTTTTTAAAAAAAACATTAAAATTAAATTATTATTTAGACATAATACATCTTTAACCAAACCAGTGCACTGCTACTAATCTTAAACATAACCGTACATTAACCCTAAGCTATTTTTTAGTTCTTGTCCAACATTTTTCCATCAGCATACCTGCCAACACACCCAAGATTTTGGTGGACAGTCCTGCTTTTTTCCAGTCCTGTCCAGTAAGTAAGTTGGGTTGTTGCAAAGTATGCCATTGTAAATAGGTAGCAAATGTTAGGCATGTAAAGTGGTCCAAAATCAATTTAAAAATGTAAAATATTCCCTATTCTTTTATTAAACATCTATGGATGTGTGACTGTGTATGATAAAAAGGAGGCCAAGTTCCTTGGAGCATTTGTCTGGGTCATTTTGTGTACAGTACACCTCGGTATGTGTGTGCAACTCTATTGGTCGTTTCGGCAGGGGGCTCGCCTGCCATCAACGAATGAAGTGCATTCTGCAGTTCTGCAATTCACTCGTTGATGCCAGACCAGCCCCCTGCCGAAACGACCAATAGAGCTGCACACACGTACCTTCACGGCAGCTGCTGCTGCTCTGATGTGTTGTTAACCCCGTATTAACCCCTGCTAGGCAACCAGGAGGGAAACGAAGATTAAACGAGCACGAAGAATGTCCGAGAAGACAGGAACGGGCGAATATTCGCGGAATACGAAGATTTTTTTTCCCCCGAAGACGAGCACGAAGACGAACACGAAGAGCCCCCTGGTGCCCAAGTCTAGTAAGAATCTAAGCTCATTTCTGATGGGAATGTCCCAATATCCAAGTATTCAGTGCCAAGGTTTATAGTACATAAAGTGGTGGATCATTCTCTGCATTTCTCCCCAGATCCAATGCCCCTTCATTATACAAATCAATCACTCTTCACATAGAAATACTATCCACCAAAAGGTGGAGGAAGTCAGAGTCAATAAAGAAATGATTAAATCTGTGTCAGATCAGTTGGTATTCCTCCTTCCCTACTGTATTCTTCAACCCTCCCTTTTTCTCCATGCACCTTGGCTTACATGGGCATTAAATGTTGGCCAAGGCTCCTACCTAGGTCTGTAAATGGTATATAGAGTAGAAAAGGTTTTTCCACGCACTTCAGTGCCCCTCTCAAGGATTGTTATGTTTCAGAATTTTCTATTTCAATTGAGCAACAACAAACAAGTGTTACTTGTTAAGTTATTTTATTTGCTCATAAGGACAGCATTAAAGGACTGGGCTGTCTTTTCTTTTTATACCATTTGTGACTGAGGCTGTCTTGACATTTTTGTGATGCTCGTTGTCAGGGACCTACCTCTGCTACCCATCATCCGCTGAGCACCAGCACCTTCGTCCACGTACCGTCTCTCCGGCCTCTGTTACAGCATGCGCAGGGTATGTGCCGGGAAAGGAGTGACGGCAGGGGTGAGTGTCCTGCGGTCCAATGACGCAGGAGGGCAGACCAGGATGCGAGACAAGAGGTGACGGACGGGTCACCATTGACTGTGAGTATAGGAAAAGCAGGGCTGGGGGGAGCAGTCAGGCTTTGGTGGGCTATTTCAACCTCCAGCACTGATCCCTCATTGCTTGATTGTTCAAGTCCCTTCCTGTATTCCCATACCTCCTTGCTGGATACTTGTGTTTTGGATTCTATGGACTTTGACCTTGGCTTGCTTAATGGACTTTGCTGATTCTCTCTACCCTAGACGACGGATTGCTGTACGGTACTGTTTTTGCCTTTTTCGTATTGCTCAGTGGAATAAAACCATTGCTGTTACACTATACCCTGTTTTTTCATCTGCTACTTTATCTGGTGTCTCTCTGCGCTGTGCTCCAACCCCTGCACACCTGATAATCATGTTTTTCTTCTCTCTTGTTTAGTGTACCCATAAGTTATATATAGTTTTTTTAGAACAAAAAGGGCTTTATTTTTTTGCAAATCCAAAATTTAAAAGTTTTAAAAGGGGGGGGGGTATGGGGTACAGAAAGGAAAAAAGGGGAGGAAGGTATAAAGTACATTAGCAGTTACATATGCCACCATATGTTAATACAATTTATAACACATCAACTTCTATTGTAACATGGTTTCATGCAGTCCAACCGAGGGATAACAAAACCCAAACTGCAGAGAAAATCAATTTTTTATCATATTATCTAATTTCCTATATAAAATAAAATTGTCATATCTTGTAATCCTGTGCAATGTCCTATTGGAGACATAACTGGGGGGGGGGCAGGTTGAAAAAAAAGGAAATAAAAACAAATATTTTCTCAATCATAGCTTTTATTAAAAAAAAAATTGTTCACATAGTTTTACATGAATTAACATTTACTGGTAAAACTTTTTTCCTATAGGGTCGTCTTATATTCAGCCTTTTTCTTTTTTTTTCATAAATTAATATTCAGATTTTGGGGGGTCGTCTTATAATAAAGCAAATACGGTATACAGGGCCAGATATTCTTGGAGCAAAAACTCACTGGGGTTAGACCTTTATAATCCATATTAGACTTGTGCATTTGAATTCCTACAAATTTCAAATGTAGCACATTTTGGTAAATTTGGTGATTTGAGCACAGCCATGAAAAAGAGACCAGACCCTCCACAAATTAGATGAAAAATAAGCAAAAAACTCACTTACATTGACTTGCACTCTTACACACTCACCCTCTAATTCTTTTTACTCTTTTTCTCATACTCTCTAAATGTTCCCCTACTCTCTCTGTTGACCACTTCTGCTTCTGCATCTTCTACTTTATCTTCTATCCTTTATTTTCTATCTTTTATCTTCTCCCTTCTCTTCTTTTTACTATCTTCAATCTGCTATCTTCAGTCTTCTATCTTCATCTGCATCTCCACGGACATAACCTTGCTGGTAAACGATAGAAGATAAAGAAGTAGAATGCTGAAGCAGAAGTGGCAGACAGAGAAGGTAGGGAAACATTTAGAGAGTGTGAGAGAGAGTGAAAGAGAACGAGAGTGCGAGTGAACGCGGGCCAACGTGTTTCAGATGAAAATTCTGAGCTTTTTGCTTTATTGTAGTCAGATTCTTGAGGGGGTCAGGCCTTATTTCCATGATTCTGGCTTCATATGAATCACCGATTTGAAGATGAAGTGAAGGGAGAAGATAAAAGATCGCTCATTGAAGATAACGTAGAAGATGTGGAAGAGGATGTGGCCGGCAGAAGTGGAAGTGGTTGGTAGAGAAGGTAGGGAAACACTTAGAGAGAGAGACAGAGAGGGAAAGAGAGAACGATATTTAAATTGTGAAATAGTGAGTAAGAGTGTATGGTAAATCACCACCACATTTTTACTTTGGCATAACACACAAGGAAACGCTCCATCTGCATATCAAACTGATCACAACAATTTGGACAGGCCTACCTGAAAAGGGAGGCAAATTTTCTCTTTATGCATAGACACATCCAGCCTTGCATCAGCAAGTATCGTAAAAAAAGATAAAATGCATAAGATCTTTTTTGCAGGATGACTTAATTCAAAGAAAGAAGACAACCAATAAGAGCAAAGGGGCTGCAAGTAAGATTTTCAAAATCCAATATATTTGATTGTTTCTACCAAATCATCTTTAGCACTAATCTTGCAAATACAAATCTCACACCAGAGGGTGGTAAATATAAATAAACAATCCTCATTATGAGAAGAGCCACACTTACCTCTCCATGATACCACAGAAAAGTAATCATGAAAATGGTTCCTAAATGACCAAATTATCAAATGACAGTTATTTTCCATCTCCCACTGTTACAAATCCTCTATAAAATTTCAATTAGTTTTATAAATACATTAATCTAACATTCTGAAAACCCACCAAAAAATATAATTACATGTATAATGATTTCAGAGTTCAAGTATAATTAATATTTAGATATAATCATAACGAAATAGCTACCACACATTTACTGATTACTAGTGCATGCTATAGTATCTTTTGTAGGTTTTTTTTATAATGAAATCACGATGCTTTTATACACAGAAAAAGCACTCTCAACACCAGCTTCCCTCGTGTGTTATTTGCTGTTCATTTGCTGTCTACATTGTGTTATCTGATGCCTTTTGTCAGATATTTGAAAGCAAAGCTCTGCATTATCTAATTTTGTCAGAACTTGTTTGAGATTACATTTACCACAAGAGCAGAGTTGTCAGCATAAAATCACATGTACTAGATATTTTATTACTGTTTTGGCAACAGGACCCGAAATATCAAGAATAAAAGTAGTATATTTGTTTGAATATAAGGCCCCCTGATTAATCTTATTTTTTTTTAAAAAAAAAGACCTTAACATAACGTATCACTTTGCTAGATAAATTGCAACATTGACATGAGCAGATGAGTCCCTGCAGCCTACTCTCAAACATAAAAATCCAATAACCAGCAGGATTAGTATCAGTTGCCATACTCAAGGCAAAACATCATATTTTTCCATCATATCAGTTATTTTATCTTATTTAAGTTTAGTGCTCTGTGAATGCTATTCGAGTTCCTCTACACCAAAGGTTTTAAACCATGCCATTAAGGACCTTGCTTTTGTGCACAGGGGCACAGTCAAGGGAGGGCTGGCACCTCCTGGCCCAGGGGGCAAGTAAAGCCACATGGCCTCATCGGCCCCTCCCCCACGCCGGTAACTCACATACACACTGGTACACATATTTACTAGACTTGTGCATTCATCTTCAGTTGAACATGAAAATGAACATGAAGAGTGCGTTTTCGTTGTTCGTCCCGAAGAAACGAAGATAGCAGCGGTAAAACATACACAAAGACGAAGACAAACAACACAAAGAATCTTCATGTTCGTCTTCGTCTACTAATCTCCCTGGGCCCTTCCCCATCTTGCCTACCTTATCTACGCAGCATCGCAGGGGTTGACAGAAGAGGAAATCCGTAGGTTCGCCGTCAGGGGTTAAGCGGCCATGTTTTGCACTATATGTATGTGTCTGTCTGGTCGCTAACAAGTTCTCCATAAAATGTTTTTGCACAAATTAAAAAAGATAGGTTTAGGCAACATTTTTTGCACCTGGATTGACAACTGACAAAGATAGAGTTCAGAAAGTCATTTTTAAAGGATAATTTGGAGTTCCCCAGGGTTTTGTCCTAGGCCCACTGCTGTTTTTAATAATATCTTTAATAATGATCTTGCAGTGGGTATTGAAAGTAATGTGTCAAAATTAGGTAAGGTTATATAGTCTGAACTTCACACTACTTTCCTGCAAGGAGATTTGGTAGAATTGGAGGAATTGGGCAAGCAAGGGGCAGATGACACTTAATGTTGACAAATTTAAAGTTATGCCGTTGAAAAAAGGAAAATGTTTCTAAATTATACCTTAAATGGGTTTGTGTTAGGAAAATTATTAAATTAAACTGACTTGAAAATAATTGCTGCCACTTAACTTAGCAACAGTGTTCAATGTCGTTCATTTACTGCAAGGGCAAGAATGATAATTTCATGTATTTCCTCTCTAGAGGAAAATATAATATTTGCTTCTGTATAAGTTAATAGTAATACTCCACCTTGAATATGCAGTGCAAGTTTGTGTGCACATGTACCTAAAATTGACATTATGGAGAATAAAAAATGAAAAGGCGGGATACAAAGTTAGTAAGAGGAAAGGAACACCTTAGTTACGAAGAAAGGCTAGAGATGTTGAATTTGTTTATATTAGTGGGGATATGATATCAAATAAACACTGGAACAATATCCCCCACTCTCTGATGACCTGTTCCTTAAAAGGACTATGGAAAGAACAAGATGTCATCCATTCAGACTTTAGAGTTTAGGGTCCCCTTGCCCTTGACGTGTAAAATGTAGCAAGTGGCAATTATTTGTTGGATGAGGTCTCTGAAAAATATGAGCAAGTTTCCAAGTGATTAAGGAATGAGAAAGTAAAACAAAATGGACAAACAAATAAATGTGACAAATGTTTGGATGTTTCTTGTTCGTTTTTGTTTGTACTGTTGGAGATTTGTATAAGTGTACAAGTTAGGCACAATGAATTAAAATTAAAATTTGTGTAAATCAGAGTGTGCAATTCTAATAGGCATGCTATATGTTATCATAGCATTACAACAAGAACTTCTGGGATTTAACGAAGTAAAAGTTGAGTTTTTCAGTCAAGACAACCTGACCTTTCCAGTCACGAGCCAGGGTACAGACTTTACTAGTTTTCTTCCAGATTATCTATTTAAATATACCATTATAAAAATAAGCTAGTTTTAAAATACTATTGTTGTTATTACCATTGGTTCATTAATGCATTTAAATACATGCAAATAAATATCCATGGTTAGATAGCACACCTAAAAATAAAACTGCAATTTCATAGATCATTTGAGCAGAAAAGGTACTGGTGAATTAAAACTGCAATTTCTGGTTAACAGATTCAATGCAAAGTGTTTTGCATCTGAATACAAATAATTATACACAAATTACTATAGTAGTATTTAGTGTCAGTAACACATATATATATTGAAGATAAACTGTTCTCATTGATATAATTAATGTGGGAGGATGGGCTGGAGTGTTATACATTTCCTTCCGTTTACCTCTCAAATGATCCTCTTAAAGCATCTCTGCCACTTCTTTCAAAAATTATATATTATAGTGCTATATATAAAATTACTTGTATTATGGTGCTTACAATATAAGTGTTAATAAATAATGTTAGTTATTCTAAAAGCAGTGATGGAATTATTTCCTCCTTTAGAACCCAGATTTGTCCTCCTTTGGTGGCCAGAAAGTTTGGTAAGCATGCGTGTATAATAGTATCTACATTTAGATTAATTTCATCAGTTAACCAAATACACAAAATATACGGTAGTTTTTCTAAATGTCATAATTACATAACTCATTAATAAGTCACAACAAATGCCTATCTATTAGCCGTGCCATAGCACTAAAAATTAAAAGTGTCCTATTTTAAATGCTGGAAGATTTGCTTCAAGATTTTATTACTCTTTTAATGGCATGTTAAAACATAATTGTAAATTAGATTACAATTTAATGAAAACAGTTAAAATTAACAAAACCAGAAACATATTAAAATTAGATGGGTATCAACCCTGAATGCAACCTTGAATGTACAGTAGATTGTGCGTTCCAATTCGAGCGATTTGTAATTTTAAAAAAATTTGCCAATTTTGTTAATTCACAAATGTTAGAAAACTAGGAGGGTGCCCCAATGAAACAAATGAAAACAAAGCAGTGATCACTGAATTTCCATTTGCATTTTGTTGCTTTCTTTGCTCTCACACTCTCATTCACTCGCTCTCACAGTCTCTCACGCTCCCTCTGAATGTCTCCCTACCTTCTCTTCTGAGTCTGTGTCCCTGTCTCATTTTCTGAGCTCCCCTTCTTCTCTTGCCTCCTCCTGTTCTTCTGTCTTCTTTCTTTGCCCACTTCTCCATGCTATCAATTGCATTAACCAGGCCTCCTGAAGTGCTTCCACAAAATAGCAGAGCCTCTCCACAAACCCTCTCTGTCCTCCCCAATTAAAGGAACGCGGTGGCTCCCCGCTTTTGTAGACGTACTGCAAGGGGCCAGAGTATTGCAGACAGATACGCAGGGATAAATGCAATGCTTAGTTTGCAAATTCATATTTTATAGACCAGAGTTGTAATTAACTGTGCTGAGACAAAACACCACCATTTGCCACTCATAGAATCGATATTTTATACTTTGTTACTGTAATTAATTGGCTTGAAATGCTTTTATTGTCTCAGTTTAATGCCTAACAAGACATGAATTTACTAGACATAATTAAGCATAACATATAGTCTGAAGCATAAAAGTGCTTGTTATAAATTATGATATCATTTATTTTTTAGAGTTCATTAGACAGTGACAATGATGGTTTAAATAATCCTAAAAAATGTGTCATAGCTATTCTTGGTATTTAATTTTTATTGTTGAAAAATGCCTATTACAGTTTTATACAAAGGGTCAGTGATGGCAGCTGTCATATAATAAATACTTTACTCATTGAATTTGTTTCATCCTTAACCTAGCATAATATAGAGACAAATATCACTTGCTTGTCCAGCACAGCATAATATATATTGTTGGAGCCTTTAGGACATTTTATTATGTCCTGAAAAACAGTAATTACTTTTTGTGCACAATAATACATCAGATTTCTAAACACTGTGTGATCAGCTCATTGAGAGATCAGAGTAAGAAGAGGGAGGCCACTATGGGTGTAATTCCTGTGGATGCAAAACTTGTGTCTATGCATAATCTAGGTGCTGGGATAGGTCCGGTTGGGTACAATCCGGAAAATGTCCTGTGGATGCAATCTGGGTGCTGGGGCAAGTCCTATGTGTGCAATTTGGGTGCTGAGTGAAGTCATATGTTTGCAATCTGAGTACCAGGGCTGTTTTTTTGGGGTGTGTGACCTGTAATTAATGACTGGGTTTCCATGTATTATTTATTTAATCTATATCTTCAATACTGAGTTTGCAAGTGATTTTCAATTCATGTATACCTGCAAGACTGGGTTTGTGTGTTATTCAATTGCTCTATACCTACAATGCTATGCTTCCATGCAGGGCCGGCCGGAGACTTAACTTCGCCGACGCCATTATTTACCCCCCCGGTACTTACCTTTAAAGAGTCCTGCGGCGAGACTCCCTGCTCTGCCACGGTGCCGGCTTGTAATGCTGAGCGCGGAAATTGACGCCACTTCCGGCGCTCAGCATTACAAGCCGGCACCGAGACCTAACAGGGAGACTCGCTGCAGAGGAGAGAGAGGGGCGCCGAGCGGGTAAGCGAAAACCACTCGGCACCCCTCTCTCTCTCCTCCGCCTCAAAACGAACAACAACAAAAAAACACTTGGGGCGGCAAAGTGCCGCCCCTTCTATAGTGCCGCCTGGGGCAATTGCCCCAGTCGGCTCCGTTGTAGGGCCGGCCCTGCTTCCATGTGCTATTTATTTAATCTATACCTGCAAATACAGGGTTTGTATGTCTTATTCAGTTGATCTATACCTGCTATGCCGTGTCTCCATGTGTTTTTTATTTAAACTGTACCAGAACTTAATGGGCAAGGAAAAGAGAGGTATGGCGCAGTGAAGGAGGAGACAAAAGCACTCTGGCGGTGATGACGGGGGGCGTCACAGGGCACCTGAACACCTGAGGCCATCACCTTCCTATAGACTCCTTTACATTTGTAATTTATTTCTGACAACAGTCAGAACCAAGTGTTTGCAAACATGTTAGGGATTATTTTCTTAATTCATTATGCTGTTTTCCAAAAAAATATGACATTTAGTAGTATTAAATATCCATGTGCACAAACATCCTGCTTTAAAACTCCCTATCAGAGCCTATATTGTCCCCCCAGTCCCTGTGTTGTTCCCACCAGCCGCTGACTTGTCTCCACCAGCCTATGCAATGACCCACTAGTTCCTGCCATGTTCAGGTCCTGTCATGTCTCCTTCAGGCCCTCTCAGGTCATTTAGTGTCCCCACATACCTTGCCATATCCAACCCCTTGCATGCATTTTTCATGGTGGTGGTGTTCCCTGGTGGTCTAGATTGGTAAAGGCCACTTTAGGCCTCACACAGGTGTTGGATGTGACATGACATCATGTCAGGCACTTCTGATACAGCCACGTGAGACCTTTCGCTGCTTCACATGTCTGCTGGGCAAGTGAAGAGAGATCCTACGACACAACTGGGGGTGGGCTGTTAGAACCAAATGGTACATAGAGCCACATAGAGTATATTTAATGGACAGTAGTCATATTTATATCACTGCTTTTGGTCTTGTCCTGAAATTGAAATATTCTGGGAGGAGGTGAAATCATATATCAACTCTGCTACTCTTAATCACAAATTCGAGGTCTTGTACAGATAGTATTGGCAGTTGCACAAAAGGCGATACTACACCAATAGATCTACCTCCAATGTTCTACTATGGGGCTACAACACACTACAATACACCTTTTGTATTCTGAATGGTGTGGTTGAACACTAGGTTTCAGAAAGAGACACAAACATTCTTTTTCAAGCTGTGGCAACCATTTATTAAACTGTATGTTTCAACAACAACAACAAGTATTTATATAGCGCTTTTCTAATCCTAATTATTTTAAGGATTGGGAGAAGAGATGGGTTTTAAGTCTTTTTTTTAAAAGTCTCTAAAGTTGGGGCCTCTCTGATTGATAGTGGTAGAACGTTCCAGAATGTGGGAGCAGCATGACAGAATGTGTTGGAGACGGATTTTGTGTGCACTTTGGGTAATGAGAGAAGAGACATATATGTGGATCGGAGGGGGGCGAGCAGGGATGCAGGGTGTTAATAGCTCTTTCAGGTAACAGGGTCCCTGGTCCTTTAGGGCTTTAAATCACAACACACCTATCTTAAAGTGAATTCTCCATTTGATAGGAAGCCAATGGAGAGACCGTAAAATAGGTGTAATATGGCAATAGTCTGGCTGCTGCGTTCTGAACCAACTGCAGTTTATGAAGTTCTTTTTCTGGGAGGCCTATATATAGTGCATTACAATAATCCAGACAAGATGTCACAAATGCATGGATTAGGGTGGCAGTATCCTCTGGTGGGATTAGGTGCTTTATCCTGGCTATATTCCACAGGTGGAAGAAGGCAGATTTTGTTGCAGCAGAGATTTGATTTTTAAGTAACAAACCACTGTCAAGGAGTACTCCGAGATTTCGCACTTCACTTGACCTGAGTAGCTCTGAACCCCCAGAATTCTATGCCAGTTGTGTTAGTATTTCCTAGGATCGGCGAAGTCATCCTTTGTCCTCTGATCAACAGGACTTCTGTTTTATCAGGAGTTACCTTTAACCACCTAGCTTGCATCCATTCTAAGAGATCTGCTGAGCATCTGTTGTAAAGGAAAGGTAGAGCTGCGTGTCATTTGCATAGCAGTGGTATCTTAATCCATGTTGTCTGATGATGTCCCCCAGTGGCAGCATTTATATGGCAAATAGAGTGGGAGATAGAATGGATCCTTGTGGTACGCCACATGTTAGTGGTGTGGGAGCTGAGGAACACATTCCTGATGACACCCTTAGTGACCTGTTTGTGAAGAAAGATTTAAACCATGTTAGAACTGTGCCTCCCAGCCCGCATAGGTCTTGCAGCCGCCCAATAAGAATCTTATGATCAATGGTGTAAATGCTGCTGACAGGTCTAGAAGAATTAGGATTGAATGATCACCCTTATCTCTTGCCATCAAGAGGTCATTCAGAACACGAACCAGGGCAGTTTCAGTGCTATGATGTTTTCTGAAGCCTTATTGGAAAGAATCAAAGATATTATTACTTGACAGATGGGCCTCTAGTTGCATTAACACACATTTTTCAATGATTTTTCACAGAAACGGGAGGTTGGAGACGGGCCTATAGTTCTTTAAGCATTCTGGGTCTAAGGAAGGCTTTTTTAGCAGAGGTTTAACAATTGCTTCTTTCAGTAGGTCTGGAAAAACTCCGGAGTCCAGAGAACATTGGACTATTTTTGTAAAAACTGGGCCTACTGTTTCTGAGCATGCAGGGAGGAGATATGTAGGTGCAGAATCTAAGTCACAGGTGGTTGCCCGCAGGTTTTCTGAGATTGAGATGATTTCTTCCTTGCCTAGAATGTTAAAACTTGTCCACAGGGTGGGGGAATTTGAACCCCTGTTTTTTACCTCTGTAATGCCTTTGGCTGTCCTTTTGCAATAGAGGTCCAGATGGAAGCTATATTATCTGAGAAGTAGGCTGCAAAATCCTGCAAACATTTGGACTGTGTGAGATTTGTGGAGGTATGCAGGCAAAGTGGCTTGCAGAGCCTTTCTACAGTGCGAAAGAGCTGGACCAGTCTGTTGTGTGCAAGGCTGATTTCACGAGACAGGAATGTAGATTTTTTCTTAGTTATTGTGAGTTGGTAGTCGGTAATGTGCTCGGTTAAGGAACGCTTATCATCCTGGTTGTGTGTTTTACGCCACCTTCTTTCAAGCTTACGGCCTTTTTCTTCAGCATTCTGATGGTGTTGTCAAACCATGGAGCATGGTATTAAGGGATCGCTCACCCTCTTATTATACTGTTGGACTAATAAGTTGGGGTCTTTGCAGGTGCATACTCAGCATACCAGCTGGTATTTTACCAAAGTCATAGGTGGCAGACCACATCTAAAAGATAAATAAGTCATAATCAAAATCTAGTTGATGACTTTTTGGCAATAGCAGAACTAGGGTGATGAAAGTGGTAGAGTGATGGGTGACAGGGGTATTCCCTGTTTTTGATGCTTTGTTTTGTCTTTATATTTGAATTGTGTTAATTTTCAATGCATGTTTAAACCAATGAGCGAAATACCATCTTAGTTTTATAAAAAATACCTAAAAAAACAAAAAAGGGACCCCAGTAATTAGTAGAGGGAGATCCCAGACGTCTGAAAAGCTCTCAAGAGGTTCTTTAGTCTACTCTCTTACATACGTTGGAAATGTAAATAAACGGTAACAACTGTAATAACTATGAAACAATAAAAAAGTAATATCCAATTTAGATTTTTTTGAAGTGTAAAATGTCCCCATTAATACTCTACTCCTTCTAGCAAAAATATAAAAATAAAAATTCCATCCACTGCCCACCAACCCCAAAATATTAGAAGAATAGAAAATAATGCAGTATTAAAGGGATTGTTTTTACCATAAAAACTGCAGGTGGGGCATTATGAACATTTTTTCCATCAGTGGCACCTATCATGGGGAAGAAATTTAAATCAATGTGATTTTGTTCTATATTTATCCACACTTGTTTCTGTCTTTAGGATAGAAAATACCCTTTGTCGTGAAAACTCGGTTGTAATGTTAGAATTTGGGCATGTTTTAATTCTAGCATAAGTTCCATTAAAGATGGTTTCAAATCATAGTTAAAAGTTGAACATATTTGGAAAAAAAATTAAAATACAAAAGCTGGCAACATAATTTAAGTGCGTTTTGCAAGGGTAACTCTTTAAATTATTTTATGGATCATTGAATCTATAATTAATCACACTCTAGGTTTTTCATCTGTGTAGTCTACAGAGATTCAGAATTAATTAGAACTGATTCTATTTTTATTATGTTCCTGTTAGAGTTGAAGCACTTAGTCTCATATTTTCAAACTTCCTAGTATTTATTTTTTTTACAAACTTTTTAAAAACCTTTGCACTACCACTAACAATACTTTTAGTAATTTATGAACAAACTAGCAGGAGAGCTGTCAATGGGTCTAGGTTAAATTGCTCCTTGATAGTGGGTGCAGGGCACTAGGATTCTGTAGTTAGATTGATACTGAGCTCCAATAAAGTTGGAAGGGATTGCCTGTAATGTGTGTAATCTGGGTGCTGGGGAAAGCCCTTATGTGTAGATGAAACCTGGCTGCTGAGCAAGTCATGTGGATGCCACCTAGGTGCTGGGCGCATCCTGTGGATGCAGTCTGGGTGCTGGGCAAATTCTGTGAATGCTGTCTGGGTGTTGGGCCAAGTCCTATTTGTGCAGTCTGGGTGCTGAGCAAGTAATATGTGTCCAATTTTGGTACTGAGGCAAGTCCTAGGAGTACGATTTGGGGGCTAGGCAAGTCCTATTGATGTAATCTAGGTTCTGGGGCAAGCCCTATATGTGCAATCTGGGTGCCAGGGCAGATGTTTGGGGTCAAAGGGACTCCTGGGGTGATGACAGGGGGTGACACGGAGTGGACACCTGAGCCCTTAAGGTCAGCTCTGCTGGCAGCTGCTGTGTCCCAACACACAGAGAGAAATGAGCCAATGCCTAGAAAGTCTCCTTCTGCCCAGAACAAGTGTATACCTGGTAGCTGTGTCTGGATCACTATATATTGATAGGAGTTCTATACTGTAACACAGTCAGACTCAGTATATATTGGTGGGCGTTATGCTGTACCATCCTCAGTGTCAAAATATTAGTAGATCACTGTGCTTAGGGAAACTTATTTCACTGTTTTTTTTCTCTCTGTAGTTTTAATATGTCATTTCCTTTTCTAAAAATAACCAAAGATGGCTCTGTTTGGGGACAACTATGGCACTGACAAGCTGTTTTGGCACAAAGGTGGCACTGATAAGATGTTTGGGGCAAAGATGACACTGAAAACCTGTTTGGGGACAAAGCTGGCACTGTGGGAAGCAAGTGACATGGTAAAGTTGGGGCCCCAAAAAGGTGGAATGGTTGCCGTAGAAAATGGGTGTTATAAGGGTTATGTTTGTTAAAGGGAGAAGTTAACACCCACCTTGGGCACCAAAAATTATGTTTTAAAAACCTACCTAATGTATATACAACAGAGAAATCCACATTATTTTATATTTATAAAACAGATGCTACCAGTTTCAGCATGTGGGCACTGGGTAACATGTTTTTTCCAGAATTAAAAATGTCCTACACATATCCACTTAGAAAAAAGCAGGGTGAATGCTAAAAAAATGTTTTTCATTTTTTGTAATTGTAATCAACTGCAGTGTGAGCCGGACTGGTGAGGTTAATCCACAGTGCAGCACCAAAGCAGTAGCAGAAACTGGCAACAGTGGCAGAGTAAAAGCACAAATACCAGCATTTATATATAAATTTGTTTTGACTAATAACACACAAAATTATTGTACGATTGTTGTCCATATTGAATATATTCTTCCAACATTCAGAGTGTGGGTTGGAAAAAGTATGTGAACTCTCTAGCATAATCACTTCAGCAAAAGTTAATCGGAGTCAGGGGTTAGCAAACCTGGAGTCCATTAATAAAACTGTATTTTAACTTTGCTATTCTAAAAAAATGTCTGCTGATATGAATCAAAGAAATGCATCTCGGGAGACAAAAAAATTAAATCTCAGACGACAAACAAGAATTTATTTGTATAAAGTTGGGAAAGGGAAGAAAGTAATCTCAAAGAGTTTACATATTTATCGGTCCACAGTTAGATAAATTGTTTCTAAATGAAGACAATTTAGTGACTCCAAGGGCACAATGCAGAATGCTCAATGAGGTAAAAAAGTTGAAAACTAGTTGAAATTAATTAGCTTGGAACTAGTTAACAACAACTCTGTTCATGGGATGACATGGCAGGACACCACAGAGGAAGCTGATGCTCTCCAATTTAACATTGCTGTATCCCTGAAGTTTGCCCAAGAGCACCTTGAAACTTCACAACACTACTGGGAAAATGAAGATAAAGTTGAATTATTTGGGAAGAACATGCGGCAATACATATGGTGTAAAAAGGGCACTGCATACTCACGTGAAAACATCATCCCAATGGTGAAGTATGGTAGGGCTGCTTTCATGTTTCAGGGCCTGGAGGGGGCAATGAATTCCCAAGTTTGTCAAGGTTTCATACTGGATAATGTCATGATGGCTGTCCACCAGCTGAAGCTCACCAGGACAATGACCCTAAACATCAAAGAACCATCTCTCTCTCCCTCTCCTCTCTCTCTTCCTTTCTTTCTCTTTCTCTCTCTCTCTCTCTCTCTTGCGTTCTCTTTACTCTCTCTTTTCCTCTCTCTCTCCTTCCTGTCTGTGAGTAGTCAGTATGTGAGACAGTGTCCTGCTGCATAAAAAAAGAAGAGGAGGGAAGTATAGTGCACACACACAGTGCCTGCAATAGAAGCGGCCAGGGCCGGCCTTTGGGGTGTGCGACCTGTGCGACCGCACAGGGCGCCACACTCCAGGGGGCGCCGCCGCGGGGTCCGACGCCGCCCCAACTTGCGGCACCCGGCACCCCTCCAGAGACGGACAGTAATGTCCGCCGCTGGAGGATCAGGCTCGCAAGGGAGCGGTAACGGAGGTCTTTAACAGACCTCCGGTACCGCTCCCTTGTGATCCGCACGGCAACAGCTGCTGTGCGCCGGGGTCTGTTGTCAGATCCCGGCGCACAGCACTGAAGCCGCGCCCACCGCTGTCCGTGCCCTCTGACCCGGAAGAAGACAGAGAAGAGAGAAGAACTGAAGAAGAGGAAAAGAAGCTGAAAGAAGAAAGGAAAGGTAGGAAAGCATTAAGTGAGAGTGGATGTGTGTGGATTGGTGTATGTGTGGTTTGGTATATATGTGTGGATTG
>VKOC01000007.1:24145427-24164445 GCA_009364415.1 Spea multiplicata
CCGGCCCCCGTCTAGCCCCCCCGTTTCTCCTGCTGTAAAGACTCAAACCTTAATCAGTCGTTGGTCTCGTCTCAGATTCAGGAGCCGTATGCCTATCCCATGACTGTTTAAACCCCCTCACTGTATTACCCTCTACCACCTCCGCTGGGAGGCGGCTCCACTTATCCACCACCCTCTCAGTCAAATAAAACTTCCATACTTTACAAGACAATCCTAGCTTCATCGTCCATGTTTTATTAACGTAATTATTGCAACATTTGCCTCTCTATATAGCCTGATCTAGAGAAAAAATATATGATATATTATTATATATATATATATATTATCCCAAACCTCTACAATATATAATAAAAATAATAATCAAAAAGTATTTTTTAAATATGATGTCAATATTAAATCCCCATAAAGGATGATAATATTTTTTCATGCCTTCTCGTTACCCTCATCCACCCGCTTTAAGGGTATATCGACAATCTTTTTTAAACTATTTTAATATATTATATTGTTTTTATATGTTATATATGGTAAATATTTTAAGGGGAAAATGTTAATTGCGCCCTCTAGTGTTAAGAAAAAACTTCTGCAGAGCCTCGAAAGGAGCAGAGGTTTAAAGTTCCTGAAAAATGATAACGGAACTATGGATGCTCGAAGGGGAGGCTCCGCCGTTTTAAGGAAGCCGTCGGGAGGCCTGGTTGACGAGCGGATACCAGGGAGGAGCACAGAAAGAAGACAGAAGAAAGAAGACAGAAGACAGAAGAAAGAAGAGAGAAGAGAGAAGAAAGAAGACAGAAAAAAGAAGAGGCAAGAGAAGAGACTGAGCTGCAGGAAAGGAGACGGGACATGGAAATTGTGGATTGGGAGGCTATGGTTGTTCATCGATGACATCACCAGGTTACGTTCCTTTCCTATGTAAATGATATGATATGAATGAGAGCGATAAGAGCGATACAAGTTTGGGAATTATCTGCGGGGAACGTCCTATTGGGGTGATCTCCTATCTGTCGCTCCTTAAATATCAAAATAATACAAGAGTCCGTCCTTTCTCCGTAAATACAAGAATTTATTAGTTGGGTTTTTTTGGGGGGAGAGAAATGCTTAATTCCGTTACTTTTATCCATGGAGTTAGCGAATATAGGAGCCGGATCCACGCTCTGCGCCGGACACCTGGAAAAAAAAATATCAGTCAACATATCTTCAATCCCCAGAAATTCAAATTAACCATTACAATAAATAAATAAAATAATTATACATAATAAAAAAAGGACAATTTCCCCGTACTTGACAATATATTCCGGTTTAATGTATTATTTGAATTAATTTCACGCTTGACGGCTGAGCCGCCGTTCACTTATTAGTGTTTATTAATAATATTATTATTCCAATTATTAGATGTCCCTTTATTCATATATTTTTAATCTGAAATAAGAGGGTTGAGGGGGGGGGGGTAGATTTTGCCTTCAATAGAATATTTTCCAGACAAAAAAAACCCCACAAATTGTTTATTTAAAAAAAAATCCCCACCTACTTTCTAAAGATTATTCAAAGAACGTGTGTGGGGGGGCAGACGATTATTACATGAAAGGCAGAAGTAAATGGAGATCCTACGAGACACCTGCTGAAGATGTCGAGGGGCCCCCTGAGACCGTCTCTTACTCAGAAGTGTGGGGGAAGGGTGCGGGGTGACGGACGGACTCGGATCTTGTGTGACATTTTTTAAAGGGATGGTTGAAGTGGCTGCTGATTGGTTCCTGTGGTGGTATGACCCAGAGATGTCCATGGGGGGGTCACGTAACCAAAGGCCGGTGGGCGTGGTCAAAATGCCACGCCCCTGCCTGGAGAAAGAAGAAAGTGACCCAGAGAGCCGGGGCGGCAGGGATTCACTCAGAGACTCCAAGTGACACCCATAGAGCTGAATGGCCGTCCAGGGTGCCGGCGGGTCAGTCCGCGTGATGCCGCGTTGCCCTTGGCTCCCGTGAGTTTATAGATGGGGCGTTTGCGGCCCCGGTTTAACGCCCCCCCAGTAGGCGCTCCCTCACTCCCATGGAGAAATCTGTTTATAATGATGGAGCCGTCCAGCCTCCACCGGGGCAAAAAGCAATGGTGAGACATGAGGTTTCCCACAGAGATTTATCAATACTTTTTTTATTTGATAAAATTTTTTTATTTTTTTTTGTGTGACTGTGTGCCCTCTTGCGGGGTATTTGTGTAACTGAGTGGGGCATGTAGAAGAAGAAGAATGGATTTTATTTACCCTGTTTAATTTATAAAGCTGCATTGAGCACAAAGGAGGGACTTGAGAAACCGAACAGGGACACTTGGCAGGTATGTTCCTTTAGCAATATGGCTGCCTGTTGCTTCTGTGTGGTAACGTCATCGATCCGCGCCGCGCACATGGTGCTCCTGTTTACTAAGCTGCAGGAAGCGTTGCCATAAACAACAGGGCGGTATGACGACAGCTCTGGGGGCGGGGTTTACCCCTGCCGTCCAGCTCGGGCAGCCCCGTCCCGCCCACTTCATTCTCCCAGGCAGGAAGAAACAAGATGGCGGCGGCAGACGGGGACGACTCGCTGTATCCCATCGCCGTGCTCATCGACGAGCTGCGCAACGAGGATGTTCAGGTTAGGCCTCGAAGCCCCGCCCACTACGGCCACGGGGGAGGGGGGGTTTGATGGGAGTCCCGGCGCCGGGGGTCTCTGAGTACCGAGCCTGCCTGACACTGACAGGGCCTCGGGAGCCATTTCTAGGAAATTGGCAGACAGAGGGTTAATACACCCGTTAATGCGTCAGGCAAATGGAGTCTGAGGTACCTCAAGAATAGAAACATCACCCAGCCGTGGCAACTAAGGGTTAAAACACCCCTTAAAGTGTGTGGTAGTGGAGGGCCGTGTTACCCCATGAACAGAGAAAGCGGGTGTAAGGGGGGGGTAAAGGCACCCCAATATATATATATATATATATATATATATATATATATAGTACAGCCATGGCAGCCCAAGGGTTAAATATACCTGCGTAAGGGTAAAGTCACCCCAATGCACTATACTTCATCCCGCCATGGCAGCCTAAGGGTTAAGTAAAACCCGAACATCTTGTAAAAGGGGGGTGCATACCCCAATGCATTATACCTCTGACAGCCATGGCAGCCTAAGGGTTAAAATTACAGTCATTATAGATGAATTGGGGCTGAATTACCCCATCGGTGGAGAAATGGGGGGCAATGTCCCCCAATATATGACACAACCATGGCGACAAGCATGCGCGTGCGAACCTTATAATGCGTGTACAGCCACAGCAGAGAGAGGGTTAAGTGCGCTCTATTTAGGGTCTGCCCGATCACTCCGACGGCAAAGAGCCAACGTATAGGGGGGCAATGCCACCCTGCTAGGGCACAGCCTTGGACATGAAGCAGTTAAAATCTGCTCATTGATGTGCGTGATGTGTGTGGGAGTGGGGGGGGGGCTGGGGTAACGTCTGTTTCATGCGCGATTATCCTTTGGAATGACTTTTAGACTGTAAGCTCTTGGGGCCAGCTCTCTTCTCACCTGTCAGCCCATCCTCTTTGTACAGCGCGGCGGCATCCGTTGGCGCCATTTAAATCAAATCTGTTGCTTTTTGTGGCGTAGCCGTTGCTTGCGCATGTTGTGCCGTTTCCACGGTGACCGATTGTCACGTTAACCCCACGTGTCCCTGCGGCGGCTCGCGTTGTGTCTCTGCAAAGCTGTGGCCGGCGTTATATATCAGTAATAATAAATATGGCGGAGGATATGCCTCGGCACGGCCCGGTGATGTCATAGCTACCAAAAGCCGCGCGTTTTTATGACTGTTTTTGGTTATTTTGGAGCCGCCGGGCTGCCTGATTTAGATCATTCCGGGCTGCTGCGCTTCCTCTCCTACCTGCGGGTGACGTTAAACGTTACCTCGCGCTCATCTCACCGACAGCCGAAATCAATCAATTCCGCTTATTTTGCAGAAATCAGTAGCTCTTTTTTTTATTTATAAAACAGAATAAATCAGAGGAGTTCCTGCCCAAAAATAAATAAACTCTGTATTTTTAGTAACGATGAGATTTTCGGGGTAAGACTCGTGTTTTTGGATGAAACAAACTCCCCAAAGAGTTGGCAGCTTCAGCGGTATATTTTTCTGTTACCATAGCAACCAGTGGAACGGTCCAGTTGGCAGCCCCCCTATCTGTTGCCGTGTTGATAGAAACAACTTTCAAACTTTGCAGCAGGAACGCTTTATGGCAGACGTTCTCAATTTCATTCATTCTTACGAAGAGAGACCCCCAACCCCAAGAGAGACCCCAACAAAACAAACAAAAACTCAGTTTTCATTTTGTTGCTTTTTTACATTAGCGCTCACTCTTACATTCACTCGCATTCACGTACACTCTTACATTCACTCGCATTCACGTACACTCTTACATTCACTCGCATTCACGCTCTCTCACTCACACCCTACCCCGTCTCCTTTCCTGCAGCTCCGCTTCTTCTCTTACTTCTTCTTGTCTTCTTTCTTCACTCGCTTTTTCTCGGTTAACCAGACCTCCTGGAGTACCTCTGATTGGAGGAACAGGGAGAGGCTGTCCTGGTGGCTCCGCCCTTTTGCCAAAGTACTACGAGAGACCAGAGTAACGCAGATGGATTTGCGGAGAAACAGAGGAGCAGAAACGCTTCTCTTTCTCCACCGCTCTGACTGCGTTATTCTGGCCTCAGGAGTACTTCCTCAAAAGGACAGGGCCATGGTGCCCCCCCCCCTCTCCCCCGTTACTCCAGTAGGGGGCAGAGTGTGCGTGCGGAGGTTGATTACGTGGGAGAAGCCGACAAATAAGAGGACAAGAAGAGGCAAGAGAGGAAGCTGAGCTGGGAAAGGAGACGGGAGAGAGCGCGTGAATGTGAGCGAGTGCGTGAATGTGAGCGAGTGCGTGAATGTGAGCGAGTGCGTGAATGTGAGCGAGTGCGTGAAGGAAAAAGCAAGGAAGTGGAATGGAGAAGGTAGGGGAGACATTAAGAGTGAGTGAGTGAATGAGAGAGAGTGTGAATGACAATGAATTTCATCCCGAATGGATGAAACCCTCAGAATTTCATCCGAACTGAAAGAGCAGGAAGGGGAATCCGTTGTCTGAATCGTTTTTGGTCCATTTTCGTAAGTCTGCTCGATACGTAGCCCCCAACGTGTAAACGCCAAGTACGTTCTTCATTTCCGTTTTGAATTCTCTGTTCTAGAAGTTTCTCTGTTTATCGTTAAATGGTAAAACTCATTCATTTCTCCCCCTCTGTTCTCAGCTTCGTCTTAATAGCATCAAGAAGCTCTCCACCATTGCTTTGGCGCTGGGGGTGGAGAGGACACGCAGCGAGCTCCTACCATTCCTAACTGGTAAGGACTGGCGGCAGGTACCAGAGGACGTAGCTGGGGCGTGCTGTGTTCTTATTAACCCTTCAAAGCCTCTTCCTACTATAAGTTTGTAATGAATTCTGTTAAATCCTGAGTTTTCTCACTTTTGCTACATTGTACGTATCGGTTACCCTCTATCACCCTCGTCCTGGTTTCTATATCTTTCCTCCTGCGTTTCAGACACGATCTACGATGAAGATGAGGTGCTCTTGGCTTTGGCTGAACAGCTCGGGACCTTCACAACTTTGGTCGGTGGACCAGAGTTTGTTCATTGCTTACTGGTGAGTCCTCCATCGCGCAGGACGCGTGATTTATTATACCGGAGTGCAGAACGTGCCTGCTTTTGGGTAGAGGTGGTTATGGGGTAAAGGAAGCGAAGGATATAGAGATTCTGTTCCTTGGCCATCTAAAGTAACAAAATAATATTTATTATTCCTTGCCAAAAAAATCCAGTTTATTTTTAGAGGTCTCCAGGGTCCCTCCAACCACCACCTCCTGTAAACGTATTCCCGAGCTTTACGGTCCTTACGCTGAAGAACGCTCTTGTTTAAGGTTGATCCGTGACTTCTCTCTCTTAATAAATGTCTTCTTCTCGCTGACTCTGTCCATGGTGTTAATGATTTAAACCCAAAGGGAAAAACCAGGGAGCGAAGACCGTCCTCATAATCTCGAATCTGTCTTCCAGCCGCCATTGGAGAGCCTGGCAACAGTCGAAGAGACCGTGGTGAGGGACAAGGCTGTGGAGTCTCTCCGTGCCATTTCCCACGAGCACTCTCCCTCCGACTTAGAGGCCCATTTCGTGCCGCTGGTGAAGCGCTTGGCCAGCGGCGACTGGTTTACCTCTCGCACCTCGGCATGCGGGCTCTTCAGCGTGTGCTACCCCCGCGTCTCCAGCACCGTCAAGGCCGAGCTTCGGCAGTAAGTAGCGCCGGCCGCATCTAGGAGCCTATTTAGCGCGTTGGGTTACGACGCCGGCCTTTATTTTCTCCTAACAATCTGCCGCGCCCCCCCAGGCATTTCCGAAACCTGTGCTCCGATGACACCCCCATGGTCAGGAGAGCGGCCGCTTCCAAGCTGGGAGAGTTTGCCAAGGTCTTGGAGCTGGAACACGTGAAGAGCGAAATCATTCCCATGTTTTCCAACCTTGCTTCCGATGAACAGGTACAAATATTAAATATTACTATTAGTTTTTTAATTTTATTGTTGTAAAAATCCTTTTATTATATTTCCGTGTGCTCCGTTACTTCCCAGGATTCCGTGCGCCTGCTGGCGGTGGAGGCTTGCGTGAATATTGCCCAGCTCCTGCCCCAGGAAGAGCTGGAGCCGCTGGTGATGCCAACGCTGCGCCAGGCGGCGGAGGACAAATCCTGGCGCGTGCGGTACATGGTGGCAGACAAGTTCAATGAGGTGAGACCGCGCGGCGGGAAGCTTTGCCGGATTTTCGTTATTATCATCGTTTTTATTTTGACCTCTGGCCTGGCCGCTTCCGTTTCCAGCTGCAGAAAGCTGTCGGTCCAGAAATCACCAAGACCGACCTGGTTCCCGCTTTCCAAAACCTTATGAAGGACTGCGAGGCTGAGGTTCGGGCTGCTGCTTCCCACAAAGTCAAAGGTAAGCGGAGAATTGGGCTAATAATCCATAGGTTTGGGTTCAGTAATTCCAGAAAATGCCCATCTTTTTAATAGACAGCATTTCACTGATTTAATCCCCCCCCCAAATGATAACTTATGTCGTAAACGTGTTTTGGGAACGTATCCTTGCGCGTATATCCTAGAATCTAAATAGGACAGAATGCTATGGATCGTATGGTATTTCCTTCTTGGCGTATTTTCAAATGAACCATTAATGACCTTTTCTCTTTCGTTGTAGAGTTCTGTGAGAATCTGTCGCCAGACTGCCGTGAGAACGTGATAATGACGCAGATATTACCCTGTGTGAAGGTACTGCGGACCTCGCCTAACCCTTTCGTTTAAGTGAAGTTTTTATATTTTGTGTTAAAAAAAAATAGAGCGTAAGCTCTTGTGTGAGGTGACGGTGCCCGGGAGGCAGCGAGATTTCTGGAGCCAATCTGTCCAACGCACGTCCTACGCAATGCTTCTAGAATCCACTTTTATGCTTTTTATTTCTCGTTACCATGTTGATCATTGGATTTTTGTTTCCTCCCTCATCGCCAGGAGCTGGTTTCTGATGCCAATCAGCATGTAAAATCCGCCCTGGCCTCTGTTATCATGGGCCTTTCGCCTATTCTGGGGAAAGATAACACCATCGAGCATCTCCTGCCGCTGTTCCTGGCGCAGCTGAAAGACGAGGTGAGGATTCCGGCAGGAATAGGTAGCTCTGCTTTTGGTTTGAAGCTCATAGTGTGAGCGCCCGGCCACCAGGTGGCGCTGTGGCGAGACGTTTGCATTTTATCCATTATTATTATTATTATTTATTTAATATAGCGCTGTACAATGGGTAGACCGGACATAACAAGTAGTATGTAACATAACAAACAACAAACAACAGGTGAGGAGGGCTCTGCTCAAAGGAGCTTGCAATCTATTAGAGTGCGGAGTTGACGTGTAACGTGTCGTTGACGTGTAACATACCGTCTCGTGTCTCTTCTGCAGTGTCCAGAGGTCCGGCTCAACATCATCTCTAACCTAGACTGTGTGAATGAGGTGATTGGCATCCGGCAGCTCTCCCAGTCTCTTCTCCCCGCCATTGTGGAGCTAGCAGAAGATGCCAAGTGGCGCGTGCGGCTGGCCATTATCGAGTATATGCCGCTCCTTGCTGGACAGCTGGTATGTGAACTCATAAGCGTACGATGTGAGGGCAAATGAGAACCCGTCTAGTCTGGAGACTCAGTACCCCCTCACTGTATTACCCTCTTCCACTTGGAGGGTGTTGTATCTACCACCCTGTTTAAGTGTAATTTCCATACACCTAAAACACCCACCCTCCAGTTTTACACTGTGGCCTCTTCTATATTTCCCCTATAAAATAATCTGTACATACGAGTGTATATCGTGTGTGAACAATATGGAGGCTTAACACCTTAACACGGTTTTACGTCTCCATAAAAGCCTTGAGACCCTTCCGTTGGAATCCAGAAAATGCCCCTGTGCATTGTGGAAATAAGGGGTCCCCGCGAGAGTCCATGAACCCGGCCGGTCCGAGCGCAGGCGTCTGGACATAGAATTATCTGTGATAAACTCTCCAAAGCCAGCTGGGATTTCCACGGCTCCTGGATCTTTCTAATAAAACCCTTTTTAGCATCCTGAGCGGTTGAGGGTCTCTTGCAGGTCGTGCGTCATTAAGGACCACTTGCCCCCAGTACACACATTTAGTTGTGAAGACCCCATGCTGAGATGTAACATTGGATTTATATGGATGCTGCTTTCATATTTGGCCACAACATTGGGGTCCACACTAGACCCCCTCCACTGATTAATTTAAGTTTTGCTCAGTTATCCCCCCAACAAATTTTGTTTCCTGCCATTTTATTTCCTCGCTCACGCTGTCTTAGAGTGAGTGAGAGTGAAAAAATACAACGAAATGCAACCTGAGCGGGATGTCGTTTCAGGCAGAGCTTCGCTAACCAAATAGGAACACAAAGACCGACTTTATATTCATTTAGAAGGAATATTTTTATTCCCACCGTACAGGGGGGGGCGATCGGCATTTAAATCCCCACCATGTGTTTTTATTTTCCTCTGGACGCCATCGCCAGGACATTTCATGAGAGGGCAAGCAGTCGGCCTCCTCCTTTTGGATGGGGAGTTAATTAATAAAAATGAAATATATTCGGCTTGAAAATATTCTTGGCGTCCTTCGCTCGGCCGAATCCAAATCCGGTACGTTTCCAGTTATAATATTTCCTGCGGCCGAAGCTCACCGCTGGCAGTGACATCAGCCTGCAGCATGTAAATCGTTCCGTGCTCTTAAATATTGCCCCCGAGACGCTATACTTGGCTGGAGAGCTTAAATATTTCGGAATTTAGCCCAGTTGCACATTACCGGGGGGGGGTTATATAATCTCTGTATAATGACACTGAATCAATCACAGCCGGGGGGGGGATATCCAGAGCTGCCGGTTGGGAGTCAGGGTCTCTGAGTGATGCGGCTGACGGCAGATACATGAATCTGGAGATAAAGCCGCAGTTACAGCTTTCTCCACTAGGGGGCAGATATATAATATATAATAGACGTCTAACGCTATTTATCATTGCAGGGAGTGGAGTTTTTCGACGAGAAGTTGAATTCACTCTGCATGGCGTGGCTCGTGGATCACGGTAAGAATCATTCTTTAAATATTTATACATATATATATATTATACGTTTAATTTATTTTATGTTAAAGACGGTCTGTTAAAGGGGCTGTTCCACCTAGAGTTGTTTCACCAACTTTCCTAAATAATTATTTACGGCTCTACATGTGAAACTTATCCCTGCTTTAAAACAACATCCCTGCTTTAAAAACAATATCCCATTTTCCTGTAGTTTCTTGTTGAAAGCCTTAATTTGTTCCCTCCGCACCGCTCCGACTGCCTGCCAATTTCATCGCAGAACCGGCTTTTTTTGGGTGAAGGTCTATAACAGGGGCGTCCAACCTGCGGCCCTCCAGCTGCTGCAGGACTGTATCTCCCATCCTCCTCAGCCAGCCCCTTAGCTGAAAGAGCATTATGTGAGATGTAGTCCTGCAGCAGCTTGAGGGCCACAGGTTGGACACCCTGGTCTATAAGTTTGAGGACCGCTGTGATTTTATACATAAAGTGAGGCTTGGGAAGAGGGTCAGGCTGTGTTTCTAAGCAGTTCTAGTATTTTAATTTGCCTTTAAGTGATGGGAAGCATTTGGGAGAAAAATTAAATGGCATGTAGGCTTCTTATACGTCTCTTTACATGATGCAGCATATCTAGGGGCATTTAGTGAGGCACCCTAGCTGGAACAGCACCTTTAATTCCAGAATACTGAGCCGTTTGATGACACGGAACCGCAGAGATCCTTTTTAAGGAGCCGGGAGCAGATTTTGACACCGATCAGGTTCTGTAGATGCGCCGGCATAGAAAGACGACATGCTGTTTGGTAGATCTGCCCCTGGTTTCCATTTAGCAGGGAGTCCCAAAGACCGGAACCTGTGAGCTGAGGTCTGTGTGGTCTCACCGGATTCTACCAACACGTTAGCTGGAGTGCCGCAGACTCGGGTTTTATAGGAAACAGTGTGTTTTTATGTTTTACTGCCTTAAAGACTGAGAAGTATGTGTTCTAGACTGAGAAGTATGTGTTCTAGACTGAGAAGTATGTGTTCTAGACTGAGAAGTATGTGTTCTAGACTGAGAAGTATGTGTTCTAGACTGAGAAGTATGTGTTCTAGACTGAGAAGTATGTGTTCTAGTTGTTGATAACCATTCTTTTCCACAGTTTATGCCATCAGGGAGGCAGCGACAAGCAATTTGAAGAAGCTTGTAGAGAAATTTGGCAAGGATTGGGCTCAGGCCACCATCATCCCCAAAGTGTTGGCCATGTCTAATGATCCCAACTACCTGCACAGGATGACCACGCTGTTCTGCATCAATGTAAGTGACCGGCATGCGCTTTCAGTAAAGGTGCTGTTCCACCGACTCGATCCGCTGGGTGGTGAATGGAAACATATTGTTTTCCCTCCTTCAGGTTCTTTCGGAGGTTTGCGGACAGGATATCACCACCAAGCACATGCTGCCCACGGTGGTCCGTATGGCGGGGGACGCTGTCGCAAACGTGCGTTTCAACGTGGCCAAGTCTCTCCAAAAGATAGGACCCACACTGGACAACAGGTACAGAATAACAATCTTCCCTCCGGGTGGCTGAGCGGGTCCTGGGGACCGTGGAAAGTACCCTGAATTACTTTATCCTACTCTGCCTCAAAAAAGATAATTCACCAAACCACAATGCAGACTCTTAATCTTACATACAGATGATGTAGAACTAAACCACGCGCATCATCCTATCGAGACATCAGATTCTGAACCATATTTTTATGATTAAACATAAGTAGTAGCTGTAGACTTGCATCCCCCTGTAGGTTGTGATGTCTAAGTGTTCTTTATAAATTATTTCATTTTATTATTAAACATTTCTATCCTTGCGTACATTTTACACTGGACCACGAAAAACTTTTCTGCTGTGTTTTACTCGTCGGGATCGTTCAGCCCCCCCGGGTCTCCCGTCTCTTCGAAGCTTCGCTCTGTGGTTTCCGTAGTTTATTTCGCGTCGGTTAGTTTCACGCCGGTCCCCTAGTAACGTGTTTCTGCTCTTTCGCACCTTTTTAGCACTCTTCAGAACGAAGTGAAACCGGTGCTGGAAAAATTAACTCAAGACCAAGATGTCGATGTGAAGTATTTTGCGCAAGAAGCCCTTACCGGTATGTACAAAAAGATTTAAAACCAAATGTGAGTTATGGTAAAGACAGTAACGTCCCGACCTGAATTCAGCTTATATATCATACCAGAGACGTTCTGCTGTACGGGGAAGCGCTGCAGAGCATTTCTACGGCTTTTACTCTTTACAATGATCTGATTTCTAGTTATTCTCACCCAAAGGGGGTTTAGACCCTGTTTAGCCCGGCTTCCCTTTAACAATTCCACATTTTCAGTATGAGATACAGAAGTATTGAAAAAGGTATCGCTGTCCTCAAATACACAGAACGTTTCTTATAGAAGTTTTTTATTATTTATTTCTATATAAAAAATTCCCAGTCAAATTATACGTTTTTTTTTTATTTTATATATATATATATATAATAATATTTTTCTCTCTTTTAGTGCTTTCTTTGGCATGATGATCCCACGTGAACCAACCCGCGTGACACTCCTTATTCCGCGCACGACGCCCGCTCCCGTTGTCCCGCGGCCGCACAGTCACCCGTAATTTTTCTCTTGGCTTAAAGTTCTCCCCCCCCCCCCCCCCCATGGTGTCTTTGTTTCCCCCGACTTCTTCTTCCGCAGCCTTCGCGGTTCTGCTGTATTCCTTCTCCCAGCGGCCGCACGTTATTTGCAATAAATTAACGGCGGCCGCGGCTTTAAACTTTCCCCACGTACCGGGTGGGCATCCCGTGGGACACTGGAGGGGATCCATTCATTGTCTGCATCCTGTGAAAATAACCAGAAAACTATTGTAAAATGATCCAGCCCCCCCTTGTGGAATATTGCTATGATATTCATGCTTTTATTCCTATTATATAGTGTTAAAACTTTTTCCAGTTGCCTGTGTTAACGGAAACGCCGTATTTCAACTCAAATCATATGTTGTATGAAATATATTTTAAGAAAATACAGTTTAAAAAACACTAAAATAGTTCCATGTTGTGGTAAATGAAGCATCTCATCGAGCCCGCGGTAAGTGTCGTGTTGGTCCGCGCTGCTTTTACCCCACGGGGATTTCATATATCCCCTGAACGGTCTGGGGGAACCTAAATGGAGTCATTCGTCAAAATGCCATTTATTTAGCCGTCTCAGCTGATGTATTTAGTGTTGGCAGTGATTGATTAAACAAGCCTTCAGCTAACCTGAATCCGCTACTTGCGTTTGTCTGTCTAATTCCGCTCCTGGAAAGAAAAAAACCCGAAAACGTTAAAATTGTGTATTCCATGAAATTAAGGGGGGAAAAAAGTAAACAACGGCACCGGACACTGAAAAGGTAAAGCAAATCTATACAGGGTTATTAACGAAGGCACCTTTTTCCCCTCTGGTTTTAATGAGAGGTTCAGCTTGCGTCGCGGTGGACTCTTTGGGGTAATCGGCAGGTAATCGGCTGCTTGCTTAGGAAGATGTTTGGGAGGAAAGCGTCCGTGGTCATAGCACAAAAGGTAAGGTTAGCAGTCACATTATAAGAACTACGGTTACTTGACCCCTAAAGCCTATATATATAGCGTTAACGTGATGTAAATCCAGTAAGGGGTCTGGGGCACAAGTCTCTTATTTTAGACAGACTCTTTGCCCCTAAACCCTTAGCAATGGGTAACGAAATTAATAAGATTCGAAACGTTTGAGAGTGGAAGCGATACTCACGTTGGCTTCCCGTTTCTGTTGCCGTCTGTGGTTTCTCTCTTTTATAGAAGGACCAAGGATAATAAGAAGAAACACGACGGTAAATAGCGAGCCGAGCCCTGCAAAGAGAAGGAGCTGCAGAGCACAGCGGCTTTTAAAAGGTTGGTCTCCCTATAAGCGGAAGCCGTCTGTGGGAATGCAGTTTGCTTTGTAACCAAGCAGATCAAAGGAAGTGAAACTTAAACACATCTAGTATTCACGTTTATATAGATAAAAGAAAGAAGGATCCAAACAATAGAGAGATTACTTGAGGTTACGTCGAAACACTCCCTGCAGAGAATATAGTTTAAAGAAAATGTACATTAAAACCATTAGTAACACCGTCTTCCTGGCAGAGGTCAAAATAACTCTAGATCTAAACATCCCAAATCCATAAGAGCAGGTAAGTGAAAACCAGAATCAGAAGCACAATTAATGTTAGGCTAGAAATAAGTGAGAAAAGGTTGAAAGTTCCCCTTTACTCCGTCATTGAAAAGCACGTCGAGTGGTTTTGTTGTTTTTTTGCCAATATTCCAGCTCTGCGAGGCGTCTCAGGGCCAGGGAGCTGTTACAGATTTCCATGTAACGATTTATGTGAACTGCTGTTTAATTGCTAAACGCAGGTTTGATTCCCGTTACTTTTTGCGTGGGAATTACCCCCCGGTAATTAAACGTTCACACTTAACCCCGCGATTACATTAAACCCCATGGACGTGGAAACGTGCGTTTACAAAGAGCCACAGCGTTCTCATCGAACTATTTATTTGACTTGACGTTGAAAAGTGCAGCATGGGGCGAGACCCACATTACAAACGACAAATGCGCCAAACCTTCAGCCGCAAACAAATGGCGTGCGTTGCCAAGGAATGGCTGCATTTATTTATTTATTTTTTTAAATGGCTCCCTTTTTGTCGCAGATGGGATGAACGAAACATCAAATCACAACAAAAACACACATTTTACAAATATATATAAACCGTGTTGGATGGAGAATTCAGTCATTGTTAATGATTAGATGTTTATCCCTTGTTGGTTAGATGATGAGGACCTCCGTTATCCAAAGTGTCTTAATCCGTGCCAGCTTCTCCCAGCACTGATTAGTAGGTTTTTTTCCCCTAAACTTGAGATAAATGAAGCTCCGTTTGGGAATTTGGGTATATTTTACCCGTACAAAAGTAGCCCGTAGTGTACTTCCAGCAGCAGAAAGATCAAAGTACGACTTGGAAAGTCATAACGTTCTCCGTTCTCATCCGTGAAGCCGTGGCTTTTTCAGCCCTCGTAAGTTTCTTTCCTTTCTAGTGTTCCGAGCGCGTAAACAATCTTCTTCTTTTTTTTGGTCGCTATTGAGGCGCTTCCTCAAAGACCGTTTTAAAGACCTGCGTCAACGACCTCTTTACGGCATCCTTGAACTCTCGCCCAATGAACACGTAGAGTATGGGGTTGATGCAGCTGTTGAACATGGCTAGGCACTTGGAGAGCGGCACCGCCACCAAGTTAACCAAATTCGGCAGCCCGCCGAGAAACACACGAGCCAGAGCCAAGGCGTGATAGGGCAACCAACACAAAAAGAAAGAGAAAACCACCCCTGTTACAACAAGAAAGGGCTTGCTAGACCGGTTCAGCTTTTTCCTCCGTAGCGTAAACAGCAGGACGGCGTAGGAAATGAGGATGACGCTCAGCGGCACCAAGAACTGGTAGAGAAAAATGCAAACCGTAAAGATGGCGGCCTCTCTTCTTTCCCAATCCTCGAAAACATCTAGGTTTTTGCACGAGCTCCGGTTACTCTCCGTTGACATCTCTGACAGGGTGTAAGAACCGGGTACCAAGGCTATAGAGACGAGCCAAATCACCAAGCAGGTAGCCGACACCAGCCTGGGGTTACGGTAGTTTTGACACCACACAGGAAAAAGCACCAAGACGCAGCGATCGATGCTAATGGCACTTAGTAGCAGGATACTGGCGTAGATGCTGAGTCCAAAAATACAGTTGACCAGCTTGCAAAGGACCGGTCCAAACGGCCAATGGAGATCCAGTAATAAGTAAAGGACCGTCACCAGAACCAGGAACGTCGAGATGAAATCCGCCAGCGCCAGGTTGAAAAACCAAACCGTGTTGATGTTCCTCTGCAGGCGGCAACCCGTGATCCAGATAACCGTGCCATTTCCCATCATCCCCAAGACAAAAATGAGGCTGAAAGTCACGGTGGTCACGACCTGTACAACGTGACGGATCTCGGCGCTTTCCGGATCTGCCGTCGAGTTCATCCCGTAGGTCGGTCTTTATTCGCCGGTCCTGGAAAGGAGAAGAAGAAGAAGAAAAGTTTGTGTTAGGGGAACATAACATTGACTTCTTGTGCATTTAATCTGGGAGAGCGCGGTTGTACGAGGCACGAGCCTTCAAGTCAAGCCCTGCAAAAAGACCCGGCATTCCGTATACGAACCAGTCCTTCAATCTCAACCACGGTCGGTTACACCACCACATCCAATTCCCGACCTCCGAAGCCTGAAGCTGGGAACCGTTATAGGACATCGTGTTAACAGTATGTATAAAACCCATTTTTTACATTTCTTCTACCTGTTTAAGGAATTAAGGTTTGTTTTTCCTCTCCTTGGGGTTCTACCGAACTCAAGAAAAAAAAACCATAACGTCTTTTATGAGATACGTTTCGTATTTCTTTAAAGCCTTGTTCTGATCATCCCCGCAAGTCATAAAGTTAAATGAAATCTAACATTTACATTTATAAATATTGAATCCTCGGCGAGCCTTAACTCCGCACATCTGCAAATGTTTGACACTTAATTAGCTCTAATTGCGTTTTCTATCCCAGCGCAGACATTGATCGATTAATTAATCCACCCTCGGCCATGGCCACACTTCTAGAATACATTTATAAATTACGCCTGCCTTTGCATATTATTTTCTCATTAGAGTCCCGCGTGTTTACAATTTTCTCAAATCACAAGAAAAATCAACATCCGAACATTAAATCAAGCATTAAAAATTAAACTTATTACCAATGCGATCATTCGGCCGGTTTAGTGGGATATAGGAGACTGTATTCTTTTAATATTCTTTTAATATAATGTTGAAAATTGTTGGCTGTTTTCCCATCAGTTATTGAAATTTTAAACAAATTTGCAATGGATTCCTTTTTTTAGGTTTGTAGGAGGAATCTTTTTTGTTTTAGGACTTTGGGAGATCGACTTTAAGGGTCCTAGAAGTCACATGCAGAGAACTTTCCATGACTGTTCCCCTTTCTGCTTCATGTAGAAAGTGGTGGGGTTTAACCTGAAGAAGACATGGGATCGCAGGACAGGGGGATAAATAGAGGCGGATGAACCGTGGCCAAGCGCAAACCCAACAGGCTCTGCTATCTGCGCTGGACCCCCCAGCAACGCAAGTCCCAACAAGCCTCTGTATGAAAATACTAACCAAGAAGAGGCGTTTTTGGTGGTTCTGCCCAAACTCTTACACTTTTGGCAACCCAGGGCGTTGTTCTGAAACCCAACAAAGCTTCGAAAACAGACGTGACCTCAACATCATCATCCTTCTCGCCCGCCGATTGAGAGGCTGAACAAACATCAGGAAGCCTCTACGGCTAATCCGTAGCTACGAGACCGATACAAAGTGACACCTCGGACGCTTGCCCACCAAACAAACAAACAATTCCTCGGCACAGCCCCATCTCCCGGCAAGGGAAATCTCACCCGCCGACGGCTCATGCTGCAACAAACCACACACCAGCATATCGACCGCAAAGCTTCCTGACGTCCCTGCGGCTTTTCATCGTTGCTGAACAGACCACAACCGAACCAGCGTTTTCTCAACTTAGCTTATGTTCCTCACAGTATAAAGCTGGTGTCACTTCCCTTAATACACATGGGCAAAACATCATAATTCCGCATAGTAACGTATAAAATAAAAAAACTAATATGGGTTCTAGGCTATATAACGGAAAACTAAATACTGTTTTAGTGTTAGATCTCCAGCCTTCTAGGTCTTCTGCACCCAATTAGCCTTTAATCAAAGGCTCCGTTCTACGGGAGCGACCGCTTTCGGGACCCAACGAAGCATTAGAATCATTCCAAGCCCTGCTAAATGTCCAAAAATAATTCTTCGCTCCTAAGAAATGTTTTTATGTTAAACCTTCAGAATTAAATGACAGACCTGGTTTTATTCTCCATTCTCTTTCTCATAATAGATTGTAAGCTCGGTTGAGCAGGACCCTCCTGACCTATTGTTTCTGTAAGCCAAGTTGTTATGTTATATATCACTTATGTCCTGCCTACCTATTGTACAGCGCTACAGAATATGATGGCACCATATAAAACAAATAATGACGAAAGTGGTTAATGTGAAGTTCTAACTGGTAATAATAGTCAACTTCTTAGCCCAAACTTTTTTTTTTAAACACAAAGACTAGTTAAAACAGGAAGCAAGTAGAGCAAAAAAAAAAACTATTTTACAATCAACCAAGACATTTCTCTAGGGGATCTCTTCCCCCAAAATAGATTCCACAAACCTCACAGAGGATGGTGATGAAATACGGTTTCAATCAGTGCTTACTACATGGGGAGACCACAATCGCCGCTCATTTATGATGAATCCACAAATGCTTAAAAATATGGCAATAATGAATTTATTAAAATGACATCACTGGTGATGCTTAAATGAATTGTTCTTTGGAGATTAACGGATGGAGGACTCAACAAATACTCTGATGCCCCAAAAGCTCAGTGACACTTTCAAGATCAGAAAGAAGAGAAGTTCCAAAAAGGGAACCTTTCCCCAAAAACAATAAACGTTTGTTGCTGGCTCGTCATTGTATTTATTTTTTTTTTTACACATGGAACGATGCTACCTATACGTTAAGAGGATTGTTACGTAGATTTTAGGAAGATTTATTAAACACTTCTATACAGGAAGTGAAAGCAGTTTTAACACTTTATATCCATATATATACACACATACATACATCTATATATATATACACACATATACACATATAAATATATTTATACACCTACATGTATATATACACACACATATATAGTTATACACCTATATATATATATATACATACATATATATTTATACACATATATACATATCTATATATTTATACACCTACATATACACACACATATACACCTATATATTTATACACCCATATATACACATACATATATATACACTAAATATATATATGTGTATATATATATACATACATTTATATATATACATATATATATTTATACACATATATATATTTATACACCTATATACACACACACATATATATATATTTACACACACCTATATATACATACATATAGATATATATATTTACACACACATATATATATTTATACACCTATATATACACATATATATATATATATGTGTGTATAACTATATATTTATACAAATATATATATATATATTTATATACCTATATATATACACACATATATATATATATACACACATATATTTATACACCCATATATATATATATTTTTTATATACACCTATATATACACAAACATATATTTACACACCTATATACATATATATT
>VKOC01000007.1:24166927-24178457 GCA_009364415.1 Spea multiplicata
TTTAACTTGTTTTTTTTTACTTATATTTTATGTTGTTTGACATTTGAATGTCGATTGATTATCAGGAAGTCGATACAGATGATTAAGTACAAGAAAGATACAGAAAGCAGTAAAACAAACTGAAGGGAAAACAAAGTCTCATTTTTCTTTATATATTCGTACATATTCTCATGTCTAAGATTACTGCTACGTCCATTCACAGCACAACGACGATGGACAAAGCTCATTGGTCACAATGAATGGCGCAGATCATGCGTTATAACTCTCCAGCTCTGTCCCCATAACCGTCTGATCACATTGATTCCCAGAATTAAAGTCACATCTCTCCCGAAACGTGCTTTCCAGGAGAAACGGGATCGATCGTATCAAGCTCTTTTTGAAGTCGCGTCCGATGAAGACGTACAAGATGGGGTTGAGGCAGCTGTTGAAATAAGCCAAGCAAATTGAAAGGTAATACACAATCAGATCAGTTTCCCAGGTGGTATCAAGGTACGCAAACAGAGGGCAGAAATGGAAAGGAAACCAACAGCAGAAGAAGCAGAAGACAATAGAAATGATAACTTTGAATGGCCGATTGGACACAGACAGATTCCTGCTTCTTCTTAGTCGAATGATAATGATGCCATAACAAACCAGGATGATGGAGAATGGAACGATGAACATGGACACAAGTCTGGTAAGAAGCATGGCCTTGTGAGAATCCACGGAATACAGAGCAAAGCAGTAGGATTTATTTGTTTCAGATTCGACGATATCAAAAACAGCCAGGTATGGAGAGCTGAGGGTCAGACACAGGAGCCAACTAATTATTGAAACTATTATGGCTAATCTGGGGCTTCGGTGGTTTTTGGACCACACTGGGCACACGACGGAGACACAACGGTCAATACTGATGATCATCAAGAAGGAGGTACTGACAGACATGTTTAGAAAAAGAACAGTGTTTATAACTTTACACATTATCCACCCAAAGGGCCAGTGCCCGTCCATTGCCCATTGGGTTATAAGGAGAGGTAAGAAAAGGTCAAATGTGAAGTCGGCGACTCCCAGATTCAAATACCAGATCGTGTTGACCATCCTTTTCATCTTAAATCCGGCGATCCAGATGACCAACCCGTTCCCCACCACCCCCAAGACGAACGTTATACTGTAACCTATGATAGATATGATTTTAACCAACTCTACATAATAATTATAATATGGGTCTTCCGGTGCGGGCTCACTAGTGGCATTGTCAATGTAGGAAAGGAAAGGGTCGTCTGTCGCCATTTGCAAATCCGCTCGGCCGTCTGCAACAAAAGAAAAAAAGATACCTCAATGTAACAAATTTTAAATGTAATCACACCATCGATATTAATAGCCTCCTGGATGTTGATGTAGAGAAGTCCGAAGACCATTTTGAGAAGATGGCGGGATACTATATGATAGTATGATTGGGGGGGGGGGACAACCTGCTTGATAAAAAGGAAATCTTTACATCTACCATTTGTTCCCTTTTTTTCAACCAAAAGTTTAATTTCGCTTCTTAATATTATTTCCTCACATCTCAGTTTATGTTTTTTGGAGTTTAACAATCCGCTTTATTTTACACAGTTTGCTTCACACAGTGACGCACGCATTCAACAGCAACTCTCCTTTTAGTCGGGCGAAAAGGTTCATCGGGTGGTAAGATGTTCACAACCGGCTTTTTTCACAATTTAGGCACCCTCTACCTATAACCACAATAAGACATTAATTCCAATAAGGTGGAACGGATCATCCATAGAGACTAACCTGCACCATGTTTTCAGCTCTTCTCTAACCTCCTACAATGATCCTACATTAACATCAACTCAACAGACGGATAAACTACCCTACACCTAGAGACACCCGTAGCTACATAGTTACCCCTTATCTCAAAGTCTGCCAACTGCCCGCCATATTACATTATTAGAAATACAATGTAGCAGCACTAACGCCACTTGGTAAACCCGATCAAGGTTAATATCTGCACCCACGGAATGTCCATGTCCTTAGAATTCTATTCTGTGTTCTGTTTACAAACAGTCTGTAAAGTTAAGCCAATCATATCTTACCTGCCTTAATGTCGGTCCTTAAATAAAGCGACCGTCTTCTCTCTGTCCAAGCAGTTTATTAATGGCTAACTCTTTTAAAAAAGGACAAATAAAACTGTTGACATCACAGGAAGAGCGAATGGCTGGTTGATCGGAGAGATCGTCTTCGGAGATACCGTAATATCTTTAACTCAATATGGACATGATAAAGACGGAGCTACTAAAGTTCTCAGGGTAGAAAATGTATCAGGCTAATGTACAGTGGGTTTAAATACAAATTCAATGGAATCCAAGGAAAGACTCAACACACCCCAGATGGAGTACAGCCAACATCATTCGTTCACTATTACCATTGGGATTTATCAAGACCCTCATAGCTGAGTCTTATTTTTATCCTGGAGTATTGGCTGAACATTCCTAAAAAGATTTTAAACAACATATGTATTTTGATAAAAAACAATAAGCTCATGGACCGCCGCCACACTTTGTCCTTGGACTTGGGCGATAGAATGAGAAGCCAGTGATGTATGAAGGTAGCCGGAGAAGGAACGCATATCTTCACAACGCGCTGTCAAAGGCACTAAAAAGTCCAATACGGAGCAAATTGGAAGGGAGTAAAGACTCAATTAGACAAAGATCAGTTGGGTAACATTTTGATGGTTCTGGTCAAGAAGCCCCTTATGAAGATAAGTCATTTTTTGTGTTTCCAGCCCTAAAAGTAACATTTTGTTCTAATAAAACAGTCCCCGCGTTTGGCATTGTATGAAATTCCTTGGGTTTCTGGTTTGATGTCCCGTGAACCTATCCCCAGGGCTTACCTCCTCATCAACGTCTACTTTATTTATTAAATATTATTAATTTAACCGTAGCGAATGGCTGCAGGATATGAGCGAGAGCAGCTCTAATGTCTCGTCGTCCGTTGCTTAAAGATCAGAGAAACTAAGTCGCACGCGGGCAGAAAACTCCGATAAGGAAGAAGCTTCTCACGCACCGACAGATAACGGTTACCACGAGAAACAAAAAATACTAAACCCAAAATGTGGCCAGAGACAGGTTCTTCTAGATAGAAATAGCCTAGACATAGAACACGGGGGTACATTAGTAAGGATAAAGCTGAAAACGAATAATTCCAATATAACTTTTGATCTTTATTTTAACTTGACGATGGACGACTGATATACGAAGCTTATCGGTCACAATGAAGGGCGCAGATCATGCGTTATAACTCTCCAGCTCTGTCCCCATAACCGTCTGATCACATTGATTCCCAGAATTAAAGTCACATCTCTCCCGAAACGTGCTTTCCAGGAGAAACGGGATCGATCTTATCAAGCTCTTTTTGAAGTCGCGTCCGATGAAGACGTACAAGATGGGGTTGAGGCAGCTGTTGAAATAAGCCAAGCAAATTGAAAGGTAATACACAATCAGATCAGTTTCCCAGGTGGTATCAAGGTACGCAAAGTCTATCAGAGGGCAGAAGTGGAAAGGAAACCAACAGCAGAAGAAGGAGAAGACAATAGAAATGATAACTTTGAATGGCCGATTGGACACAGACAGATTCCTGCTTCTTCTTAGTCGAATGATAATGATGCCATAACAAACCAGGATGATGGAGAATGGAACGATGAACATGGACACAAGTCTGGTAAGAAGCATGGCCTTGTGAGAATCCACGGAATACAGAGCAAAGCAGTAGGATTTATTTGTTTCAGATTCGACGATATCAAAAACAGCCAGGTATGGAGAGCTGAGGGTCAGACACAGGAGCCAACTAATTATTGAAACTATTATGGCTAATCTGGGGCTTCGGTGGTTTTTGGACCACACTGGGCACACGACGGAGACACAACGGTCAATACTGATGATCATCAAGAAGGAGGTACTGACAGACATGTTTAGAAAAAGAACAGTGTTTATAACTTTACACATTATCCACCCAAAGGGCCAGTGCCCGTCCATTGCCCATTGGGTTATAAGGAGAGGTAAGAAAAGGTCAAATGTGAAGTCGGCGACTCCCAGATTCAAATACCAGATCGTGTTGACCATCCTTTTCATCTTAAATCCGGCGATCCAGATGACCAACCCGTTCCCCACCACCCCCAAGACGAACGTTATACTGTAACCTATGATAGATATGATTTTAACCAACTCTACATAATAATTATAATATGGGTCTTCCGGCGCAGGGTCCGTAGTGGCATTGTCAATAGGGGAAAGGAAAGGATCGTCTGTCGCCATTTCCAAATCCGCTCTGCCACCTGCAACAAAAGGAAAAATGTAATCACACCTTCGATATTAATAGCATTTAGAATGTTAAAACTTTGATACTGGTTTAGGTTGAGCATGAAACCTTCTGGATGTTGATGTGGAGAAGTCATAAGCCCATTTTCAGAAGATGGCGGGATAAGCTGATGTGTCGGAATGATGGATCCTTTAAGTGTTGCCGCTCCTAACAGTTTAAATACTAACTTTTATATCTTCAAGAATAAGGAACATCACAGTGTGGCAACGACTGAGGGAAACACCTGCACGATCGAACTGGTTGGACATATAGTTAACATCCAGTGACAGTAGAGGACATTGGGCTGGAATGTTGGGTTGGGCAGTTGATGGAATCTGGACCTCCTTTGAAAAGCTCTCCGATTTAGAACAATATACCAAAGATCATTCTTATCAAAGTAAGTCTTTACCAATCACCAGCCTCCCAGTTCATCAACAAAAGTTTAATTATTTTATATATACTTTTAAGAATCTAAGACAAGAACAAGTTCCAGGTTGGAGTCTTTACAGCAGGAAAACTGGGCAGGCGGTGCTGATCTGGTGGCAGGCTCCATGTTTCTAAGAAAGGTAACCGTTCATTTATGACATTTCTTCAAACAATTATTCCAATTTAATTCCAACGTAACAGTTTACCACTATATTATATTGTTAGAGCCTGATCAAGTTTAATATCTCCATCCACGGAATATCCATGCTCTTAGAATTCTTTTTCTGTCTTCTGTTTACAAGTTTAAAGTTAAGCCAATCATATCTTACCTGCTTTATTGTTGGTCCTGAAATAAAGCGACCGTCTTCTCCCTGTCCAAGCAGTTTATTAACGACTAACTCTTTAAAAAGGACAAATAAAACTGTTGAATTCACAGGAAGAGCGAATGGCTGGTTGATCAGAGAGATCGTCTTCGGAGATACCGTAATATCTTTAACTCAATATGGACATGATAAAGACGGGGCTATTAAAGTTCTCAGGGTAGAAAATGTATCAGGCTAATGTACAGTGGGGTTTATAAACTAGGTTAATGGAATCCAATGGAACACTCAACACACCTCAGATGGAGTACAGCCAACATCTCAGCCAACATCGAGCTATTCTATTACTATTGGGATTCAGCAAGATCCTCACAACCGGCACGTCGACGCTGGAGTATTGGAGTGTGGCTGGATTTAAAACAACTCAGGGATGTTGATGAAGAAAAATTATTAAGGGGCCACCACACTGTCCTTGCATGTAATGGATAGAATGAGGAGCTCGTTGTGTACAAATGTAGCAGAAGGATATAAGCTTCAATTAAGTGGAATGAGAGACAACAAGACATACTTCTACACAATGCACTACTGAAGGCACTAATAGGTACAATGCCGAGCACAACCACTGAGATATTTAAACAAGGCTGTGACACACTCAGGTCCACCATTAGGATCAGCTTTTAGGGGGGTCAAACCAGTCATACAATAAGTATCACGGTAAATGCATTTGTAGTTTTATTTTCATAGGAATTTAAAAAAGTCAGCCAAAAAACGAATGCACATCTTTATACAGTAGATTAAAAAAAAACATAAAAACACTGTCATGACAATATACACACACATATATTCGTAAAAAATGTCTTGCGGTGTGAACAATAATTCAGGCTACTGAAAAAAATAACAAAAAAATAAGGGTCATAAATTCAAGCTTTGTGAACAATGTCAGGAATAATACATTTCCAAAGGAAGTCTCTCTCTCTATATATAACTTATTAGGCAGAATGTACTTAATATTTTATATTATAGCTCTTTATATTGTATAGAGCAATAAAGGGTGTACAATATTTATATGTATATATTTAATTATCATTTATGAGGCAGAGTGTACTTTATATTTTATAGTAGACAGTAGCTCTTTGTATATATTGTATAGTGCAATAAAGGGGGTACAATAAGTGCAGACATGTAATAAATACAGCGGACTACTATAGCTATGAACACATTGGGGGAAAAAGGCGCCTGTGCCACAGATCTTACAGCCTAAGCTTTAAAATACACGCTCAGATTTGTATATGGATGATAAATAGGCATAATAACAGAAACTTTAAAATGGCGGACCGTACTTAAAATGGCTGGGGTCAGTGGTGAGAATTTCGTGGTGCTTTTGCTCGACATCATCTACTTTTGTCAGACTTTTGTTTTCCGCGCAAGCAAATCACTAAACGCCTCGAGTGGTATTGAGAGTCTCGGAGTACGCTTCCGCGTCATCGTGACCTTTCTTCGACATACACGGCACAGCATTGGCGTCATCAACCTCCCCAGTGTTGAGATCAATCTTTTCGCTCATGATAGTTTCCAGTTTTTCCGGTAACGACTTCAGGAAATTATCCTTAAATTCCTGGCAGAAGAAGACGTAGATGATTGGGTTGATGCAACTATTGACGTAGGCCAAGCAAATGGAAATTTCGGTCACTAGCATGTCTACTTTCCAGTGTTTGCCACCCAGCGGTACAAATGGCCAGACGATGTACGGAAACCAACAGATGAAGAAGCAGACCACTACCGCAGTGATGACCTTGAAAGGCCGAAGAGAACTTCTCGATCTTTTGCGTTTTTTCAGTTTGTAAACTATCAGGGCATTGCAAACTAGGATAATGAAGAAGGGACCAGCGAACATGAAGAAGAGTCTAAAGACTAACATAGAACTCACACGTTTTCTTTCCAAAGAAAAAAATGTTTCCATATATCTCGGAAAACATTCTGTTAGATAGGAATAAAATGAATAAGCAGCTCTAAACCATATACTGACCACAAGAGACCCCAGCCAAAGAGCCCCGGAGATTATTTTGGCCAATCTGGGTGTCCTGTGAATTTTGGACCAAAGTGGCCAGAAGATGGAAACGCAACGATCGATGCTGATGGTCGTCAGAAAAAAGATACTTGTAAGCATGTTAAAGAATAATAAGCTTTCAGCAAGAACGCATAAAAACTTTGCTAACAATGAGCCGCTTAGAAGCAGCGCCCATTCCGCTATTCGGACAGTGAGCGCAACGTTACAGATTAAATCTGTTATGGCCAGGTTGAGGAACCACACGGAGCTGACGCTCTTCATCCGGAAGCCAGCAATCCAGATGACCAGGCCGTTACCCGTTACCCCGACGAGGAAAGTCAAACTGTAGCAAACGATGCAGATTATTTGAACGGAGAAATATATGTGGAAAAATGATGAAAAGAAAACATAAAATGAATCGTCCTTGTAGTTATAATCCCGAAGAGTCCAGTTATAGCTGTCATAATCGAATGGAGCTGGAGTTTCCATGATGGACCTACCAAAAAAAACAAACAACAAATAGGACTAAAACGTTACCTTTTTGTTCTACATCTATAACGACAAAACACGTTTATATTTCATGGCAGCCATAGAATTATAACGTGTTGTTTCTAGCCATAAATATGGAGTTTGAAGCCTTCATAACTGATCCTTCAAGGGGCATCATTTATAACCCCCCCCCCAGGAGAAATTCTCATTGGATGTTAGTATTCCTTTTATTGAATGTAAATCAAATTAAGACATTTTGCACAAATGGTGACTCTGGACAGGCCTCAGCGCACAAAGCAAGCCCCATAAAGGCACGGTGGGATGAGTATGGGGTGGAGGAACTTGCCCGGCCGCACAGAGCCCTGACCTCAACTCCATCGAACACCTTTGGGATAAACTGGAACAGAGATGGTGACCCAGACGTCTCATCCAACATTCTCTTCTTCTGGATGAATGGGCTAAAATCCCCACAAAAACCCAAAAATCTCGTGGAAATCCTTCCCAGAAGAGCGGACGCTGTTATGGCTGCAAAGGGGAACCAACTACATATTAATGTCTATGTACACCGTTGGTGTAGTGGACAAGTGTCCCAATACTTTTGTCCATATAGTGTAGGTTTGTTGACCTTTATTTTCCAACCAAGTAAAATTAATAATTGATTATTCCACCCCAGTACCCGAGCATAGACATTGATGGTGCACCCCATGTATTCCAAATAGACAGAAACATGATACAAAGTCCTACCGTGATCTCTGGTAATCCACAGCGCCTTCTGCGCTTTTGTCTTTGTCTCTCCTCTGTAGATGAAGTCCTCTCTAGCAGGGTTGCTGGGACAGTAAATTTCTGTTGGATTATGCCTTTTTTTTGTTTATTTTGAACGGTGTTATCAGATAGTTGCTAATCTTAAATGAAGTTTTCTCCTTCAGTATTCTTTTTTGGAACTATAATCTTATCACATAAATGTTCTTGGTCTCAGCTGACTTGTACCGAGATAAATTAACCGTTGTTTCTCTAAAGCCTTTTATTTATTTTAATGCTTTAAAGATTAATTTTAATTTGCCAAATAATGTTGGTATTTAGGGACAAATGACATAAAATTGTTAAAAGAACAGTCAACTTATATATTTGTATAAATTATATATATATTTTAAGTTAAAAAGCTGAGCTTTTCATATTCATTGTGTCTCACCACTGTCCGTCCATCTGGTGGACCAGTGAGCCGGTAAGTTTGTTGCTATCTTGATAAATTAAAATGGAGAAAAATATTTAAAAATATATATTTTTCCCCCTTCAATTTCACAAATAAAAGACAGTCCTAAACATGAAAACATGAGCATGCTGCTTCAATTTAGCAAAACTCTAAGTAATATATATTTTTATTATATCTTTATGATATTGCAATACAATGTGTTCATTTACAGATTTAGTGGTAACTACAATTTAGATTTTTAAGTAAAATTGTTAAAGCATTTGTAAAGTTATAAATCAATAAAACTACTCATCACATGAGTTTCAATCGTTTTGAAATGCATGTTCCAAAATTTAATAAATTATTCAAAAATCCATGTCAATATAAACAAAAGTATAACATAGATAAACTGCATTCTACTTTGGTTACTGTCCAACAGGCATTTAAGTGGAACAGCCTCCCAGCAGAAGTGGGAGAGGGTAATGGGAGAGATTTTTTATCAGAATATCCCCAGATTTCTTTCATTGTGAAGCATTCCTGCTAAAATAAGTAAATAAGTCACAGGAATGTTACATAAAATGTAATATGCATTAGCTTGTCTTTGCAGAAGGTAACGTTAGTTCTTGTGACACACACAATCGGCCACCAGAGGGCACTGTTGACAATCGTTTCTGTAGAATTCTACTAAATGAACACTTTACTACAGGATCCCACTTCCTGCCCCTGAGTCACACTACTTCCAAACACTGCATTAATTATTGTACATTATACAAAGGCTTTGCTATTCTTAAAACAATCGAATATGTCTAGTTTAGTTTTCACAAGTACAAAATATGACCACTTTTTTAACGGGCACCCAATCAACTTGGCAAATAGTCCACAAGTTTATAGTCTATGTAGGTAGCATAAGGCAAAGAGAAGGTGGTTGAATAACCCAGTCCGCCACGTGAAGGCGGAAGTAGTGAAAACATTTGAGGGATCTGGTCCAATCAGTTAGCAATGTATGGATCCATTTCTGTTCTTAAGCAGCTTCCGCATTACCTCCCTGCAAAGAACCTACTGATATTCAAACAACATGAGATTCAGAAGATGACTTTGTTTTGCTCTTGAGGTCTGTCTGCATACTATCCTCGCTGAAGGCTTTCTCAAATATGGACTGGATCGAGGTCCTCATTTTCTCCTTGAAATCTCGACCGATAAAGACGTAGAGGAAAGGGTTAACGCAACTGTTGAGGAAGGCCAGGCTGGAGGCGAGCGGGACGCCAACTTGTAGGACCCGATCCAAATGCGCAACAGAGTGAGTTACGGCATACAATTCCAAGAAGGAGAATACATGATATGGAAACCAACAGAAAAAGAAGGTGATCAAGACAGCCAGAATAACCTTGTAAGGTTTGGTAGACGTGGTCATGCGATTTCTGTAGAGACGCGACGCAATCACGGTGTAGCAAGCGATGATAACAGTGAAAGGGATGAAAAAGCCAACGATGAACCTTGTAATCACTGTAACCCTATGTCTTAGTAGAAACAGATCATTGAATTCATCATGGAACCTGTTGTAACACTCGACTTTTCCATCTTTATATCGATATGTGTCTCTGAAGATGAAATATGTTAAACTGAAACATACTGCGAGAACCCAAACAATCAGGATAACGACATAAGCCAACCGAGGCGTCCTGTTGTTCTGAGCCCACACGGGAAACACCACGGAAATCCAGCGGTCTAGACTGATGACCGTAAGAATGAAGATACTAGCAAATAGGTTCAGGAAGGCAACCGTGCTGTTTAGTTTACACATGAAGGTGCCGAAGGGCCAGTGGAACCCCATGGCCGTGTAGACGATGTTTAAGGGCAAGAAGAAAGTAAAGATAAAATCGGCAATGGCCAGGTTAAGGAACCACACCACGTTGACTGTTTTCTTCATCCGGAATCCAGCGATCCAGATAACCAGACCGTTTCCTGCTGTCCCCAGCAAGAAGGCCACCGTGTAGATACACAGAGTAAAAACATTAAGGCCATGGATACCACGATCTCCGTCTTCATAGTCATAATAAATATAGGTGCCGGTCGGACTCGCGCTGGTTATGTTCTCCATTGCCCAGTCCGTCTGCCAGAGAGAGAAGAGAAATGGAAATGGGTTGAGAAAACTCAAATTCCTCTTAAATGAAGAATACATATTTGTATATAACCCAAATTATGTTTTCGGGGGGCTTATGGAGTGCCATAGTTAGGGTTAGCATCAATAACCACCAGATTAGCAGCCACTAGTTGCCATCGGTCGTCCTCAATATGCAATCTCGTTGTGTAATACATGTTGCGTGTTAGGGACACGCATGTCGTTTACCTCCTCCTGCCAAGTTCTACTTCTTACAACCCCTAATGGGGAGAGCAGATGCAGGACGAAAACAGAACAAAATAGCAACGCAGAACAAATATTGCGGTAAAAAAATTATATTTTTACTGTAATAAAGATATTCAGGTGCGCTAATGACCTAATCATTATTTCAGCTGTCATAAAAACGATACAAATGTATAGATAAAAAGACAGCTTCTCAATCACCTCTCAGTGTTCCATGCAAAATTATTGAAAAGGACCAATTTCTTAATGAATATTTGATGCATTATCTGCTAAGAAAGCTGCAACAAATGTACAGAGTTAAGATGTCTTGGGGCAATTTCCCTCATTTGCCCTAGATCCTCTGTGTGTAAATATATATATAT
>VKOC01000007.1:24188554-24226538 GCA_009364415.1 Spea multiplicata
AATAACTCCCAGTGATCTATAAATTATGCTAGAGCCTAGAGCCCTGCACGGGACTGTTTTATTAATCCCGCTCCTGCTGTATTTCTGACCATTACTGCCCGCTCCCGCAATGTGTGTGTTCCACTCTCGCCCGCTCCCACAACATATGTGTCCAATGCTGCCCGCTCCCGCAAACATCATTCACAAACATTCATTCCCTCATTCATATACTCATTCATTCACTGATACTAATAATTCACATACTCATTCATTCCCTCATTCACTGATACTAATAATTCACAGATACTCATTCATTCCCTCATTCACAGATACTAATCATTCACAGATACTTATTCATTCCTCCAATCACGCATACTCGTTCAAACAAACTCCCTCACCCTCTTACCTGAACTGCAGATTTCCCCTGCAAGGCTGCCTTCGCGTTGCTCACACAAAGCGTCTCTTTTGTCCCGCAAGAGAACAGATCCTGTGTGCGAGCAACGCGAAGGCAGGGACCCGCATCCCGATGCAGTCCTCTACATTATGCTTGGAATGAAAATGATATCAATAACCAATTATATCAATTATAAGGTTTGGCTTTTGTACATGGGGCTTTATGTTGTTAATGAAGACTCCATTGAATGATGTCACACGTCGTGCTTCCACTGGCTTGGCTTTCTAGAAATGTACAGACACCGTGTTCTAGATACCCTGAGGAATGTGAAGAAAATGTTTATTTACCGTATGTAACTGGAGAGCGGAGAGTAATTCATGTTCTTTGTGAACGGTAAGCGTGATCAACCCTGTTTTTCGTAAAACTACAAATGTTCCTGCCCAGGTTCCACGATATCGATGCCTTGAAGTCAAATGAATGATATTGTGCATTCCAAACAACACCAAAAAGTCTCGCTAAAGCCCCATCTTCCTGCCGCCTGTCTAACCCCCGAAAATAATTATAATACGTACATCCTACAAACACCCTTTACTGAACCTTTAGAGGCTTTTTCTAGCATGTTACGTTAGTAAGCAGCAGCAGCTTTTGATGATTAAGTGAGTGAGGCAATATTTGACGTGAGTCACTCTTGCTTGACGTGTTTCAAGGATTATTGCTCAACAGCGCTAAAAAAAGTGGCTAATTTATTTTTTTTTCCAGCTAAAAATGTTAAAAATCCAGCAACGTAGGTGGAACAGCACCTTAACATTTTCCATAGGATCAATTCAACACTTTGGAATCGGTTTACGTTCCCTATACTTCCCTGCCGCTTGGCATCATGTGCTATATATACTATGTAAAAAATTAGGGCTGCTTGGTATCCGGAAATGTCGCAATCGCCCGTTGTCACAAGATGGGTTTCCCGTTTGAGAACATCCTTAAATCTGCATCTGTGGACATCATACAGGATGTCAACTGTTTTTCTAAATAACTCTCTCGGAGACCAAACAACATTAGGTGCAAAAAAATATGGATTATCAGAGTTCATATATTCATAATTTGGTTATAATAAGGTTATAAAAATATAATAAATATCAAAAAACCTTGAGAGTTTGGGTACCATGATGGGCAGTACATCTAGTGTTATTACTGCAGTTGTATAACTTTCAGATGTAGATCCTACATCAGTCTTCCAAGACTTGGCCCGTGCTCCAGATGCATATCAGGTAAAGCAAAGTTAAAAATGATCTTGGTATACATCTGGTTCCACCTAATGCTATCATTGTCCACCCCATTCCTAGAGGTCTAGTTGGGATTGTAGAAGATAGATGGAAAAAAGAGTTTGGATCTCAGAAGAAGCAAATGTAGGGTGGAGAACGAGGTGAAGAAGAAGAAGACATGCTTACTGAACATGTCAAAATGGAGTGAAATGGGTTAAAAGCAGGATAGTCAAAGCACCTGTGAGAGTGGGGTACGCTGGCCTAGGTCCAGGTAAGGTAGGCCTCCTACTGGAAAACCAACAGCACATCCCCAGTGCTTGTAACTGGTCTGTTAACTAACCAAAACGGACTTTGTGGCATGTTGACATTAGTGACTTAAATACACTACTGACTGATCAATATATTGGTGATGTCGGTGGCCTTGAGGGGGACATTGCAGCCGCCAGTTCCTCTCCTGTATCAAGTCAATAAAAGAAGAGGAGACTCTGTTCATGGAGCAGTCATGGAGCTCTGTTCATGGAGCACATTGGAGCCAATGGAAATCGGTGCGGAGGGTTCTGTTCCTTATGAACTAGGGTTAGAGATAGACGACCGAGATATTAGGAGAAGTTCTAGGAGGAAGAGGAGTCCACTTAGAGTTCCAGTTTATTGAAGATAACAGGATGTTCATGATCTATTTACTGACCGACAGAAACAATGGGAGGTTTGGATTTACCGCAAACAATTCCATGTTATGAAACCAAAAAGTGGAAGTTTCAACATACTCATGCTGTCAGCCCAAAAGTTATTACAAAAAAGATACATTATCATACTCAGAATTACTGTTTTATTATAAATATGGAATAATTATCCAAGCAATAAAATTGTATTAGATGAATGTTGCTACACCTTAAAGTGACATTACAATATAGAAGAGGACTCCATTAATGGAGTTATCAATCTCCTTAATTTGCATCCGTTTCCATGGTTTCTCTACAAGATGTGACCCTCAAATATGTTTTTCCTATTCCTTTGTGGGTAACTTGAAACTTTTCAACAAAACTGGACTAACATCTAAAAGCATCCAATGTTTTGAGCAGTTTTTTTTAACCCCGTCTTCATCTTTAGACCTTATGCCAAATTTTGAATAGAAAGGCTGGTCCATTTTTTTTCTTAGGTATCGACAACTTTAACAGTGTTTGTTTTTTATGCATACATGAGAATCTGCACAAATATACCATTCACCTTTAAAAATATCAATATTAAGTAACAAATGACGATTATTTACTTTATTATTACGTTTTAAGGGATGTTTTAACCCTATAAACTCTTGAGCACAGACCCATTGAGCTCTTTGGTAGAAATATAAATGCAGATGTCATGAGCCGTGCTGGACACTTCAAGCACCTTATCTTGGCTGCTGTCTTGAGATTATTAAATCAACCACTGGTTGGTTTTTCTATAAAAAATCCAGATTAGTAGACTGATGCAGGATGGTACATACTTGTCATATCTCAACTGTCACTGGAGTAGATTATACGGAGATAAAAAGTCAACGTCATCTAAAGAAGGGGTTACATGCTTTGCTGAGATCATAACCCTTCTCATATGAGAAGATATTTAGTGCTGTCAAAGTTCAATCAGGTAAACTGGAACTCCTGGTCAGAAAGGGACCTTGACTTTCCTTGGCTATCGTTAGTTTTCCCCTGCTCTTCACTAAAAGCACTTTCGAATGCAGAAAGTATGGACCTCCGTAATGATTCTTTGAATTCTCTACCCAAAAAAACATAGAGAAATGGGTTTAAACAACTATTAAAGAATGCGAGGCTTGTGGCAAGGGGGCTTCCAACAAGGACAGCAATGCTCAGAGTCTTATTCCTCCAGTGATGCATGACTACCTCCATGACAGAAAGGATGTGATATGGAAACCAACACAGGAAGAAAACAATCACCACTGAGGCCATGACTCTGAAAGGCCTACTGGACCAGGAGAGGTGACTCCTCCTCAGCTTCAGGGCCATCAAAGAGTAGAAAACTACAATAAGTCCAAACGGAAGCAAGAATCCAAACAGAAAGCGAACTGAAATCATGATTTGATGTCTCATGGACCTCAAAGCCACCACTTCCACGTCATCAAAGTCATTCGAGAAGGCATAATTGTTATAACAATGTGTAACATTGGCCTCATCATCTCTGACGGTGTCTCGAAAAGCCAAGTAAGGGGAGCACAGGAAGAATGCGGTCAGCCATACAAACAGAGCAATTATGGAAGCCAATCTTGGTGTTCTATGGTTCTGAGCCCAAACGGGTCTGACCACAGACACACAACGGTCAGCACTGATAACAGTGAGCAGGAAGACACTGGCGAACAAATTGAGAAACGCAACAGTGCTATTAAGCTTACACAGTAAGGTGCCAAATGGCCAGTTAAAGCCAAGAGCCGTATAGACAATGCTCAGAGGTAAGGAAAATGTAAAGATGAAGTCAGCAATGGCCAGGTTCAAGAACCATACAGTGTTGACTGTCCTTTTCATCCTGAAACCAGTAATCCAGATAACAAGACCGTTGCCGACTGTTCCTAGGATGAAAGCGATACTGTAAATGACAATGGACAGGTAGCGAAGGATGGCTTCCACTTCAGAGGGAATCTCGTTGATATCCAGCTCGTCCTCTTCCGCCTCCCACTCCGATAACGAGGAACCGGGAGAGAAGATTGAGGAGGTAGAGCTCTCCATGTCTCTGAATCCTGTAAAACAGTAATATAATTGTTATTATTTTAACATTTCCTGAGCATACCTCACGCCATTCATATAACGAAGAACCAAAAGATGCAAGAAGCTAGGGGTGTTAGATGATGGTCACAGATAGAATTCACAAATAAACACAAATAAAGTTACTTTAAGGAAACTGGAGTTAGTTCTGTTCCTACTGCTCCAGTTAGGCTGCTCGCCGCAGAGGTAGCACTTCTCAAGAACTTCTGGGGTGGAAACATTTATGGGTGAGGTTTACATAGGGTACTGGTTTAATACACAGACTATATACAGCACATATCTCCACGGCGATATATATTTTAAGTCAAAAATTATTTCTATACAAAAAACGCATAGTTCACATGATTTTTAAAGACGTCCTTTTGTTCCGTCAGAAGACAAAGGGAAGCTCCGATGTATTTATTCCCGGAAAAAAAACGGGTAGTTTTCTATGAATTACATTTTCCTTGTCCTGATATCTTCACCTCTGGGCTGCAATTTGTTGTCTGTGATTATATGTCTGTCTTAGTGAATGTGTCTATGTCATTGTATGTTTGTCTGACTATTTAATTGTGTGTTTGAGTAGTTGTGTGCTTTCCTGTCTGTTTTTACCTGACTGTTTGATTGTGTGCTTGCTTGGCTGTGTGATTGTGTGCTTGCCTGTCTATGTGATTGTATGTTTGTGTGAATGTGTGCTTGCATGTCTGTCTATGTGATTGTGTGTTTGAGTAGTTATGTACTTTCCTGTCTGTGTTTTTACCTGCCTGTTTGATTGTGTGCTTGTTTGGCTGTGTGATTACCTCTCTGTCTCTGTTATTGTGTTTGTCTGTCTATGTGATTGTATGTTTGTGTGATTGTGTGCTTGCATGTCTATGTGATTGTGTGTTTGAGTAGTTGTGTGCTTTTTCTGTCTGTGTTTTTACCTGCCTGTTTGATTGTGTGCTTGCCTCTCTGACTCTGTGATTGTCTGTCTGTGATTGTGCTTTTGCCTGTGTATTTTTGTGCTTGCGTGTTTGTGTATTGAGCTGTCTATGATTGCTTGCCTCTTTCTCTGTGTGCATGCATTACATACCTGCTGCGCTTAGCTCTCTCGCTCTCTCTCTCTCTGTCCTCCCTGGTTCTGCGGTTCCTGCCGTCTGGATCTGAGGATATATCCAGATCCCAATTCCCTTTTGTGACTCATTCCCCGTGTAACCCCTTCCCTTCTTGGTGGAGAATGAAGGTTACAAAGAACACAGAAATCAGATTTCTGTTTCCGTACATTCACAGGATGGCGATGCTGTGTAATTATTAATTATTATCTATATAAAATCAGCTGATTTTATAGAAACAGTGCAAATTGCATACATAGTAGATGGAAATATGGCTTCCTAGGGCAGGGACTCCTAATTAATATTTAATTATAACACAAAGATCTAAAATGCTAGCGCATGTATGGATCAAAAACGTATTTTGTGGCCGTCACACACAGCTTCCAATCATGTAATATACTCTGTGAACCGGTGAAAGACAGGAAAAGTGTAGAAACAAAAGAGGGTTTTGTGTAAAAAAAAAAAGCAGAAGTTTCGAACTCGGCAACGTCCTGTCGGTCGCTATGGTGATTACACTAGATTTCAAACTTTACACTAGAGTATTTTTTTTTATATACAAGCCCCAAAGGACCATCTGATGTTGCATATATTTCCTCTGTTAGACCGTGTAATATTTGGGATCGCCTATACATTATTGTACTTTTCCAACGTTTAATAAGCACAATACTCATAGGTCTTAATCATCCATACATGTTCCTTTAAGTGTAAGCATGACTTGTAGGTTGTCTGCACCTGCGCTGCGGCGTCCTCCAGTCTGCCGTTCCAGATTCTGGTTGTAGGAACTGGGATGTTCTCCGGGAGATCTGCCATCCCATTCCGGCTGTGGCTGGGCTAGAAGTATGTTTTTTCTAGAACAAAAGGAAATCAAGAATATGCATTTCTGTCCTTAGCTGCACCCTAACAGCTCTAGAATATCACCGGCTAATCGAGGAAATCAGGGTTTGTTCTAAAGCTGTTGCATCACCCAAGGACGCCTAACAAAGTACCAGGACTGCAAAGCCCAGATAAAGCTGGAAAATCCTGAACACCTTTTGTTTGTAGGACGTTATCTTGAAAACAGATGAATCACCAGCGGTTTTATCACCTCTGATGGATGAAGGGGAATTGTAAAAACTTCCCCGAAAGCAGAACTCGCTGGCTGTGGTTGGGAAACTTTAAAGGTGCCGTTCTACAATGGTTCCACCATTAATTCAGCTAATAGACCTTCGCAAAAGGAGTAAAAACCTGGGCCCACATCTGTAGGTCATAATTGAGCTTAAATCCAGGAATTTATGTCGCTGAAGTTCACCTTTCAGCATCTGGACCATACTAATGGGTTAAAATGTTAGGCTAACGACCTATCAGAAACCGCCTTTGTGTCACATGACAGTTAAGGATTCCCAGCACAAAAACAAATATGAATGAGGCAAAATCTTTACCCTATTAAGAGTTTGGACAACCAACAGTTCTTCGCATTATTCCGCAGTGTAGGCGGAACTTTAACAGATGGCAAAAAAAGAGTTAACAGAGACCACATACTAAAAACCATTGTGCTTTATTGTCAGTATCAAAGCAACAATTCTCTTCATTCACGATGATTCACTGGTCGGATGTTTGGACAGATATAATTAAAGGCGGTGGCTTTTGGTGGCGCCGGGTGCTCACTTGGTTCCTCTTCTCTGTCTTGGTTAACAGAACTTTGACAAAATCTGCTATTTTCAAAGAATGCATAAAATACCCCCTGAGTAAAAGAGTTCGGGGGGCGGCAGCTTTAGAAATAATTTTTTGGTCCATTTCTCTGTGACGAATTCAAGCTAACAAAATAGATATTTTTTAAACCTCTGGTAGGACTGAGGGCCTCCAAGTGTTGGTTGCTTGAGTCCAATTCTGGCCTCTCAGAGCTGGGGGGAAGTGCTTTGGGGCGAGATACCTCAGAGTTTGCAAACATCTACTGGCTGGGGGTGAACATCTACTGAGGTGCATGAATGAAAAAGGTGGGGCAACGAGGAATTGCATGGTCTGCGTCTTCCACCCAACAAATTAAAGGACGTCAAAGTCCATAATCTAAGAACCTTATCGACATCATCGTCCTCGTCTGTGATTTCACAGGCGTAGGTGCCCTGGTGGTAAGGCCTCGTCGGCTGAATCAAAAGAGTCAGGTCTTCTCCAGTATGAATGTTCTTAAAGTAGGAGAGGTCTTTCCTCCGGACCTAGAACATAATAAAAAAAAAATAAAAACTAGGAATCTCTAAAAGATTTCAAAACATCAAATATTAGTGAGCAGAACGATGTCATAGGGAACGGAACCGGCTGTAGAATCCCAAAGTGAGACTCTAAGTCCATTCTTTGCCTGTAGAGCAGCTAGGATACTCAGCGCTCCTCCGAGTTACCCCTTCTTTGTAAATACTACCCAGCAGCCAGGTCATTAAATGATTAAGTGGGTTGAAACTTACTCTTTCTGCAAATTTCCACGTCACCGAAAATACCACATCATTTGTGTAGTAGTTGATGCACAGTCCTGCTGCCCGTTACTAGCCTTACTTGAAGCTTTACCAGAAACACTTTTTTTGGTTGTTTTTATAGAATTTTGGCTGAACTCTTTAGCAGCGGTCGTGGTCACCGCTGTCGGATATTTTACCAGCAACAGCAGATGGGAAGGTTGCAATTTTGACTTTTTTTTTTTTTTACTAACATTCCTGGCGTTTAGGAGGGGAAAAACCCTAAACTAACCGCAGCGTTCTTACAGCTTTAACCCGAGATCTGAATGTTGACGCAGCTGTTACCACTGGCAACTAGAATTCTTCTCGCTCGTGTGTTTTGTGTGAATCAGCACCAAATCCGTGTATGGCTTGGCCCTGAAATGAATGCGTCAGATTAAAACACAAATAAATCAAAAATATAGAAAATTAATGAAACAAAAACTAAACATTTTTTAACAGATTATATCTTCAAAGGAAAGTTATTATCCGGTTGAAATTTAATTTGGATTATAGTCATTCATTTTAGATAAATGTCAGAATTCATTAAAAAAGCTCTAAAGGAGAACAGCTATAAACTATAGAGACCTAGCTGGACCTGTAGCACAAATGAAACAGGCGCCTGGCATATGATGAGTTAACATCTTTTAAAATGTTAAAAAACATTTTGCGTGCTTTATGATGTCATTTCATACTTCCAACATGGCCAGTTACGTTATCAGCATACCTGGGAACTTTCTAAATGAGCTGACCCCGAGGCTCTTGAAGTATTAACCCTTTAATTCGGCCACTTGTCAAGCAGTGATATCAGCCATAACATACCTGGGAGCAAAAGCACCAACCGGGAGTCCTATATTATATGATCACAGCGGGGAGAATAGGAAGGAGTCGGCTCCAGACTGTGTGACCCCAAGAATCTGCCCCTACACCCTAAGACTGGGGCAGAAATTCTGAGCACCCCCTGCTTTTGAATTTAGACAATGAGATTCTGGGAAAAGATCCTTTGTTGAGGCCAAGGGCCAGACTGGTGATGACAAAGTGGCCCTGGCACTTTAAGGCCAGCTAGCCGCCTGAGGCTGGATATGCACGGCCAGATGTTCCACCAGGCTTATCCAACTACAACACCCGGTCTGCCGCTACAGTGGTGGGTATGGGAGACCAACGGCCAGCGGCCCACCAGGGCACATTTCAAGACGTAGAGACTTTTTCATACAAATATGGTGCACATAAGTTGTCTGCTGCAAACACAAAAATGGAGCCAGAGCCAAAGAAACAAAAAAAAAATGGAGTCCGAACAAAAGAAGCTTTGATGCGAATAGCTGCTTGAGCAAGTCTTTCCTATTTAAGTAAATAGTTTCCATAGTATGAGGAATTTTAGGGAGTAGCAACTGCTTATCTCTCCGAAACGTGAATTCCACAGGTTGCTTCACCATTCAAACCGATTCAGAACCGAGAAGGAATCCTCTTCTAGAGAAACACCAGATGTTTGGAAATGATTCCTCGGACCGCGGCGCCTCTCGGAAGGGAATAACGGGGGGAAAAAAAAAGATATTATGAAATTTCTAATTCTAATGAGTAATATCCATAATTCTGATTGGAGGATTTCAATCTATAGGTGGAGATTATGGTAATAAGCAAACCCGGGGAGGAGAAAGAGAATTGATTTTGGGCTTTCCAGATTTAGGATGAGATTTTTACTCTGATTATCTAATAATTTTCATATTAACCATCTCCTGGCTAACTGGAATTTGATGGCTATTGCCTAATTTTAAGACAGATACTTTTCCTGAACCTTGATTTCGACCGACCGGGACCAGTTGGACCCCAGCAGCAAGTGGCGGTAAATACAGTGGAGTTTTGTTATTCTGAAGAGAGGTGAATTTTGCCTGAGATTATCCCTGTTTTGAGGATTTGATATTAACGCATGCGCTTTATATAAAGTTATATCATTCGGAAAAATCAGAAATGTGATCGGAAAGGACTTGGGTTCAGAGGTAAAATATAGGCAATCTCCTTAACCCATTAAGGGACAATGGGCGGTCCCTAAACCCATTGAAAACAATGCATGTACGGCTTTGTCATTAAGGGGTTAAATTCATATTGTCCTTGAGATCCTACAATGATTAAAAGCACCAGAATTTGGTGTATGTGATAGAATATTGTTTTTTTTTTTGCCCTATTTTATCTCATTGATAATACGACGGTATGAAAGGACGGGGACAGGGAAAGGATGGCGGGGGTCCCGTGTAACCGGAAAGGGTGCGGCAAGCAGCTGGTTAGACAAAAATATTTTGTGGCAAAGCAAAGCCCAATCTGCCCGAACCACAAACTTTCTAATATCCCGCAAACTCACTCCATGCTCTTCTGATCCGTTTTTAGCGGTAGTAACGGGAACATATTAACCTGCGCGTGACTGCAGCTCTTCTTGTGACACGTCTGACGTGGTGGCAGATCTTTGGGGCAGATGGCCTTACTGGGACCCCCGGCCACTCTTTCCTGCCCTGATGCCCCTCCGCTGATGTTATAGAAAACGGGGGGGAAAAAGACTAGATTATTATATACTTCTTCCTCTGGGAGGCTGTTCCACTTATTTACCGCACTCTCGGTGATGCAAAACTTCCTTAAATGTATTAAGAAATGTTCTCTGACATCTACAAAGCTTCTGTTGGTGGTTATCTTGCTCTATACATATGTCGGCCATTGAAAAGTATCGCAGGCTCCTAAAGGGATTTGCCTTCTCTTGGACCAATAGGAGCGTGAGTCAGGGTGCATGCAAAGAAAATATAACAAAATTATGTTTTTATATAATAATATTTGCCTCGGGGGTCAGATAACAGAGCATCTGCCTGAAAACTTTATATTATGGGATAGATTCACTTATTTGACATTTTGTACATGTGTGATATATTTGATCTATTAGCCAATTACCATGGAGGTGCATTAATCGCAGGCGATATAATCCAGTAAAAGAGATTATCTCCTTAAATGGGTAACAATTGGTTCCTCGTTGGGGAGTTGTAAACTAACTTCTCAGCAGTTCCTGAAAATGCTTAGGAAATCAAACTGTGATGTCATCATTGGGAGTGTATATATATATATATAACGGGAGCGGCTAAGGATTATGCGATACGGAGAGTGACGAGGCTTTAGAGTACGGTGCCGTTACCCAGCAAACAGTAAGTGGTAATAATAGAATTGTCATTATCACCAGTATTAGTAGTTTTGTTATATTTTATTACCCGACGTGAAATGCATCTGTTATTTAATCACATTTTTGCTACTTATTAGAAAATGTATTTCCTAAAACCTGAGATAAATTAAAATTATTTTTTTTTTTTTAGATAAAATCGCAGAATAATGTTTTCAGTCTCAATATACTGAGATTCGTTGGGGGGGGAAAAAATTAAATTATTAATTGGGGGAAAAAAAAAAGAAAGAAAACTCTCCTCTGGGGCAAGGCAGGTCTTTTGCCACGATAATATTTTTAGTTAACGCTAATCCTCCCTAATTGCTCATAATTTGTTTTCAACCTTGTCCTATCATGTCATAATAATAAGAAATATATATTTATATATACAAATAAATGATAATATATATATCAAAATAAATGATATAGTATATAAATATTAAATAAATTGTATTATAATCCAAATAAAAATAAATTAATATCAAAGTAAATGATATTATATTTAAAATATTAAAAATAAAATTGTAATATATCCAAATAAATTATAGATATATTAAATAAATGATTATATATATATAATATATAATAATAGTATACATAAAATATATAACCATAATAACATCACATATACTGTAAGTACATATAAGACATATAACACATATATATATATATATATATATATTATATATATTTACACACAGAGGATCTAGGGCAAATGAGGGAAATTGCCCCAAGACATCTTAACTCTGTACATTTGTTGCAGCTTTCTTAGCAGATAATGCATCAAATATTCATTAAGAAATTGGTCCTTTTCAATAATTTTGCATGGAACACTGAGAGGTGATTGAGAAGCTGTCTTTTTATCTATACATTTGTATCGTTTTTATGACAGCTGAAATAATGATTAGGTCATTAGCGCACCTGAATATCTTTATTACAGTAAAAATATAATTTTTTTACCGCAATATTTGTTCTGCGTTGCTATTTTGTTCTGTTTTCGTCCTGCATCTGCTCTCCCCATTAGGGGTTGTAAGAAGTAGAACTTGGCAGGAGGAGGTAAACGACATGCGTGTCCCTAACACGCAACATGTATTACACAACGAGATTGCATATTGAGGACGACCGATGGCAACTAGTGGCTGCTAATCTGGTGGTTATTGATGCTAACCCTAACTATGGCACTCCATAAGCCCCCCGAAAACATAATTTGGGTTATATACAAATATGTATTCTTCATTTAAGAGGAATTTGAGTTTTCTCAACCCATTTCCATTTCTCTTCTCTCTCTGGCAGACGGACTGGGCAATGGAGAACATAACCAGCGCGAGTCCGACCGGCACCTATATTTATTATGACTATGAAGACGGAGATCGTGGTATCCATGGCCTTAATGTTTTTACTCTGTGTATCTACACGGTGGCCTTCTTGCTGGGGACAGCAGGAAACGGTCTGGTTATCTGGATCGCTGGATTCCGGATGAAGAAAACAGTCAACGTGGTGTGGTTCCTTAACCTGGCCATTGCCGATTTTATCTTTACTTTCTTCTTGCCCTTAAACATCGTCTACACGGCCATGGGGTTCCACTGGCCCTTCGGCACCTTCATGTGTAAACTAAACAGCACGGTTGCCTTCCTGAACCTATTTGCTAGTATCTTCATTCTTACGGTCATCAGTCTAGACCGCTGGATTTCCGTGGTGTTTCCCGTGTGGGCTCAGAACAACAGGACGCCTCGGTTGGCTTATGTCGTTATCCTGATTGTTTGGGTTCTCGCAGTATGTTTCAGTTTAACATATTTCATCTTCAGAGACACATATCGATATAAAGATGGAAAAGTCGAGTGTTACAACAGGTTCCATGATGAATTCAATGATCTGTTTCTACTAAGACATAGGGTTACAGTGATTACAAGGTTCATCGTTGGCTTTTTCATCCCTTTCACTGTTATCATCGCTTGCTACACCGTGATTGCGTCGCGTCTCTACAGAAATCGCATGACCACGTCTACCAAACCTTACAAGGTTATTCTGGCTGTCTTGATCACCTTCTTTTTCTGTTGGTTTCCATATCATGTATTCTCCTTCTTGGAATTGTATGCCGTAACTCACTCTGTTGCGCATTTGGATCGGGTCCTACAAGTTGGCGTCCCGCTCGCCTCCAGCCTGGCCTTCCTCAACAGTTGCGTTAACCCTTTCCTCTACGTCTTTATCGGTCGAGATTTCAAGGAGAAAATGAGGACCTCGATCCAGTCCATATTTGAGAAAGCCTTCAGCGAGGATAGTATGCAGACAGACCTCAAGAGCAAAACAAAGTCATCTTCTGAATCTCATGTTGTTTGAATATCAGTAGGTTCTTTGCAGGGAGGTAATGCGGAAGCTGCTTAAGAACAGAAATGGATCCATACATTGCTAACTGATTGGACCAGATCCCTCAAATGTTTTCACTACTTCCACCTTAACGTGGCGGACTGGGTTATTCAACCACCTTCTCTTTGCCTTATGCTACCTACATAGACTATAAACTTGTGGACTATTTGCCAAGTTGATTGGGTGCCCGTTAAAAAAGTGGTCATATTTTGTACTTGTGAAAACTAAACTAGACATATTCGATTGTTTTAAGAATAGCAAAGCCTTTGTATAATGTACAATAATTAATGCAGTGTTTGGAAGTAGTGTGACTCAGGGGCAGGAAGTGGGATCCTGTAGTAAAGTGTTCATTTAGTAGAATTCTACAGAAACGATTGTCAACAGTGCCCTCTGGTGGCCGATTGTGTGTGTCACAAGAACTAACGTTACCTTCTGCAAAGACAAGCTAATGCATATTACATTTTATGTAACATTCCTGTGACTTATTTACTTATTTTAGCAGGAATGCTTCACAATGAAAGAAATCTGGGGATATTCTGATAAAAAATCTCTCCCATTACCCTCTCCCACTTCTGCTGGGAGGCTGTTCCACTTAAATGCCTGTTGGACAGTAACCAAAGTAGAATGCAGTTTATCTATGTTATACTTTTGTTTATATTGACATGGATTTTTGAATAATTTATTAAATTTTGGAACATGCATTTCAAAACGATTGAAACTCATGTGATGAGTAGTTTTATTGATTTATAACTTTACAAATGCTTTAACAATTTTACTTAAAAATCTAAATTGTAGTTACCACTAAATCTGTAAATGAACACATTGTATTGCAATATCATAAAGATATAATAAAAATATATATTACTTAGAGTTTTGCTAAATTGAAGCAGCATGCTCATGTTTTCATGTTTAGGACTGTCTTTTATTTGTGAAATTGAAGGGGGAAAAATATATATTTTTAAATATTTTTCTCCATTTTAATTTATCAAGATAGCAACAAACTTACCGGCTCACTGGTCCACCAGATGGACGGACAGTGGTGAGACACAATGAATATGAAAAGCTCAGCTTTTTAACTTAAAATATATATATAATTTATACAAATATATAAGTTGACTGTTCTTTTAACAATTTTATGTCATTTGTCCCTAAATACCAACATTATTTGGCAAATTAAAATTAATCTTTAAAGCATTAAAATAAATAAAAGGCTTTAGAGAAACAACGGTTAATTTATCTCGGTACAAGTCAGCTGAGACCAAGAACATTTATGTGATAAGATTATAGTTCCAAAAAAGAATACTGAAGGAGAAAACTTCATTTAAGATTAGCAACTATCTGATAACACCGTTCAAAATAAACAAAAAAAAGGCATAATCCAACAGAAATTTACTGTCCCAGCAACCCTGCTAGAGAGGACTTCATCTACAGAGGAGAGACAAAGACAAAAGCGCAGAAGGCGCTGTGGATTACCAGAGATCACGGTAGGACTTTGTATCATGTTTCTGTCTATTTGGAATACATGGGGTGCACCATCAATGTCTATGCTCGGGTACTGGGGTGGAATAATCAATTATTAATTTTACTTGGTTGGAAAATAAAGGTCAACAAACCTACACTATATGGACAAAAGTATTGGGACACTTGTCCACTACACCAACGGTGTACATAGACATTAATATGTAGTTGGTTCCCCTTTGCAGCCATAACAGCGTCCGCTCTTCTGGGAAGGATTTCCACGAGATTTTTGGGTTTTTGTGGGGATTTTAGCCCATTCATCCAGAAGAAGAGAATGTTGGATGAGACGTCTGGGTCACCATCTCTGTTCCAGTTTATCCCAAAGGTGTTCGATGGAGTTGAGGTCAGGGCTCTGTGCGGCCGGGCAAGTTCCTCCACCCCATACTCATCCAACCATGCGTTTATGGGGCTTGCTTTGTGCGCTGAGGCCTGTCCAGAGTCACCATTTGTGCAAAATTTGATTTACATTCAATAAAAGGAATACTAACATCCAATGAAATTTTCTCCTGGGGGGGTTATAAATGACGCCCCTTGAAGGATCAGTTATGAAGACTTCAAACTCCATATTTATGGCTAGAAACAACACGTTATAATTCTGTGGCTGCCATGAAATATAAACTTGTTTTGTCGTTATAGATGTAGAACAAAAAGGTAATGTTTTAGTCCTATTTGTTGTTTGTTTTTTTTGGTAGGTCCATCATGGAAACTCCAGCTCCATTCGATTATGACAGCTATAACTGGACTCTTCGGGATTATAACTACAACGATGATTCATTTTATGTTTTCTTTTCATCATTTTTCTACATATATTTCTCCGTTCAAATAATCTGCATCGTTTGCTACAGTTTGACTTTCCTCGTCGGGGTAACGGGGAACGGCCTGGTCATCTGGATTGCTGGCTTCCGGATGAAGAGCGTCAGCTCCGTGTGGTTCCTCAACCTGGCCATAACAGATTTAATCTGTAACGTTGCGCTCACTGTCCGAATAGCAGAATGGGCGCTGCTTCTAAGCGGCTCATTGTTAGCAAAGTTTTTATGCGTTCTTGCTGAAAGCTTATTATTCTTTAACATGCTTACAAGTATCTTTTTTCTGACGACCATCAGCATCGATCGTTGCGTTTCCATCTTCTGGCCACTTTGGTCCAAAATTCACAGGACACCCAGATTGGCCAAAATAATCTCCGGGACTCTTTGGCTGGGGTCTCTTGTGGTCAGTATATGGTTTAGAGCTGCTTATTCATTTTATTCCTATCTAACAGAATGTTTTCCGAGATATATGGAAACATTTTTTTCTTTGGAAAGAAAACGTGTGAGTTCTATGTTAGTCTTTAGACTCTTCTTCATGTTCGCTGGTCCCTTCTTCATTATCCTAGTTTGCAATGCCCTGATAGTTTACAAACTGAAAAAACGCAAAAGATCGAGAAGTTCTCTTCGGCCTTTCAAGGTCATCACTGCGGTAGTGGTCTGCTTCTTCATCTGTTGGTTTCCGTACATCGTCTGGCCATTTGTACCGCTGGGTGGCAAACACTGGAAAGTAGACATGCTAGTGACCGAAATTTCCATTTGCTTGGCCTACGTCAATAGTTGCATCAACCCAATCATCTACGTCTTCTTCTGCCAGGAATTTAAGGATAATTTCCTGAAGTCGTTACCGGAAAAACTGGAAACTATCATGAGCGAAAAGATTGATCTCAACACTGGGGAGGTTGATGACGCCAATGCTGTGCCGTGTATGTCGAAGAAAGGTCACGATGACGCGGAAGCGTACTCCGAGACTCTCAATACCACTCGAGGCGTTTAGTGATTTGCTTGCGCGGAAAACAAAAGTCTGACAAAAGTAGATGATGTCGAGCAAAAGCACCACGAAATTCTCACCACTGACCCCAGCCATTTTAAGTACGGTCCGCCATTTTAAAGTTATTATGCTGTCCGGTTAAAGCCTATTTCTCATCCATTTACAAATCTGAGCGTGTATTTTAAAGCTTAGGCTGTAAGATCTGTGGCACAGGGGCCTTTTTTCCTAATGTACTCATAGCTATAGTAGTCCGCTTTATTTATTATATGTCTGCACTTATTGTACCCCCTTTATTGCACTATACAATATAAAGAGCTATACTATAAAATATAAAATACACTCTGCCTAATAAATTATATATAAATATATATGGAAAAAATATAATATATAGAGAGAGGCGAGGAAGCCTTCCTTTGGAAATGTATTATTCCTGATATTGTTCAAGTTTGGATTTATGACCCTTTTTTGTTATTTTTTTCAGTAACCTGAGTTGTTTTTCACACCGCAATACATTTTTTATGAATATATACATGTATATGTATCAACCCAATATACATATATATATATATATATATTATCATGACAGTGTTTTTTATGTTTTTATTAATCTACTGTATAAATATGTGCATTTGTTTTTTGGCTGACTTCCCTAAATTCCTAATGCGGAATAAAAGAAATGAAAACAGGTGTGAAAATAAAATAAAACTACAAACGGATTTCCCGTGATACTTATTGTGTGACTGGTAGGACTCCCCTAAAAGCTGATTATGAGGAAAGCCCTGCGGATACGCACACACGACATGAAACCAGCGAGCCGAGGAATTCCATACAATGTGGGGACCGTTTAATTCCCCAGGGGGATCTGAGACTCCACCAGAAGGATGATGTTTGGGCTCGTGTGTCACAGCCTTGTTTAAATATCTCAGTGGTTGTGCTCGGCATTGTACCTATGAGTGCCTTCAGTGTGTGGAAGTATGTCTTGTCTCTTATTCCACTTAAATGAAGCTTATATCCTTCTGCTACATTTGTACAAGGACAGTGTGGTGGCCCCTTAATGATTTTTCTTCATCAACATCAATGAGTTGTTTTAATCCAGCCACACTCCAATACTCCAGCGTGAACGTGCCGGTTGTGAGGATCTTGCTCAATCCCAATAGTAATAGAATAGCTCGATGTTGGCCGAGATGTTGGCTGTACTCCATCTGAGGTGTCTTGAGTGTTCCATTGGATTCCATTAACTCAGTTTATAAACCCCACTGTACATTAGCCTGATACATTTTCTACCCTGAGAACTTTAGTAGCTCCGTCTTTATCATGTCCATATTGAGTTAAAGATATTACGGTATCTCCGAAGACGATCTCTCCGATCAACCAGCCATTCGCTCTTCCTGTGAATTCAACAGTTTTATTTGTCCTTTTTAAAGAGTTAGTCGTTAATAAACTGCTTGGACGGAGAGAAGACGGTCGCTTTATTTCAGGACCAACAATAAAGCAGGTAAGATATGATTAAACTTGTAGACGACAGAAAAAGAATTCTAAGAGCATGGACATTCCGTGGATGGAGATATTAACCTTGATCCAGGTTTACCAAGTGGCGTTAGTGCTGCTACATTGTATTTCTAACAATATAATATAGTGGGTAAACTGTTACGTTGGAATTAAATTGGAATAATGGTTTGAGAATGTCATAAATGAACGGTTATCTTTTCTTAGATCAGCACCACTGCCGTTTTTCCTGCTGTAAGACTCCACCTGAAAATGTTCTTGTCTTAGATTCGCTTAAAAGTATATATAAAAAATTTAAATCTTGTTGATGAACTGGGAGGCTGGTGATTGTAAAGATTTGACTTTGATAAGAATGATCTGGTATATTGTTATAATCAGAGAATTTTCAAAGGGATCCAGATTCCATCAACCTGCCTCAACCCAATACATCCCAGCCTAATGTCCTTTCTAGCTGTCACTGGATGTAACTATGATGTCCAATCCAGTTCGATCGTGCAGGTGTTCCTACAGTCAAGTTGTCACACACTGTGATGTTCCTTATTTTGAAGATAAAAGTTAGTATTTAATGAACTGTTGGATGTCGGGCAACACTTAAAGGTATCATCATTCCGACACATCAGCTTATCCGCATCTTGCTGAAATAGGCTTATGACTTCACATCAACATCCGAAGTTTCATGCTCACCTAACCAGTATAAAGTCTTTAACATTCTAAAATGCTATTAATATCGAAGGTGTTGATTACATTTTTCCTTTTGTTGCCAGGTGGCAGAGCGGAGTTGGAAATGGCGAAAGACGATCCTTTTTTCCTATTGACAATGCTCACTACGGACCCTGCGCCGGAAGACCATTATTATAATTTTATCGTTTAAGTTGGTTCAAAATCATATCTACTCATAGGTTACAGTTAAGTTCGTCTTGGGGGTGGTGGGGAACGGGTTGGTCATCTGGATCGCCGGATTTAAGATGAAAAGGATGGTCAACACGATCTGGTTTTTGAATCTGGGAGTCGCCGACTTCACATTCGACCTGCTCTTGCCTCTCCTTATAACAGAATGGGCAATGGACGGGCACTGGCCCTTTGGGTGGATAATGTGTAAAGTTATAAACACTGTTCTTTTTCTAAACATGACTGTCAGTACCTCCTTCTTGATGATCATCAGTATTGACCGTTGTGTCTCCGTCGTGTGCCCAGTATGGTCCAAAAACCACCGAAGCCCCAGATTAGCTATAATAGTTTCAAAAATCATTTGGCTCCTGTGTCTGACCCTCAGCTCTCCATACCTTGCTTTTTTTGATGTTGAACAAGAATTCGGGGAAAATATATCCTACTGCGTTCCTGTATATGCCCAGGATTATCAGAAGTATAACGTACGGCACAAGGCCATGCTTCTTACCAGACTTGTGTCCATGTTCATCGTTCCATTCTCCGTCATCCTGGTTTGTTATGGCATCATTATCATTCGACTAAGAAGAAGCAGGAATCTGTCTGTGTCCAATCGGCCATTCAAAGTTATCATTTCTATTGTCTTCTCCTTCTTCTGCTGTTGGTTTCCTTTCCACTTCTGCCCTCTGATAGACTTTGCGTACCTTGATACCACCTGGGAAACTGATCTGATTGTGTATTACCTTTCAATTTGCTTGGCTTATTTCAACAGCTGCCTCAACCCCATCTTGTACGTCTTCATCGGACGCGACTTCAAAAAGAGCTTGATAAGATCGATCCCGTTTCTCCTGGAAAGCACGTTTCGGGAGAGATGTGACTTTAATTCTGGGAATCAATGTGATCAGACGGTTATGGGGACAGAGCTGGAGAGTTATAACGCATGATCTGCGCCCTTCATTGTGACCGATAAGCTTCGTATATCAGTCGTCCATCGTCAAGTTAAAATAAAGATCAAAAGTTATATTGGAATTATTCGTTTTCAGCTTTATCCTTACTAATGTACCCCCGTGTTCTATGTCTAGGCTATTTCTATCTAGAAGAACCTGTCTCTGGCCACATTTTGGGTTTAGTATTTTTTGTTTCTCGTGGTAACCGTTATCTGTCGGTGCGTGAGAATCTTCTTCCTTATCGGAGTTTTCTGCCCGCGTGCGACTTAGTTTCTCTGATCTTTAAGCAACGGACGACGAGACATTAGAGCTGCTCTCGCTCATATCCTGCAGCCATTCGCTACGGTTAAATTAATAATATTTAATAAATAAAGTAGACGTTGATGAGGAGGTAAGCCCTGGGGATAGGTTCACGGGACATCAAACCAGAAACCCAAGGAATTTCATACAATGCCAAACGCGGGGACTGTTTTATTAGAACAAAATGTTACTTTTAGGGCTGGAAACACAAAAAATGACTTATCTTCATAAGGGGCTTCTTGACCAGAACCATCAAAATGTTACCCAACTGATCTTTGTCTAATTGAGTCTTTACTCCCTTCCAATTTGCTCCGTATTGGACTTTTTAGTGCCTTTGACAGCGCGTTGTGAAGATATGCGTTCCTTCTCCGGCTACCTTCATACATCACTGGCTTCTCATTCTATCGCCCAAGTCCAAGGACAAAGTGTGGCGGCGGTCCATGAGCTTATTGTTTTTTATCAAAATACATATGTTGTTTAAAATCTTTTTAGGAATGTTCAGCCAATACTCCAGGATAAAAATAAGACTCAGCTATGAGGGTCTTGATAAATCCCAATGGTAATAGTGAACGAATGATGTTGGCTGTACTCCATCTGGGGTGTGTTGAGTCTTTCCTTGGATTCCATTGAATTTGTATTTAAACCCACTGTACATTAGCCTGATACATTTTCTACCCTGAGAACTTTAGTAGCTCCGTCTTTATCATGTCCATATTGAGTTAAAGATATTACGGTATCTCCGAAGACGATCTCTCCGATCAACCAGCCATTCGCTCTTCCTGTGATGTCAACAGTTTTATTTGTCCTTTTTTAAAAGAGTTAGCCATTAATAAACTGCTTGGACAGAGAGAAGACGGTCGCTTTATTTAAGGACCGACATTAAGGCAGGTAAGATATGATTGGCTTAACTTTACAGACTGTTTGTAAACAGAACACAGAATAGAATTCTAAGGACATGGACATTCCGTGGGTGCAGATATTAACCTTGATCGGGTTTACCAAGTGGCGTTAGTGCTGCTACATTGTATTTCTAATAATGTAATATGGCGGGCAGTTGGCAGACTTTGAGATAAGGGGTAACTATGTAGCTACGGGTGTCTCTAGGTGTGGGTAGTTTTGCCGTCTGTTGAGTTTGATGTTAATGTAGGACATTGTAGGAAGGTTAGAGAAGAGCTGAAAACATTGTGCAGGTTTAGTCTCTATGGAGTCCGTTCCACTTTATTGGAATATGTCTTATGTGGTTATAGGTAGAGGGTGCCTAAATTGTGAAAAGCCGTGTGTGAACATCTACCACCCATGAACCTTTCTCCCGACTAAAAGGAGGAGTTGCTGTGTGAATGCGTGGTCACTGTGTGAAGCAAACTGTGATAAAATAAAGGCGGATTGGTTAAACCTCAAAAACATAAACTGAGAAGCTGAGGAAATATATAAGAAGCAAATTAAACTTTGTTGAAAAAAGGGAACAAATGGTAGATGTAAAAGATTTCCTTTTTGATCAAGCAGGTGTCCCCCCCCAATCATACTATCATATAGTATCCCGCCATCTTCTCAAAATGGTCTTCGGACTTCTCTACATCAACATCCAGGAGGCTATTAATATCGATGGTGTGATTACATTTAAAATTTGTTACATTGAGGTATCTTTTTTTCTTTTGTTGCAGACGGCCGAGCGGATTTGCAAATGGCGACAGACGACCCTTTCCTTTCCTACATTGACAATGCCACTAGTGAGCCCGCACCGGAAGACCCATATTATAATTATTATGTAGAGTTGGTTAAAATCATATCTATCATAGGTTACAGTATAACGTTCGTCTTGGGGGTGGTGGGGAACGGGTTGGTCATCTGGATCGCCGGATTTAAGATGAAAAGGATGGTCAACACGATCTGGTATTTGAATCTGGGAGTCGCCGACTTCACATTTGACCTTTTCTTACCTCTCCTTATAACCCAATGGGCAATGGACGGGCACTGGCCCTTTGGGTGGATAATGTGTAAAGTTATAAACACTGTTCTTTTTCTAAACATGTCTGTCAGTACCTCCTTCTTGATGATCATCAGTATTGACCGTTGTGTCTCCGTCGTGTGCCCAGTGTGGTCCAAAAACCACCGAAGCCCCAGATTAGCCATAATAGTTTCAATAATTAGTTGGCTCCTGTGTCTGACCCTCAGCTCTCCATACCTGGCTGTTTTTGATATCGTCGAATCTGAAACAAATAAATCCTACTGCTTTGCTCTGTATTCCGTGGATTCTCACAAGGCCATGCTTCTTACCAGACTTGTGTCCATGTTCATCGTTCCATTCTCCATCATCCTGGTTTGTTATGGCATCATTATCATTCGACTAAGAAGAAGCAGGAATCTGTCTGTGTCCAATCGGCCATTCAAAGTTATCATTTCTATTGTCTTCTGCTTCTTCTGCTGTTGGTTTCCTTTCCATTTCTGCCCTCTGTTTGCGTACCTTGATACCACCTGGGAAACTGATCTGATTGTGTATTACCTTTCAATTTGCTTGGCTTATTTCAACAGCTGCCTCAACCCCATCTTGTACGTCTTCATCGGACGCGACTTCAAAAAGAGCTTGATACGATCGATCCCGTTTCTCCTGGAAAGCACGTTTCGGGAGAGATGTGACTTTAATTCTGGGAATCAATGTGATCAGACGGTTATGGGGACAGAGCTGGAGAGTTATAACGCATGATCTGCGCCATTCATTGTGACCAATGAGCTTTGTCCATCGTCGTTGTGCTGTGAATGGACGTAGCAGTAATCTTAGACATGAGAATATGTACGAATATATAAAGAAAAATGAGACTTTGTTTTCCCTTCAGTTTGTTTTACTGCTTTCTGTATCTTTCTTGTACTTAATCATCTGTATCGACTTCCTGATAATCAATCGACATTCAAATGTCAAACAACATAAAATATAAGTAAAAAAAAACAAGTTAAAATAAATAAACCTTATATTGGAAGTGTTGGTTCTTTCGCATATCACAGCCTGTTCAGGGCCGATGAAAATCGGGGCTGTTTAAGATATTTTACATACATTTTGGGCCATAGATGGAACTACTGGGGTGTTTCACCAAACGTTAACCAATAAATTTGTACAAAAGGACCAAAAACTATTTATTTTTATTAACTGCCCTTCTGGACAAAATTCGGAGGGCAAAATTTGTTGTTACTCACCCTCATTCACTCTCTCATGCTCTCTTACTCATTCTCTCCCACATACTCGTGTTCACCCTTTCTCTCAAGCTCTTTCTCTTACCGTCTTCCTACTTTCTCAATTTGGAACAAAATGTATTATCATTCACCTTCATTCTCTCTCTTGCTATCTCATGCTCTCTCACGCCCTCTCACATTCTCTCACACGCTGTTATACTCGTATTCACTCTGTCTCATGCTCTCCCTTAATGTCTCCCAACCATCTCCGCCAACCACTTCCGTGTCTCCTTTGCCCCGGCATCAGCTCTGTTAATCAGGCCCCCCACAGCACTTCTACAAAGGGGTGGAGCCTCCGGACATACCCTCTCCCCTGGATTGGAGGAATGGGGAGGGAGTGTCCCCATGGCTCCTCCCTTTTGCTGAAGTACTCCGAGAGACCAGAGTAAAGAAGATGGATTTGCAGGGAAAGGGAAGCATTTCTACTCCTGTGTGAGAAAGCTTATGAGTAAGAATCCAATTGCCCAAGTCTATTAACCATGGTTTCCTCGAGTCGTGATGCCATGATTTAAGTAGAGACTTAATTAGGGAGAAAATTTGGGAAGGTACTCCATCCATGGCGTGTTTCACACATATGGCCTCTGCTTAATAATGTACTTTTGAGACCTGTTGTGGTCTATAAGACCAGGGAATTTCAACAAATTTAATGACCTTGTTGGGAAATTAGCTAATTGATTAGTTTGATGGGGATGTGGGATCGAGGGAAGGTTCCTTTAGGATGGGAGAGATGATGGCATGCTTGAATGAGGATGGGAATACACCAGAGGAAAAGGAAGGATTATTAAGGAAGGAAGATGTTGATTAGGTTTGGAGTAAGGACACTAGAGAGGGATGGTAGGAGATGTGAAAGTGCCGGGTCAAGGGGACAGATGGTGAGGTGGGAGGATGAGAGGACCTCAGAGACTTCAGTAGGTGTGACTGGACTGAAGTAGTTGAGGATGCGATACTCTAATCTTCTATGGTGGGGCAGGAAAAAGTGCCATTAATTTCCAGTTCTTTCTAGCAGGGGTTTGTGATGGAGGTCGTGAACACAGATGGTTAAACCGAGGCCGGCTACACATGAAACTGCGTGTGAAGGCATCAGATACACTCTTATCTCAGTAACTGCCGTCTGAAAGTGACCGTCACATCCACATTTGGTTAAAGTCGTTGGGAAATCACATTTCACAATCAAGAAGATTAACGATTAGCGCGAGAAGGGCTCTCGTCCTGCAGAGTTAGACGGCACTTCCCAGGAGCATCGGCACAAGACAGGACCTACGGGGTGGACCAGGTACGGAGCGCTTGGGTTCTGAAATGAAAGCGGATCTTGGTTTTAACCACTTCATTTCCAAAGGCTCTCATTCAGGTGCTTAGACCTTTATGTCAATAATAATAATAATAATATTCACTTTAAGGAGTTGACTACCTGTTGATGGAGCTGCATGGTAATCGTGATGAGATTCGGGATAATTGTAGATATTTTTAAGCAAATATGTAATTAGTGATCGTTTTGTTGAATCATTTTGGTCGATTTGTTTGATAAAACAAGAAATACAAAAACCATAATTCATTAACCAACACTTTCACTCCTTTAAAACTGTAGCATGAGGAAATGGTGGATAAATGGAACAGCCTCCCAGCAGAGGTGGCAGAGGTTAATGCAGTGAGGGAACATGGATGGGATAGGCATACAGCTCCTGAATCTAAGACGAGAACAACTGATCAGGGTTTGAACAACATGCAGACTAAATGGGACCGACTGTGTCTTATCCACCCCATACATGTTTAATCCCCCCCCCCACTGTATTATCCTCTACCACTTCTGCTGGAAGGCTGTTCCACTTTGGTACCACCCTCTCAGTAATTGTTTGTTACTTACTAAAGCATATTCTAGAACAGTGCTAAATATTACGGCCAAAAGAGAGGGAATGTTGGTTAGCAGAGCGGTCTTCGATTGTTGCGAGACCCCTATCATTTTATTAACCCTTCTGAAGTGACATAACTGCCAACTATCCTAGAATGCCAAGACAAGTCTCTACAACCTCACAACCCTAATTTTCATATTTTTTTGAACCATGTTTGTGGGTTTTTTTTGCATATGGCAGAGTTGCTGACAAAATGGAGATAAACGACATATATGCAGACTTCCTCATCAACGCTACGAGCGAAGACCCCCCGGAGGACCACCATCACAATGTTTTGGGTGAAGACACTTTCCGTTTCGTAAAGATAATGTCTATAATATGCTACAGCATAACGTTCGTCACGGGGATTATCGGTAATGGCCTGGTCATCTGGATCGCTGGGTTCAAGATGAAGAGGATGGTGACCACAATATGGTTCCTGAACCTTGGAGTGACCGACTTCGTCTTCGATATGTTCTTTCCCCTCCAGATAACCGAGTGGGCCATGGACGGACACTGGCCCTTTGGTCAGATAATGTGCAAGGTCATATTTACTGTTCTTTACCTAAACATCTTCGTCAGCATCTCGTTTTTGCTCATCATCAGTATTGACCGTTGCACCTCAGTAATGTGTCCCGTTTGGTCCAAAAATCACCGCACGCCCAGATTAGCGCGGAACGTCTCCATAGTAACCTGGATTTTGTGTTTTTCCCTGAGTTGTCCATACCTTTCTTTCTACGATGTTCACCCCGATCCCTTTCAAAGCGTTAACCACTGCTTGCCGGTGTTTGCTGATGAACATACGAATGGGTTGAACTATAAGGCGATGGTTATCACTCAGTTCGTGGCCATGTTCGTCATTCCGTTCACCATCATCGTACTTTGCTATTCGCTCATCGTTGTTCGGTTGCGAAAAAGCAGAAGCCTCTCTGGGTCGAATCGACCTTTCCGAGTTATCATCGCCATTGTACTCGGCTTCTTCTGTTCTTGGTTTCCATTCCATTTTTGGCCTCTGGTAGAGTTGATGGACGTTAAGGTGGACATCGCTTACGACTTCATAGTGTTCCACGTCTTCTGTTGCCTCGCTTTCTTCAACAGCTGCCTCAACCCAATCCTTTACGTCTTCATCGGACGCGACTTCAAGAAAAGCCTGATAAGGTCGATTCCTTTTATTTTGGAAAACACCTTCAAGGAGAAGTGGGACATTGAGGACAAGGATCAACATGACCGCAGCGTCACTGGAACTGAACTGGTTTCTTTACATCCATGATGCTTGTAATGAATTTATATCTCCCGAAGAACCTTAAACTGTACATCCTGTATATTTTATTTTACGTTTTGATTATGTAACTCAACCCCCCCACCCAAAAACACTCATATAGTCTTTTAAATGGTGGAGAAGCGAAGTTGCTCTGGTATCAGTTACATGATCAAGGTAGGTGGGCATATCAATCATTGTTACAATTGTGGACCCAAGAGAGTATGCTGTGTTTAGGTTATATGAATACCTAAAACCATGCCTGAATTGACCAACTGGTCCACAGGGCCTACTGGTCAAAGTTCAGGTGGGCCAGTGCCCAACCACCCCTCATACTTACCTTTGTGTGATTTTTTTGTGGCTGCTGGCCTTAAAGTCCCAGGGATGATTTTGATTTCCCAGTCTACATTGGTGTGCTGGCACCTTCTTGCCCTGACTTCACCATGTATAATGACGGCCAATAAACCTGGCCAGAAAGATCCTGTGGCAGCAGACGACAACCACCCATAGTCCGTCTCCAGAGAATGATCTCCCACTTTATACGTTTAAGAACAAGTCTTAAAGTCGGGGGTCTACCGAAATAAGACAAACATGTGACGACTCAGCCCGTTATGTCATTTGTGTGTTTCGAGAACATTTATCAGAAAACCCCAAGTCCATGGTTACCGTTTATATGACAAAAAGCTCCGCTTATATATTTATACATAATAACAACTATAATTGTTTTGTAATCATCTGTATAGCAAAAGCTAATGAAAAGATAAATGATAGACAGATAAATAGATAGATGGAACAAAATATATTTCTATAAGTTACATTTCAATGTGCAGTTCCTTGTTTGAGCTGTTGGTGGCAGTGTTGTACACAAATTATTTGTAGAAATGATACATTCTTTGGAGTCGAATTAAAAATATATTTTTTTTACCTAATGCTTTTATTTTCATGTTTTTTAAAACCATAAACCGTGTCTGAAATAACAGATTCTTATTTTGAGTTGTAATATTTATAGTGATAACACCTGCGTGATAAATGCTAGAGCAAAAATATATATATATATCAAACATGGTAATGGAGACTTCCTAGAATTTTCACTTTTCAAATACTTGTTGATGTATGAAATAAGGGAGAGGCACAACACCAGTCCTTGAGGGCCACAAACGGGCCAGGAATGAAATCATTAAGAAATATGATCTAGATACAGTAGATAATATAAGTATTTTTTTTTTAATAAAAGACGGGTCAATCGTATGCAATGCCGGATATAAAACAAATAAAAGCTTGGATCAGATTTGATTATTTACTTCCGGATGTTTAAATAACATAATTATCATTTTATATCCTTTAAAAATAATAAAAAAAGACTAAAGAAACCTAAACTGCATTAAAACAAAATAAATAAACGTTTATGTTTGGAAACAAAAACTTTAAAATGTAATTAATTTTATTATAATAAAAAGCAAATTTAGGAATTTTTTTTTTCTGCTAAATTCAATTTTCTGTGTTTTTTTTCTCCTCTGTTTTCCTAAGCTTATTTAGCTTATTTAGGCATTGTTAGTATTGGCTGAATATAGGGTAACAGCAGCTTGTATAGAGCTTGTCGTGTATTGGGGGGGTAATGGGGGGGGTCCGGTGGTCGGGATGGGTAATTGCATTTTAAGCAGTTTCGCACTTTCTTAAAAGGAACCTGATAGCGATTTTATCAAAACTAGACACAATAGCCGAGAGTTAATATTTAATCCCTTCCATTGTAATTAGAAATCTTGGACAAAAATTATATTTCCAGTGCCAGGAGCCAAAGTCCATAGTCGAGAATTTCAAGTCGAATGGAATGTCTACGTTACAGCCTTGAGATCGGGAACGAGGAATGAGCTTTAAGTGAATGCGGAGAACCTCTTATAGTATGGGAGGACATGAGACTCTCCCATAACCCAAGGTAGAGGTGGGTGAAACGCCTGGTTAGACATAAGCTGGGCAAGCCCACGATGTAAGGCTCCTTAACACTTGGTGAGTTGGACTGAGACAGGTCTGGTGCTCAAGCCTATGCCGGCACGCCCCGCGATAATCAAGGGATGGACGTTGTTCAGAATCTTGAGTTCTGAAGAGTTAATTTGTGTAATTAATGTGTAAAGCAACTTGGCCTGGGAACATGGGGCCACTTACAGATCTCCCAGATTTGGGATTCATCACACTGTCCTGTCCGTATTATCAGTAGACCGTACGAGAGATATAACCGATATTCCAGGTGTTACTCATAAACGTTTCGGGTATTCCGGATCATTGTGTTACCGTGTAAGAACAGAATGCTGAACCTTCCACCTGTCCCTCTGATCTATGGTCTGATACCAGGGATTAGTGTATGAATCGGGAGAACGTTAACACACTCTCTCACACACGCTAACCTGACACTGAGACAATTAAGCTCCGAAGGCAAGATGTCCAAATGATGAAATTCTCAATGTGATTGTCAAGGTTCCGCTAATCCTAGATCCAGTTACCAATCTATCTCCAAATCCAGACAAAGCCACCGCACCCTACACTTTCACTGACAACTCAACGGCTTCATTTAATTAGGAAACCATGGACGTTATGAGATGGCTCGTGGATTACTGGATGCAATTACTGCGGGACACAAAGGGTCACTTATAGAGTTAAGGTAGACACAATGAGATAATGGTGGACTTGATTGGATTATTTATTGTAGACAGGACTTTGACGTGATCAAGTCAATACATGTCTGCAATATGGTGCCCAGTTTACATTGGACATTATATGTCGGAATCTGTGTCCTTTCAATTTGAAAAGGGTGACCAGGGCGAGGAAGGCCAAGATCGTTAGATCTGTTTAAGGTTCTGAAGCAAAGGGGTTTATTCACTAAGGCAGCAGTTTGCAGAAAAAGCAGGCCTTGATTTGTCATCTGGCACACCGGTAAGAAGCCCAGTGGGCTGATGGCCGACTGCGTTGTGTGGCTGGATATACCCAAGCGCATGCTATGTGAGCTTAAAAACATAGCATGCGGTCGCGCATGTCCAGCCGTCGGCCGCACTGATATCATCAGGAGCCCGTGCCCTTAAAGTGTCATTGCCAGTCCGGCCCTGCAGGACAGGTCTACATTTGAACTCTCTAATTGTATTATAAACCCTGGCGAGCTTCTCCTAGACCTGATTTCGCAATGATAAGGTGAAGACGCTACAGATAAACGAACCACATAAGTTTCTGAATTACAAAGAGGAACTAATGAGGGAAAACATAAAAAAAAAGCTTTAGCTTTGTCCGGAACGCATCCTCGGGTAACACGGGAAATGGTTATTTTCATTGTCGCTAATAATACTTCAAGGAAATAGGAATAGACAGCTGGAACGCTCACAAAGAGATTTCTTAACATGAAAAAATGTATCTATCTAGTCTTTGCCCTCTAGGTTAGGATAATGGAGGGACCTCCACTCTAGTCTTTCTCCTCTAGGTTAGGATAATGGGGCCTCCACTCGAGTCTTTCTCCTCTAGGTTAGGATAATGGGGCCTCCACTCAAGTCTTTCTCTCTAGTCAAGTCTTTGCCCTTTAGGTTAGGATAATGGGGCCTCCACTCTAGTCTTTGCCCTTTAGGTTAGGATAATGGAGGACCTCCACTCTTGTCTTTCTCCTCTAGGTTAGGATAATGGAGGGACCTCCACTCTTGTCTTTCTCCTGTAAGTTAGGATAATGGAGGGACCTCCACTCGAGTCTTTCTCCTCTAGGTTAGGATAATGGAGGGACCTCCACTCTAGTCTTTGTCCTCTAGGTTAGGATAATGGAGGGACCTCCACTCTTGTCTTTCTCCTGTAAGTTAGGATAATGGAGGGACCTCCACTCGAGTCTTTCTCCTCTAGGTTAGGATAATGGAGGGACCTCCACTCTAGTCTTTGTCCTCTAGGTTAGGATAATGGGGGCTTCCATCCAGAAGAAACAAAGGAACCAGAATTAATTAAGCGTGGCCCTTTGGCTTCTGCAATGACAAAAATGAGGTTGATTTGGGTTGAAGAGCAAAAACGACTTGGTCGTCTTACATAATTCCCAGCTGTACATCCCAAGACGTCAGCTTTATTTTCTGAAGATAACACAAAAGATGTCCACCTCTGCTCTGGAGCTTCAGGTCTAATGAACTCTCGCCATCACTATTCTAGACACTATTTAAATCATTTAAATTATTTTATCAACAAATCCTCATTTCAAGGCTCTTTTTTTATTTTAATATCGATTGTATTTTCTGTGAAATTGGGAAAAAAGTCTCAAGGAAACGACGGAGATCAGTTCCTGTTTGAAAAGCAAACAGTTAACTTCTTATTGACGGCAGCAGATAAGGAAACAGAAGCTGTTAGTGTTGGTTTAATCATTTGAATAACTCTTTCCATGCAGTTGGTTCGGTAGGATTTATTAGGGGCCATTAACTAAATGGGGTAACTGGTGAAGAAGCTGGGGATTAGAGGTGGCATCATATTGACAGCTAAGAATTCACTTAAAGGGACACTCCAGCCATCTTATACTCTTTTATGCATATAATAGCCGTGTGGTCTCTCTACATCTTCATGGTGTTCTCCTTACAAATGCACGGAGGGGGGCTCTGCAGAATCCCCCCATAAGTATTCGCCCCTTTCCCCATCCCCTAGCTGTATGCCATGCAGATAGAAGAAAGAAGATAAGAGATAGAAGAAGATGGTGAAAATGAAGAAGATGCGCAAGACAGCGTGAGAGAGTGAACGAGAATGAGTGAGTGTGAGAGAATGAGTGAAAGTGAACGTAAGCACTGGGCAATGGATTTCCTTCCTGTATGAACAATACAGAATTTTCAGCCAAACCGAATGGGCCAAAAATAAACCGAACAATTTGTCAGAATTTGGCCCATTTCACAAGTCTAGTATTTGGACCCCCCGTGCGTGACCAAATAAGAATGAATATTTTCGCAGCTTTAAGAGAAGAATGTTGCTGAAGTTTTTGAAAATGAAGAGAATTGGGTCGGGGGCTCGAGCATTCTTTCCATATCACATCCACTGGAAGATGTCCGCATAGAAGACCACATATTGGCTAAATTGTTATGTTTCTCCCAAAACAACATGACAATTTACTCAATACAAGATGAGGAACGAGGTATGCGGAATCCTAACCTCCCAACGATTCCAAGGGCCAACGACTGATTAAGGTTTGAGTCTTTACAGCAGGAGAAATGGGCCGACTAGATGGGGGCCGACGGGGGCCGATCTGCTGGAAACTTCTGTAGAAAATCCCAAATCAAAGAATATTGTTTTTTGATTTTTTTTACTTTATTTCTATATTATATTTACACTTTTTTGGGGGCCCCCTTTCTTAGCTTGTTGCTTATCAGGGACATGAGATGTAAGACGATGGAACATCTCTTTAAATTCTAACCGTTATTATAAATCTGGCGGGAAAAAAAATCATATTTGAGAATAATTGCCCAATTTGGCTGCCCCCCCCCGAAAAAGATTTAAATTAGCATAATGCAGGCGCTTTAAACGATTTAATTGGATGAATATGCAATTAAAGCGCGCCAACGGACGTCTCTCTAATGAGGAAGGGGTCGGCAGGAGGCGCGGCGTCGGGCAGATCTCTCACGGGATCACGGAATGGGGATATTGATCATTCTTGCGCATACACAAAGCTTGTTAATTCAAACAAATCAGCGTGATTTCCATCTCCTTTATTCATACGGAAATATTTCATAATGAAGACGGCTCGCTCGGTGAGGGCGGCGGGGCGGCGATCGGAGTCCGTGAAGTCAGACTTTACATTAAAGGGACTGTTAAGTGTCCTCGACACCCCACACACACACCTGACCCTCCATGAGGACTTTAATATGCTTTCTTCCTTACTTGGACTAGAAGCTGCAGCCCTGTTGCTGCATCTTGCCCTCCTCTTAGTTAACATTCCCCGCCAATGATTGGCTGTTTCCAGCAGCAAATCAGGGGCAGGAAAGTGCTTCCATTGAAATAATTTGGAGCAAGCGCTGGAGCTGACTAGAGGTGGGTATATCACATGCAGGGCCAAACCGTGCCCGGGGGGCAAGGGAAGGGGCAAATGCATTTGGGGGATTCTGCAGAATACCCCCATACATTTTGCAAGTGGGACACCATTAATATTTAAAGGGACCGCGCAGCTGTCATGGCGGCAGGAGTGTCCCTTTCTTAATATGAATTTCGTAGCGGGCGCGTCTCTCGGGAGGTCCCTGATTGGTCGGTTATTCAGGGATTTTAATGGAGGGTTTTGCCAGAATTAAGAAATTTTAATTTAGCAAAAATGTGCTTAATTAAATGAAATGTTTGACGGTAAAGAGCAAAAAAAAGATAAAATCCATCGAAATGAAGTTATCTCTGAGAAGCCGCGGCGGGCGATGAAGAGAACCCGGCAGAAACGCAAAGAAGAAAGGGAATTATTGGCGGGTTACGGAGAGAAGGCAGGTGCTGTTTATTTTATTTGGAATCTGATCTTTTTGGGTAAATATTGAAATAATTGTCGTTAATGAATTACTCTTTAATATTATTTAATATCAGTCATTGATGTGTACATCGGGGGCTGGGGGCTTCTGCTTGCTGTGATGCTCGCTGATGCTTTGATGAGAGCGTGGTAGATAAACAGAACAGCCTCCCAGCAGAGGTGGTAGAGGGTAATACAGTGAGGGGGATTTAAACATGCATGGGCAACTCGACGCGGGTCCGAATAGGGGGCGATCTGCTGGCAAATTCTAGGTTTCACAGAAGAAGGCATAACTAGAAGATCAGAGACTTAGGTGTAATGTAAGAAAGCTTTATTTTTTTGAGAGGGTGGTGGATAAGTGGAGCAGCCTCCCAGCAGAAGCGGTTGATTGTGTCTTTGATGGATCTCAGTGCTGAACAATAGAACAATAGCAAGCTTTTCTGTATGTGTTTTCTATTACAATTTATTATCTCCCGGCGCATCGTATTTGATAAAAACACCCGCATTAGGGTGACACATCGCCACGGTAACGGGGTCACCTTAACATACATTACCGGGATATTCTGTTCCTCCCCGTCGAATGAAATAATAATAATAATAATAATCTTCTGCTTTATAATGTCACTACGTGGTTAATAAGAAGAGGGAGCGGGTAGGAAGGGGTTAAAGGGGCCGGCCTGTGTGAAGGGAGCGCACACTTCAGGAGCTGGGAGGTTTCTTTCCTGCCAGGCTGGGAGCCGAGGCTGAGATCTACTACTACCTCCTTGGCTGGGACGCCCAGCTGAGAGGCACCGAGCTCCTCCACCTGTCTTCAAGGAAGGAAGGAAGTAAGGTGGGTTCCGCGGAGCGCCGTTACTTTGTATCGTTTGTATCGCTGCGTTTAGTGCTCCGGCGACCTCTATAGAGTAACATTCTTTCCACAGAACATTGAAACATTTTAATTAATCTGCAGCTGGGAGACGGAACAATGTAACTCAACAAATCCTTTATATACTTTTACTAATATATATATATATATATAATACAATGTATATAAAAGTGATATCTGCTGTATGTTATATATAATATATATATATATATAGTATGCTGCATGTACATGCTTACATGTGCTGTATGTGTGATATATATATAAATGATGCATTGCATGTATGTAGATATTGTGTGTATGTATATTATATATATATATATATGACATAGTGTGTGTGACATACATGTTGCATGTATATATATGGTTATATGCTGTGTGTGTGTATATATATATATATATATAATGTGTGTTATATGTGTATATATTGTTATACATAATGTATGTTATATATGTGGCATGTTTTATATATGCTGTATGTGTGTCTATGGTGTGTGTGTATATATATATATATATATGTGTGTGTGTGTGTGTTATGTATATCTATGTTATGTAATATATGCCACATGTATTATATGGTTATATATGATGGATGGTTATATATAATATAATATATATATATAATATATATATATATATATATATGTTATGTTGTGTATATATGTATATATATGTTGTATGTGTATATATATATATAATTAGTTTGTGTTTATATATGATGGATGTATATATATATGTTGTATGGATGTATATATATTAGTTTGTGTTTATATATGATGGATGTATTTTTTTTAATCAGCGAGATCTATTTTTGATTTTCACGTTTTGCTTTCTTGTTAGTTTTTTGGGAAATAGTGAAATGTTGGTAAATTGCAGTCCCCGCGGGTTTACGGAAAAGATGTTTTCTCAAGAAAATGCTAACGGAGATTGGGTGCAAACGTCTGGTTTGGTTGTTTTTTTGCCGGTGTTATTGAGGATTGGGATTGAGTTGTTTTGTTCTCGTATTATAATTATTATTATTATTATTTGCGCTCCGGGTATTCCGGGATTATTCCGAGGAATGTAAGAATCGCCCGGCCGCATTATCAGAAAGCCGCTCTTTGTTGGTGTTATCCCTGATGATGATGGAAAGGAAAATCGATTGTGAGCACACGTGTCTTCAAGTGACTCCACACGGCCGGCTTCCGCTTGCCTTTGGGCCAGTGGCAAATTATCAGCTGGGGCAACTAGGCAAGTACCTAGGGTCCCGCCACAGGCTGCGTTTTACACCATTGGTATTTTTTTTTAGGGAATGCTTAATTGTCATGTGACACCAAGGCAGGCACTGATAGGTTGTTGCCATAGAAACTGAAAAAGTTTGTGTTTTTGTCTGATGAAAGATTTGAATTTTATAATCCGGGATTTCATTAAAAAAAGCAAGTCGGCTTGTGGTTTGTTGACCGTTTCAGATCATGGGATTTTAACGTTTGTTGAGCTTTTTGATGTCAAAACAAAGGGCTGTTGTCGGTAGGAAAAGTTCACTCCGAGGAGCGGCAAAATAATACAATTTATCCTCTGACCCAAAATATCAGTTTTTTTAATCTTAAAGAGAAGCGTTCGTTCCCAGTCGCCGGCTGCTGATACGCGATATGAGGCTGATTTATTTATTCCTTATTTTTAAAGTTACACCCCCCCCCCCGCACTTTACTTCCAAACAATGCCATGGAGGACCAGGGACGGCTTGACACCTTTGCAACGGGGCGGCAACAAAGCCACGTGGCCCCCTGGCACCTGCCCCCCCCCCATGGCACATTGGGCAAAATGCCTATCCAGCGGCCGGATACTCCCAGTACCATGACTCAAACCTTAATCAGTCTTTGGTCTCGTCTTAGATTCAGGAGCCGTATGTCTATCCCATGCATGTTTATTACCCCCTCACTGTATTACCCTCTACCACTTTTGCTGGGAGGCTGCTCCACTTATCTACCACCCTGCTCAATAAGTAAAAAAAAATCTGTCCCCTGTAGACTCTGATTGGTCCTTCTTGAGCCATAATAGTTATATAACTGTAACTATGTACTTCTGGTTATTCTTCCACAAAACAAATAAAGCCGAGCCAAACAAACATCATTTCACTCAAAAAAAAAAAAAAAAAAAAGCTGAAATGTTTCAAACGACAATGAAAAATGTCCAGTGAAACGAGGGAATCCGCCAACGAGTTCCTAAAAACAACTTCTTTAAATTGGAAACAAGGAACGATCGCCTACAATTACACGGATTTGATTTATTTCAAACTCGAGAGGCTCTGCTTTAGATTTTGTTCGTTGACACAAAGCCGCCAAAATTGGGTTCATTTCTTTGTTTGTTTGTTTGTTTATCGAACGGTTTTATGTTTCCAGGCAAACTATTGCGAAACGCGTCAACTCACCCCCCCCCCGGCAGTGAATGGGTGAATAACATCATTTAATATTTGAGAGGTTATGGAGTTTGTCTGCACTCTGTTACAGCGAGACGTGTCAAAAACGGAGAAAAACACAAAGTTACTTCTTGGAGCTTCCCCAAAAAATCCGAAAAGACGATTAGCAGAGAACAGCAGAGCTTAACGGGAACAAAGAAGTGATGGGAGTGATAAAGGGCAATTGGAACACAGGAGTGATGGGAGTGATAAAAGGGCAAGTCGGAACCCAGGATTGGAGTGGATAAAGGCCAGTGAACACAGGAGATGGAGTGATAAAGGGCCATGGAACACGGGATGATGGGAGTATAAAGGCCATTGAACACGGGATGATGAGTGTAAAGGGCCATGGAACATGCGAGTGATGGATACTAAAGCTGCACACCCTGTCCCATGCGAAGGTAGACCTCAACTTTCCTGTGGGAGCCAAAAACTCCTCCCTTTAACAGAGATCAAGATTCACTACAGGTGCCACGTAACCCCTAGAAGAGATTCTTAATCTAGGAGGCTCCTGAATCTAAGATGAGACCAACGACTGATGAAGGTTTGAGTCTTTACAGCAGGCGAAACGGGCAGAATAGGGGGCCGAAAGGGGCCGATCTGCCGGCTAATCCTCTCCCCTCCTGATGAGCGAGGCGGGACCCATCTCCACGGGCTGTTTAGGAATGGAAGTAATTGTAACAAAAACTCCAAGATAAATAAACGGTTTCCAGCGTGTTTCTGATTTGCGAGTCATGAAATGGGTTAGAAAATGTTGAGGCTCATTTTTCAAACGCAAATCGTCCTGGAAAATTTACGGAAAAATAAAATAAAAAGTAATAAAATATACCGTCGGGGTTTGTCAAGACAAAATATTTGGTAATAAAAACCACTGGAAGTTCGATGGCTTTAGTAGAAACATATGACCGTCTCAGAGCGAAATCCCAGATGTTCATAGTCTTAACGGTGATAGTCTATTTACTTTTTACTTTAAATACAGGGCTTTTGGTTAAAATACCCCACAAAGTTTAAAGCCTTAAAAATAAATAAAGATATCAATCAAACTCTACAGGGGAACCAAGTCAATATACATTTGGGGAAGGAGACCATTGCATAAGTTTATGGTAATCGTTACAGCTCCTTGGTAGCAACATTCCTTGAATATGGATCTTCAAAAGCCTTCTGAGAACCCAACTGCCTTCTGAAAACATCAATCGCTTGTTGATTATGTGATCGGGAGCCTGCCGAGGTAGGGGAGACCAAAAGGTAGATCTCCTGGTAGTGTTGAACATCAAATTTTAAATGGTGTCCAGCTGTCCTGGAGCTTCTGAGCCAGCCTCGTAGTTAATCCTCCAAAGAATTGAAGCCCATAAAACATGGTATTTAAGGGGGAATATAGATAAAAAGTTGAGAACTAGCTATTTGGGAGCAAAATTCCTTGAATACAGATCTTCAAAAGACTTCTGAG
>VKOC01000007.1:24226638-24239648 GCA_009364415.1 Spea multiplicata
GTTATTACTGTATACAGCTCTGGGGGGGGGTTATTACTGTATACAGCGCTGTTTTTCCCCATGGGACTTGCCCTTTCAGTAGTGGATTCTTAGAGGATAAGCATAAACCTAGAAATCATTGACAATTTGCAGCGTGAGTTCTCCTGCGACGGACACGGAGGGTGTGAGATATGTGTCAGCTCTTTGACACGTGAAGGGTTTGTCCGTATGCCATCAGAGCTTAAGACTGGGAAGGGTGCGAGGAAGTGAGACACGGCAGCTTAAAAAACACCACGAAGCAGCAGCATGTATAAGAAAAATATATCGTGAAGCAGCTGCTGGGATTGGCTCAGGGTCAACGAGGCTCTCGCTATGGAAAAAACTGACAGTTAACGTTTGTGGTACCCACCCAGGTTTATTTTAAAGCCGTAACAGCAATGATGATATATGACGCGTTCGGGACAATGCATGTGCTAATAAAAGACGTTATCGTCACATTGTGTCTATTCACATGGAACTTTCTCTGAAGTTCTCCTATCAAAAGGTCTATATGAGAAAAAAAAACACAGAAAGGATCCAGTCTAGCCACAAGTACAGGCTTTACATTATTACTTTAATGAGAGGGTGGTAGATAAGTGGAACAGCCTCCCAGCAGAAGTGGTAGAGGGTAATACAGTGAGGGGATGAAACACGCATGGGATAGACATACGGCTCCTGAATCTAAGACGAGGCCAACGGCTGATTAAGATTTGAGTCTTTACAGTAGACTTTTTGGGCCAAATGGGTGAAAATTCTATGTTTCTGACACCCCTTGTGAATAAATGTATAACAGGTTTTGGACATTAAAAAAATGCAACCTCCAGCCTAGGAAATTAAGGGCATTTGCTTCTTGCTGGAAGGATTGATGCGTTAAAGTTGAGTCATGAGTATCATCGACAACACTTTAGCGCCATCTCCCCCGGGGATATCATAACGCAAACGTCTAATTATTTTGTTGGAAATCATGTAGGGATTGAGGATAATGATGCCTCTAATTGCCCAATTACTAAAAGAAAATGGCATTTATTTACAGCGTAGATCCAACCAAACCCCAAGAATTCAAACATTCTTTTTATCGACTGTTTTTGGATATATTCCACCCTTTATGAGACGTAGAGATCCACGGCTGTAGACTATGATAAATAGACTTTTGCCTCCAATAAATATATTTTTTATGAATACTGTGTTTTGCGCTCAGCGGATCGAGACGTCCCTTGGGTAAGTTTTTATTTATTATTTTATTTATTTATAGAATGTATTTAAAAAAATAAAGTCAGTAAATCTATGGCTTTACAGATCACTGCAGAGGACTGCAGGGGGTCTCACCGACAGGGAAAAGGGGTTTAGAATTCACAATGAATTGTAAAAAAAAAAAAAGTAAATTAAATATTGGAGTAGAAACCACAAATGGCATCTTTTTTGTTACTCCTTTGAGGAATGTTAGGAGTGTTAATTGGACCGGTCAGGCTGCTTAGAACCCGATGTTCTTCCCTCTGGGGATCGACAATCAATCTGTCTTCTCTGCTTGGGGGCAGAAGGCTGTCACAATAATCGCAAACAAAATGATTAACGTTGTCTCCAGTCAAAAAAACCTACGTAAATATGCTAATGTTCCGCTTCATCAGATGGATTCTCGTGGATTTTACCCCCATTTTAAGGTCTCTGAGTGATGGGCATACTCATCACAGTCTAGAACTGACTATAGTCTACTCTGACATAATGATAAAGCTATTATTCCTGCTTGAATGCAGGTAATTTCCTTCAGGATATCTTCATATCTTGAGAAGTCATGGTTTCCATAAGAACTTTAGTTGCCATCATTAGCTGCTATAACCGAACCTTCATGATGGACCATTACAGTACAAATTAAGGTCTGGAAGGGTCCTGTGGTCACCTCATTCAAAATGTTTCCGGTATGGTCATCCAAAGCACAGTTGAAGAAGGCTGATGACCGCAGCTCAAGAAGGCTGAGATGTCACACTGTTCATAATAAGTCCAGGGTTGTACACAAAAGGAACGTCACATAGAAAGGCAGAACAGGGAGTGGAAATTGTCCACTTGGGTTGAGTTTTTAACTGGCAGGCAACACCAGGCAAAAACACAAAGACAGGTGGAGATCATGCTGGGTTAGTCCTTTGCTGGTCTTACTGAATTATTTTTAAAGATTTCCATGATGAAGATAACACAGAAGGTCATGCGTCACTTTAAACCAAAGCCTTCGGTTTGAAGGCCCATTTGGTTATCATGGTCAATAAAAAAAAAAAAAGAATCCTCTGAAATCAAACCATTGATGGAACTAAAACCTGACGGATCAAAGATGTTCTAGATTAACAAATTCACCCTGGCAGTGCAGGCAGTCGGCACCCTGTGCCCGTAATACATCATTAGGGATTTATGGCTTTTGACATTTCTGGAGGAACGATATCTTTATTTTTTCAGGAGGAATAATTGTCCATTGTGCTCCAAATCCTGACCTTGAAACACATAGAAGTAGAAAAAATTGTACGATGAGAAAATGGGCCAATTCCCACTTTAGCATTTCCACCAAACCTAGCGATCGGAATGGCGAGGCGGCCTCACAAATCCGAGAATCGTGAACGTGCGAAATACTAAACATCTCAAAAGGTGACAAAACCTCTAGAGATGCTTTCTTTGAGAACGCTGCACCTTGACATGCCCCACAAAGTAACAAGCAGCTCATTCCATCCCACACCTTTTCAAAACACAGTTGGTATCTGTGTCGCAACTTTCTCAAACTTCAACTCATGCCTGAAAAGGACTACCCTTTGATTCCGGTTTGCCCACATCGTGTTGCGTGACGCTATGCGCTCGGATTTTGAATCCAGAAATGATGGCGGGTGAGCGTGAAGACGAGTATAGAACAGAATAGGTAAACTTCTAAAAAATGAAATGGCATCGTGCGGCTGAAACGTGGTTCCCATTGGAGTAAGCAGGAGGAAAATTGTATTGGTCGCTATGGTGAGTGTGAAGTTGCTGCAGAATGACACCCCCCACCCCCCATTGTGTTCATTTTTATGTACTTAAGGGACTGGCCATGAAACGGGTAATTCACATTATAGCTATAGAATAAAACAAGGTGTTGCCCAATAACCAGATGGGTTTGAGTCCATCGCCTTCTCTGTTATTGCGCAAGCACTAAGCATTGCATTTGGTACTGTAAGCTCTTTTTGACCTTGAAGAACTAGAAAGTGTCATCACACCCAGTGGTTCCCATAGAAACCGTATGTCACTCAGTGAGCTATGACCTCATAAAACTTTATAATAACCCGTGGCTACGTCTTAGTAGCTGAACATTAACGGCAGACTTGCTTAGCGTATATCCCATAGGGTGGAAGGTGTAATACCGGAAACGCACGACCACCAACCCCCAGCCATGAAATATTAACTTATTCCTTACTACTGTGATGGCACTAAGCCTTTTGTGACAATTGATGAGCCAGGCGTGTCACGGAAAATCATAAAGTTAACGAGAACCGATACGCTCGGTATATGAGACGATCTTAAAAAGCGGTCGGCCGGTGTCGCTACAATGCTTCGATATCGAGGCACTTAGGGCACCATGTGATGGGGTCTGCTGGTTGGATAGAATCCAAGTTAAATAATTCCAAGCAGGTAGTTCCAGACACTCTGTGATCAGTTAAATACAAAAATTTATATTATAATTTTTGTAAAAATCTTAAGACTCCAGAAATGTCACCATTACCTCACAATTGGAGCCAATCAGTTCCAAGAAAATGTAAAAAAAAATAATAAACTTGTTAAAAAAAACCTACCTAAACACAACGTGCCTCCAAAGTCCAAGAATAAGAAAAAAAATTGTGTAGGGTAGGGGCATTTATTGATTTATTACTATTTATTGATTCATATAGCGCCATCATATTCCGCAGCGGTGTACCCTAATACTATAAACAGAGGTAGAACAGAGGATGATAATTAACCAAAAAAAAAAAAAAAAAGAGATTGAAGAAGGGGACGTTGGGCTCCCACGGGGTCCCTGAAATAAGTCAGTACTACAGCTTAATGAAATAAACTGCATAAATTGCTATAAAGGTATGTTATGTAAACCGTGTCTACTCATTCCAGGAATTACGCCAAGGGGAGGACTAAGTGTCTAGAAGGACCGACGTATTCCCCCAGCCCTCGTTTTATGAACGTTGACACTTGTGATGGGTCTGGCCGAAGGAGCGGCCGTTGACATTGATGACGTATCTTTAACTTGAACTGTATGTTCTATAAACTTATCTGGAGGAGCGGAAAGGAATGCGTTTCGTCGTTCAGGATTTTACGGGCTGAGAACAGCTAAATGTATAGAGGGGACGTCTGGTTTTGTCGCAAGCAATTCACAACCGTTGCCGAGGGCAACCCGTTGTACAGCACTTCGGAATCCGATGGCGCTATAGAAAACAATAAATAATTGGGAAATATAAGACTGCATTTCTTCGAAAGATAGAAGGGGAAAAAAAATCAGGACTCCCCAGTGATACAGGGATGGTTGGGTGGTATGATTCAGTAATAGTACTAATATATATATATATATAATATATTTTTTACATCAAATTATGGTCGTTTATTCAAAAACAAATTTAGGGACCAGAAATTCACTCAAATAATAGAGTGAATATTTATTATTAAATTAAAAAATAAAACCAGGAAAGTGATTTTTAAACATGTTTTCTTTAATTTCCCAGGATTTAACAATTTTATTGATTGATTTGGGGTTCTAATTAAGAATAAGTTTAAATTTACTGAATTTCCCAAAACATTCCGGAAATACGATCCACGTCAAAGTGTTTCTAGATATTCAGTCATCGGGACCAATCAACGGCTATATCATGACGTATCGTGACGTATTTAATGAGTAGAAATCGTAATGAAGTGATCATTTATTTTGTATTAGGGAGTAGAAAGGAAGGGTTAATCATTCTGAAAATATATATTTTTGAACTATTTCTGGCCCCGTGGTTTCTGTGTCATGTGAACACGCGTGGCACACAGCTATAGAACACATAGAATTTGCCTGCTCCTGCATCATTAAGGGGTTAATCTAATGCTGAAACTGGAATGCTCTGTTTTTCAATTTTATTAAAATTATCCATATTATTATTATTATTGTTTTGTAGAATGGGAGTAAATAAAAGACTAAATAAAAATATCTTTTGATATTTGCAAAACAAACAAAAATATATTATTACTATTATTATATGACATATTATCATTACTATTATTATATGACATATTATCATTGCTATTATTATATGACATATTATAATAATCATTTTATCATTATTACTATATGACATATAATAACATTATTATTGTTTCTATTATTATGACATATTATTTTTATTATTGACATTTATTTACTTTGTGATTTTATATGAAAGCACCCCATGTGAGTAACCCTTTGAGAGTAGTTTAATATGAATTGAAAAAATAAAATAAAAAAATTAGAATCACCCAATCAGAGGTAAGGAAGCTTTTATACTGATTTGGGTTTTTTTCTTTATACTCTTTATTAGATTTTTCTTATAAACAAACATAACAAAATAAGAAAAAAAACATAACAAAATATTTAATTTAATTCACATTATTGCATTTCTAATTTGCCATGAAAAAAAAACGGGAGCCCCTTCCGTGCATGCGCACAGACCCCAGCTTGCACACATATGATGGCTGGGGGTGTCTCTTTACAATCAGTGCACCTGCAGCGGGGGCAGCTAACGTTACTAGAAATCAAGTAAATGTACGACAGAATGGGGTCTCAGGGGCCCCACCACCACTCTGGGAGCAATTGACCGCCCCCCCCCATGTGCCCCTTTCTCAATATGAAACATGGGAAAACCAGGAAAAAATAGGATTCAGGATTTTTTTCACTTAATAAAAGGATTTTTTGTTGCTTCAAATATCCGCAGAACGCGATCGTGGCTGCCTTTAACGCCTACAGCCAGATTTTTTTTTTATTCTGTAGAATGAGTGTTGAGTGACCTTTTTTTAAGGGTGTGAGACGGGGTGTTAACCTTCATTCAAGTACATTCTGGGCCACTTACTAAAATGTGACATCACCAAGCCGCCTGGCTTTAAAAGAGACTACGAGACAGCTCCCGATTGGGTTTGTAACTCGGTCTCTCGCTGAATCTCACAGCGCCTGTCATGAACTTTTAGGCGCAGAGCAGCAGCCCGGTAAGTCACCCGTTACCCAGACTTCTAATAATTTCTTTTTCAAAAGTACCGCAGGATTATTATTGTATTATCCAAATCATTTATTTCATTTTTTTTTAATTTAGAATTTATTACAATTTAATATATATACATTTTTTATTATTTTATTTTTACTTTATTTTTTATTTATTTTTTATTTTATTAATTTTGTCTTTAAAATGGAATGTTATTCCAATAAAAATGTTTTCTTTTATATTATACATTTTTTTTAAAATTAATATATAATCTGATTAATTAGTGTATTTTTGTCCCCCAATTAACTTTTATTAGAAGTTTTGTTGCTCTGTTGCACAATATGTTTGTTGTTTGTAGATATATTGAAAGCATGTTTATAAATAAAACGTAGAAGCCCCATCTAGTCTCGTCTCGTCTTTAAATTCCCTCTACCACTTCTGCTGGGAGGCTGTTCCACTTATCTACCACCGTTAATGCAGGTGATATTTCCACCGCTTCTATCTATATATGTAATGCTGCACAATCAATTAAGATGCCCTTGGTTAGGAAAAGCAAGAACTAGTTTAAATATTGTTAAGTTTTCTATATAATTTGAGGTATATGCAGCTTTTGGGGGACTTTTTCTCAAAGAAAGAGAATAAAAGGTGTTGTATATAACGAAGAATAATATTAATGTGCAATGATTTCCAATAAATTTCTTTTGGAATGAAAACTAGCTGTTATTATCAAAAAGACCAAATTTCTACATATTTTAAATCTGGCAATAAAAAAATAAAATAATAATAATAATAATAACATGAATAATATTGCTTAGTTATGGATAATCCCCAAATGGACCCATTATTAAGAGCCACATGGGAATAAGAGGGAGCCACTTGCTTTTTGGTGGTCTTGATCCGTTCTGGGTAAGGGGATACATGTTATCCAGTGTTGATGGACCCCCATTTCTCTCTTCCCACTATCCCACCAGAAGAATGACCTATAGACTAATTCTGTGTAAAGACATAAATTATAAAAAGAATCCAACCCTTCGGCGAAATACATACTTTTTTATGCAAACAATTACAGAATGTCCATTTTTCGGTTTTTAAGCTTGTCTGCAGCAGCATTCCGATTTGTTTTTTTTGTTACCGCTACGCTCTATTGCATAATATTTTGTGTAATATTTCCCTATACAGAAATAGAAAGGGCGATTTAACTCCTGGAAGACGGGGGGGGGAGCTATTTAATTTAATTTGGTAATTAGGGAAGCTAAGAATGTTGAAGTTTATAGAATCAGCCGTATCGCAAGAAAATCGTTCTGTTAATATTATTTTATTTAATTCATTATTTAATCCATCAATTTCTACCACTTTCCTTTTTGATAACCCAAACTGAATTTTACTCTTTTGTTTCCCATCGGCAGGACATTGGTTGGCATAATCTCTGGCCTTAAAAAGACCTCTGCAGAAGAATAGCTGATATGGAAAAGAAAGGACGGGCTTGGGTTGGCGTGGTTCGTAGGATAGTGACATTTTCTTTTGCTTTCCTGGTCCTGGCAGGGGTAACATGGGCATTCGTCGACAGTATTCCCTTAGTAACAGATGAATACAGAATCTTGGCGTTTGGTATTTATGGCGCCTTTCTTGCTGTCCACCTCATCATCCAGAGCTTCTTTGCATTCCTGGAACACAAGAAGATGAGAAGAAGTGGAAACTCTTGTTCTTACACCAAAACGGTGGCCTTGACTATCTCAGCCTACCAGGAAGATCCAGCCTATCTCCGAGAATGTCTGGAGTCCGTCAAAAATACAGACTACCCGCCGGACAAACTAAAGGTTATAATGGTCATTGACGGGAACCGAGAAGAAGACCAATACATGATGGACATGTTCAAAGAAGTGTTTGCGGGTGAGGACGTAGGGACATACAACTGGAAGTATAACTACCACTCATGGGATATAAACAAAGAAGCACACTGCTTCACTAGCGAGGAGAATCAGGACATGGGCAAAGACACTTTGTGGATGACGCCAGGGCTACCTGACGATGGAATGGCATATCAGACGGCATATCAGACGGCATCAGACACCAATCCTAGCCAAGGAGTGTATGACGAACTAGAGGAGCCAGATCTGCCTGTATACACCGATATTTTGATTGAAGATCCTGGAAGAGGAGAAGTTGAACATCTCATTAAAACCAAGAGATGCGTGTGCATCATGCAAAAGTGGGGAGGAAAGAGGGAAGTCATGTATACCGCATTCAAAGCCCTTGGAGATACAGTAGATTATGTCCAGGTAGGAGAGGTTTGCCTCTTTCTTTTATCCTATTATTCCGTATTAGAATGCCTGTGAACTTTAGGAACTTATACACGAAACACCTTGCCAACCTTTTCATTTATTGATGTTGTCCTAGGAAAATATATCATTTATTTGAAATCTGTATTATTATTTGGTATAATTAAGCAGATTAAATGTTGTGTCTGGACAATGCTAATGCAGGTAACCCTTACTCCACGCTCTTACTAACCCTTACTCTACCCCAAGTGAAGTATCTATCAGATGTCATGCAGTTGATCTATACACTTGATTCTGGGGTGTCATACCCTTAAAAACGAAATCAATAATAACGCAGATTGAGGACAATAGAAACTTGGCGGGTTCTTGGGAAAGTCTAGTTCCTACTGCGTCCCCTATAGTTATGCTGCTAGGAGGACTTACCAGAGTCCCATCTTTTTGATGGTAACCATTTTGATTTTGCGATGCAGGTTTGTGACTCAGACACCAAACTCGACTCCTTGGCCACCGTCGAACTCGTGAAGGTCCTGGAATCCAATGATCGTTATGGCGCAGTGGGAGGAGATGTGCGGATTCTGAACCTCTCAGATTCCTATATCAGTTTTATGAGCAGCCTGAGGTACTGGATTGCCTTCAACGTTGAGAGATCCTGCCAGTCCTACTTTGACTGTGTTTCTTGCATTAGTGGGCCCCTCGGTAAGTCAGAATTTTGAAATAATGTCACCTTACGGATTGTCATTTAACATAACGCCCAATTAGTCTGTACCAGAAACAATAACCACTTTTTTTTCTCAACTCTCTAGGGCTTTATCGTAATGACCTTCTCCAGGCATTCCTTGAATCCTGGTACAATCAGAAGTTTTTGGGAACCCATTGCACTTTCGGTGATGACCGTCACCTTACAAACAGAATGCTCAGCATTGGCTACGCTACCAAGTAAGAATTTGACCAAAAAAGTAAATTTTGTTGACCAAACTCATATCACAAATACACAATTCTATGCTTTAGAGAAGCAACTGGCTTATTGCATGCTTATAGCTGCTTTGCATGAGTCAACCATAACAAATGTGTTAACGCTTTCTCTTTTTTTTTAGATATACAGCAAGGTCGAAGTGCTACTCGGAGACACCTGCCCAATTCTTGCGTTGGCTGAACCAGCAGACTCGTTGGACCAAGTCTTACTTTCGAGAATGGCTCTACAATGCCCTGTGGTGGCACAAGCACCATCTGTGGATGACCTACGAGTCTATAATCGCCGGTGTTTTCCCATTTTTTGTCACGGCCACTGTGATTAAGCTCTTCTTCAGCTGCCATTTGTGGGACATAATGTGGGTCCTCCTCTGCATCCAGCTCATTGCCACAATTAAGGCCTTATATGCCTGCCTTCTTCGAGGGAACATGGTCATGATATTCATGTCTCTTTATGCTGTTTTGTACATGGTGGGTCTCCTTCCCACAAAGTACTTTGCCATTCTGACCATGAACAAGAGCAGCTGGGGGACATCTGGAAGGAAGAAGATGGTTGGAAACTATATGCCTCTACTCCCGCTATCCATATGGGGTGCAATTTTACTAGCAGGCCTAATATACACCATCGTCATGATGTCCATATGCAGTAACTGTAGGCTGATAGATGTAGAGAAATATTACCTTATATATGGCTCTGCTGCCTACATTAGTTACTGGTTGATAATGATTAGTCTCTACTGGCTGTGGATTAGGCGACTTTGTAGGAAGAGATCAGACTACTACGACATTCACGACTGATGAACTTCTCAAATTTAGAACTGTCAGCTCTACCAGAGAACACTACTGGCTTTCGAAGACTAAAAAAGAATTAAAAAATATATATCTCCAACTACCTGTTTTCAACCACTATGCAATAGATTTTTCCCCAAGAATAAATAATGCTGGACTTTGAAGTCTTCTACATTGAAGGTTGTGAAGGTACCTGTTTGGATCCCACCAGAAGACTTAGTCCATATGGTCCACATTGATGTATATGAATATTATAACGAAGAAGGAAATATTAGACATGTAACTAATTGTGAAATACCTGATTTGTGTTCACGTGCAGTCTTTTCTCAACGTATTCTTATATCATACTATGTACCCTCTCATCTCCGGTCTCGTCGGGAAACCCCACCGTGGACCTCTGTTCTTGGGATGCATTGGGTTGTAATAACAGTGAAACCGTGAAGACTACCATAATTACTAGGCTAGATTCTACGTTTACAGTCAACTACTAATGTGCACTAAGGATTGTTATTTAAAAGAAAAGTTACTTAGAGATATATGGAAATGTTTTATATTATTTATTTTAGTTTTTGTGGTTTATGTGTCTAAGATTATTATTTTTATCTGTATACTTGTTGTTTTCTTTGGAAAATAAATGGATTATTTTTATTAACGGTGGTGACTTTGCCTGATCATTTTGGACAGACTCGTATGGTTATTTCTTACCCTATTTTGGATAGGGGATAAAATAATTAAAGAGGTTTGCAGAGCTTGAAGACCCTTATCTTTTATCTTATTTTAACATCACATATCCTTTGAAGAAGCTGCTCTAACAAGGCGTATAAAGTACATTTTTGCCATTAGTCAGATCACAGTTTATACAACATTGTAAAATTACTCTTAGCAGATCTAGTTCCAAGGAGGGCTGGTCGGGATTTAGGACTTGTGGCGTTCAATGGGGTTAAGTCAATGTTCTAGCCTCCATGTTCTAACCCAATAGGATTAAGTTGGGGGCTGCAAAATCTACCTTAACAGGGTCAATGGTGGCTTCAAGATGTAGCTCAACGAGGTTCACCCAAAAACTAACAAGTTCTAGCTCAACAGAGTCAAATCAACATCTTATTCATCAATAATAATCTACTTAAATGCAGTTAATAGTGGGTTCTGGTCATAAACCCCGTCCTTAAATGTTCTATCATAAGCACTGTATGAAGAAACGATTCCTCTGTAAATATCCCATTCTCAGATACAAAACATCAAGTTATTTTTTTCTCAAGACCAAAGAAACTGCTAATGGAACGAATTAAGAGATAATTTAATAGACCTCCTGTACCACAAAGAGATTACGTAAATGTAACTACCCCTATTTCAGATAATTTGGTGTATTTTTCTATGTTTCAGTGCAGGTCTAGATTCCACGAAAAGCAAAGACTATAAAAAAAAGTGCAAAATACGCACCTGTGTTTGGAAACACTTATCCCGCTTAACAAAAACTGGCAAAGCAACATTCCACCGCAATTTACGCACTCGCAAAGTAAGCTTTTTAAATACTTTTTTGACTCAAGAATGCAAGTTTTAGTCACTTTGACGAGCGCATTGCATCAAAGTTATGCTTGGGACTTGGAAAAACCGCTTTTGTCGGCGCGCAATCACTGGCTACTTAAAAAACAGTATCTTCATCAGATGGAAAGTATACATAAACTAAAAAAAAAAGACGAAGAAATTGCAGTAATCTTGTTTTTTTTTATTTTCGTTGTTATTCCCATTATTCTCCACAATACAGAAACACTTGTGGACAAATGAAATCATTGTGCGCAAAAGAAATAGAATTGTAATTGTACCGAATAATTTTTTAAAAAAAACATTCAGAATATTTACCTGCTAAAAAGTAACAAAACATATACATCCCTTCTTTCATTTAAAGTGGACTTTCCCTTTTCATGTTTTTGTAACGTTGCCAATTTTTAAAATAAACAGTTTTCTTTTTTTTGCACCGAATAGAAGTATGTAATGTGGTCCAACCAGACTCGGGAATGGAGACGTCGAGCGCACCTTCAGCGACACATGTCAGACTAAAAAAAACAAGATTTAGCCATAAAATGTAATGAATTTTTTTTTGTAGAACCTGTTTAACGCGAAGCCGCTGGAACATAGAGATCCGCACTGTGGCTGCATGTACATTGTAAATGGTAAGAATGAAAGGGTGATTCATAAGTGGAACAGCCTCCCAGCAGAGGCGGTAGAGGGTAATACAGTGAGGGTATTAAACATGCATGGGATGGACATACGGCTCCTGAATCTAAGACGAGACCAACGACTGATTAATGTATTTTTAATAAATAAGACGATCGTGGTGACTTTTTGCACTGATGTTTCTAAGCAAATCTAGTAATAGTTAAAATTTGAAGATAATTACATTTGATGCGAGTGAATTACATTCTTAATTTGCCCAGAGGATCCTTCCGACGATTTATATAAACGAATGATGTAAGAGTTTACTGGATAAGTGACCAAATGAATTAATATTAATTAAAATGAATATATCATCATGTATAATTTAGGGAAAGAAATGGAAATTCCACCCCAGGAAAACACATAATAGAGGAAATTATACCACTCAATGACCAAAAAGTGTCCTTAAAACTAAGACACAGAGGGGTCTTTGATGATACGAAGCCTTCTACTATATTAGCGTCAGTAGGGCTCTATAAAGCAGCTCCCGGTAAGTGCGCAGAACGCTCCATGGTGGCATAAGGAGTGAAACTTTGCCCCTTAGGAGACA
>VKOC01000007.1:24254005-24269823 GCA_009364415.1 Spea multiplicata
AGTGCTCCAGGAGGCCAGAAATCCAACAGATTTGGAGAAAAAAAAAAAGCACTCTGAAACTTCTGCCAAAAAAAAAGTATGTATACAGGGGGAATGTAACATCTTGGGGTTTATTTACTAAACGGGGAGTTGGCGGGAGAGTTTGCCGACTTCATTATGCTATATGTGTGCCAATCCGGGCAAGTTTCTCTCCTGGGATCAGCTTCTTTAACATTTATCCTCTTTCTCTTATACTTTCAGAAGAGCCATTCTCTAGTCTACATTTTTGAACGTTTTAGAACGGTTCTAGGTCTTCTCCAATCACAGAAGCTCGAAAATGCTTTGTGGAATGTCCTCAGCTCTATCGAATACAATATTTAATATTGAAGGACACGTACAGGTCCATCCAGCCTCGTAAATGCTACATTTACATGGGGCTCTAGCTTTTGAAGTGACCTATGTAACATTTTTAGGGTTGTCTAGGTCTCTCTTGACCGTCCTCCAAGAATCAATGAGCAGAGAAGGGGATGGTTATGTTAAGTATCACTACAGATATGACGTATGACGTATTACCTGAAGGTCCGTCTTGATCAGTAGGTCCCAAATCAGTAAACCCGAGCAGTTGTACGACGAAGAGAGGGGACATCTTCTCGCTACCTGCCAAAAAAACGGCGACACTTTAGAACTCAACGACCACAAGACGTATTTTTTTACCCCCAAATGTATTTTCTAGAAAATAATAAATAAAGGTCTGACTATGAACAAGAACAAGGAATGAGATCATAACACCAGAAATAATTAATTAATAAAAGAACAGATTAACACCGACCCGCCACATTTGCCCGACTAGAAGGCGGTAACGCGGACATTAACGAAAGGGGTTCATGGTCCAACACCTTAGGTGACCTGTTTATAACGCTCTGTAAAGAGAGATAAGGGTATAGGGACACGGCGGCAGGCGGCTGATCGAATTAACATATAGTGGGGGCGTTGGAAAAGAGAATTGATATCGATTTATAACCGAGGCGCCCTTGAAGCGGTAATTTCGTGGTGATATTATTAGTAGGTGCTGAGTATTCACATTTCCCTGATAGAATAAAATTTACTCATCAGCTTTTTTTTGCAAGTTCAAACTTTTTCCGATAACGGTGTGTGCGGAATTAATTCCCCAAAGGGGGCGTCCTTATGATTTTTGGGGGGACCCCGAGCTGTATGATCCTTCGGCTACTTAGTAGGTGTCTTCTAACAGGAGCAGAGGTTACTGGCCGAGCTCAGTGTAACAAGTAGTTTTTTTTTTATTATTATTTTTTTTACATTTTTTTCTCAGAAGCTCTTCCGAAAAAAAAAAAAAAAAAAAAAAAGGGACAGTCGGAGCGGGCGTAGAACTCGTCAAAACTCGGTTTTTTTTTTTTTTAAAGACAGAGGAGGCTTTGAGGGCCCCTCGGCTGGAAAGGGTTTAAGGAAGAACTTTAAGACGCTGAATAATCTCAAAATGACCTGAAAATATGAATATGAAGAAAAAAAGAAACTGCAAGCCTCACTCTCTACGGGGGGGGGGTCATTGATTTCCAAAACGCAGATGGTAAACTGGGGTCTCGGTGGGCCGGGGTACGAGGAGCAGGTGAAAGTAAACTTATTGCAGATTTGAGACTAATCCTTTTCCTTATCCTTTTTCCTCCGCTTTTCTCTCTCTCTGTATAATCCTATCGATCGGTCTTCTTTTACCTCCATTCACTTTCTCCCCAGAGTTTCTTTAGATTACCCCCTCTGTTCCTCTGTTACCCTTTCACTCCTCAACCAACCTATCCACCCCCCCCTCGCTTTTCATTCTACCTCTGTTGCATCTCACTTCTCTCCCCCTATCCTCTGTATCTCCCTGTTTCTCTCTCTCTCTTTTTGCTTGGAGAGGCTGCATTGGCGCATGGCCAAGGAAAAAAATTCCATCTCCTGATCCAGTGAAAAGCCGCAGGGAGGGAGAGAGGGAGAGAGCGCGAGAGAGAGAGTGGATGGGGGGAGGGAGAGAGACATAGGGGGAGGGGAGAGGTGAGAGGCAGAAAAGGGGGGACACAAAAGAATGGAGAGGCACAGACCAAGAAATAAAAAAAATCACCGAGCATTGGGGAGGAAGAAAAGGAGGACGGATCATGTAGTCTAGGCAGATTCAGATGGGGTGTCAGACATGTCCAAAGACAGACGTACCCTTAAACAGAACACCAGAATAATTGGCCAGCCCCCCCTCTGTATAATGAGGGGGTCTCTTAACCCGATGCTCCACTTTTTTTTATGTATTCGGACTACAACTTATATTATAGTTAGCCCAACCAATCACAATCTTCCTTGCGCTTCGGACATCGCTCAGGGGGCTAGTTAAACAGCCTGACGCCTTAGGAACGGGGTAACTGGTTCCTGTCTGCAGACCCCCGGGGCAGTCGGGAGGTTATTACTGCTCAGGGCCCCGCTCTAGTCCCCCGGCTCGCCTTAATACATCCTGCGCTGAACTTGTGCCGGTGCTAAGCGTGGTCACCGCTCGGACGCCAGCACGATCCCAACATTTTCTTTATACACTTTATGCCCTATCGTATAGTAGGGCATAAAAATATTTTTGCAAAAAGCAGGGTTTAGTTTCCGCCACGTTCTATTTTAATAGGGAGATTAAAAAAAAAAACTGGGTCGTTGAGTATTCTTTGAGAACTGGGTCGGGAACCCTGGTTCTAGAGCAAACGCTCTTTAGAAGGAGCTGATGGTCTACAGGGTAACAAATCCCGCAAGTAGCTCATCAACGGGTATAGGGTTATAGTGCAGGGGTAATGCCAAAAAGGGGAAAGGTTTGCCAACGAGAGTGGTCCTCAGGCCACAGAATTAGAGTTAATAAGACAGAACCGACCAAGTCAACGGAATTCGCGACGAAGGGTTAAGCGGGGGGGGTGGGAGATCGGCAGAAGGTGTATTCCTCGGCGCTCTGCAGAGTGAGGTTTCGGGACGCGACGCTCTGCAGAGTGTGCTGCTTGCCGAGGATGCTCTACTGTGCGAAAGGTTGTGCGAGCAGAATGACCGGGGCGAGAATGGAGGAACAGAGCCGGGGAAGATGTTTGGTTGAGATGGGAATAGCCAGACAGGATCTTTCTAGGACAGAGTGAGGCTAAATATAGCAGGAGGTAGTGGTGGTGGGGGGGGGAGAGCAGAGGCAGGAAGCTGAGGGACAGAAATGAGAAAGGCAGGAGATGATGATAGAGCTGGGTAAGGGATACTGAGACTAAGACGACGGGGGGAGGGGGGTAAGAGGAGAATGCCACTGATACACAGGGCTGTGCCGCCTGTCCTTGGATAACTCTGGCACACAAGCACTGCCTTCTCTGTTGGCCAAAGCGCTATCATTAATTTATTCACCCCTGGGGAGCCGGGGTTAACTCTTAAAGTGCATTCAAACTCTACGAAGCCAACGCCAGCGGTGGGCAATCCCTTCAGAAGATTCAGACTGCTTCCATAGTCCACAGTAGCCGCTGCCCCCCCCCACCCCAATGACCGCATCATTGGAGTGCTATCTCGCAGCAGCCGGGGTGGCACTGCCTGCCCTTGCCTACATTAGGGGAATATTTATGCCTAGTTTAATTGCTCGAGCCCACTCGCTGCCAGTTCTGCGGCACGCTCGTCCTCTACCCAACGTTCTACCTGCTGCGGAGGGCAAATGTCTTTTCCCCTAAAATGTTTTAGCAGTTCGAGGCAGGACGTGATATTTTCTTATCGTTTTTTCCTAAATTGCCCTGACTCATACCAGAATCGGACCATGCCGCCCGCCCACTTGAGGCAGACGGGTCCACCTTTTAGCTACGCAGGTTCTACTGGGTTCTTCAGGTGGTGAAGATGGTCAGCCTTTTCGATGGCTCCTTAAGTAACCCTGCGCATCGGGTCCCTGTTCGGATGAATTATTGAGTAAAATGTCTGCCGCCTTCAGACGTTCGGTAACCGTATCTCATGGTCCGACCTGGCATTTCCCCGTCTTCTCTATTCTCTAGACAGGTGAACGTTCTCAAAAGCTCTATTCTCCTTCATTATGTTGATTTTTTTATCTGTTCAACGTGACAACTTTTTTTAATTATTTTTTTTTTTACGTGCATCAGTAAAATGACTACATCAGCTTCCAATACAGCTGACTATCATCTGACAAAAGACAAAGCGAGAGGAGGGCTTCTGGGCTCCTTGGGAGTAAAGAGGTTAACCCGGGTCTGCAGCAGGATATAAACATCTTAACAGTATGTGATGTAGCAGCAGAAGCTCCCGGCAGCTCTTCCTGCCCTTATCCTGCTGCCCCATATAACCCCATATCAGAGGGGAAGCAAACTGACGAAACACGACGGCGGACTCCTAGCATGCTTCAGTAAAGCCCATACCATTACATGAGTCTTCTATGAGTCTAACCATTTGAAGACCTTACTGTCTAGGCTTGCGAGAAGCCCCAGAATCAGTACATAGGTTCCAAAATCTCTTACAACCTATCTATAGAATGTTATGGTGTATTACGTTCCGATTACAACTCTTACTGGTTTTCAAGGAGGACAACCGTTATGGCCAAGAGACGCTCAAAAGGCAACAAAACTCGCAAAGTTACGAAACGGACAAAGCAACATATTAAACTAAGCCTGTAAGTTAAATAAAATTCCATTAGTGACCACTTATAAATATTATCGGATGGGCCACCAGTGGATTTGAGTTGGTGCGGGCGCCTTAAGAACTCCCTGACCACCAAAGGTTAGGTGTTACCTTTCTTTGTCCACCGCAGTTACATTGTTACTAGCCTCTGTAACTCCTTGCCGAGTACCTAACCAATGGAGCTATCCTATACCTGCCCCGACCGTCCTCCTTACCAATGTAGGGGGAGAATTAGTAACTAATTACCAATGACCTATCATTATTGTTTAGTCCTAGTTGTAGTAGATTTATGGCCAGTCCTAGAGGCACCAGCAGGTGTGACTGTTATCTGTTATATGTAGCAATAGAAGCTCTAGTGAGCAACTTCTGTCCAAGCCAGAGCCTCCAAGACTTAAGGACAAGCAAGGCAACGGCCCAGTTCTTCTAACTCTAAGAAGAAGAAGAAGGTGCAAATAGACATTAATAGTCATTATCTCTTGGAGCAGAAGTTTTATGGTTAGGGTGTAAATTTACAGTCTGATACCCCATGACTGGGGTAATAATGGGTAGGGTCTCTTATCGGTGTAACAGGGTTGACAGTGGGTAGGATACATGGTCTAATTTCTCTATCACTGGGGCATTATGGATAACGCTTTGGGTTGCTGGGGTATTTAGGCGCAGGAATATCTATGAATGCAGAAAGGTGATACATTTTTGGCTTATGAGGAGGTAATTAAATGTCTCGGCTTTGATGCTTACAAAGGTGAGGGAAATATAAATGTTTTAAGAGATGGTGGTGAACATTCAGGATTCATACGTGAACATCTGATGAGATGCCCGTGGCTTACTCTTAGTGGCCCTTTCATATATAGTCAATGTCCACCAAGCCATTGTGAACAAGGGTTCACAAAGCCGCCATCTTGAATTTCATAGTCAATACGTGTCTACCGAGTATAAATTTTATATTTTATTAATAAGCCTTTGGAGATAAAGTTATTAATAAAATACGTTCTATCGACGACATTTTATGTCCTTCCGATCGTTTTCCCGAGAAACTTTACAATGCCTCTACATACAATGCAACCAAACAGTAAACCTTATGGGTCATGAACAATCACTTAGCTATTAACCCTTAAAACCCATTATATTTCACTCGGAGAGTTAGTCCTTTGAGCTATTTAACTATTCAATAGCCGGAAGGACGGGTAACATTTTGTTTCTCGCCGGCTTGCTTTCTTTACTGACAATACAAGGGTTAAAAGGACCTTGGGTCACCTTGACAGCTCCGGGAGGTTTGTTATCACTGCCACGTTACTTGAAATTTTCAGTGTCATTAACCAGACCCATCTATTTTTAGAGGCTCATTAGGATCCCCGGTACGTTTTAATTCATCAAACCCTCCGTGGAGGCAACGGCCTACATCCACTTCCATTGCTGACTGGTTCCTAGAGGTAACGGGTACGGGGGGGGGGGACCCTTTAATGATACAATGTATCCCTTCATCATTTCTGTTCTTAATCTATTCATGGGTATTCTCTACTTTGTCAGGCACGCCATGTCTGCCCCCTTTCTGTTGGCTCTGTCTAGATCTATTCCTTCGGCCGCTCATCAGAAGGAGAGATGCTCGACCCAAAACTTGGGTGCCCACCCGAATGGGTGAAAGAGACCCCCCATGTACCCGGCTCTTTGTAAAGTGACGCTATATGGGAGGGAGGTGCCTCCCGGCATCCATCGCACCTGATTCCTGGATGCTGTCGGCAGGGAGTGGGGGAGAGTTTGGGGGACTGTAAGGGTATACCGGTGGGTGGAGAATGGTTTGGGGCCTGTAAAGGAATAGTAGATGGGGAGGAGTGTTTGGGGGCCTGTAAGGGAATTGCAAAGGTTTAGGAGTGTTAAGAGGGTGGAATAGCAGAGGGGGGGAGGAGGAGTGCTTGAGGCCTGTAGGGGAATAGAAGATGGGGGGAATATTTGGATTAACTGCGAACAGATGAAAGAATCGTGGGATTGAATGAGAGATAGGGTGAGGGGGGCGGGATGGCGTGACTTTAAGGGGTCTCTGAGCGAATGTGGGGAATCAGGGGCATTATTAGTAAGAGGGATCCCGCGGGATAATGGGATGATTTAGGAGACCGGTTTGAAAGTGGCGGGATTTGGGTAATTGGCCTGCGCGTTCTTATAAAATGAGGTCAGAGGAAGCTTTTTTTTTGGCACATTTGGGAGAGGACGAGCTAAATGGGCCATTTTGCTGAAACAGAACTGGGTGGGGAGCACTGACCCTCGTCCCCATCGTCCGCGGGGCGTCAGCCCGCTCATGCGGCCGCTGTCGGAAACCTCTATATATATAAAAGTGACAGGAAAGGGTTAATGGGATGTAGACCCCGTGCAACATCCATGCAGGGCCTCTGGTGCAGGGGGCTGGAAATGTGCTGCAAAACCATGCGATGCTCTGCAGCACGGGTAACGTTACGGCTGCAGCCCCATGTGGCGCGAGGATATAGTGAATGCTCCGGGGGGCTGGCGTGAAGCTCTGCACGGATTCTGCAGCCGGCGCCGGCGGCTGCTGTAATACTCTGCAGATCTGCCCCTGGTTAATGTGGCTTTGCATGCCCCCCCCCGTGTTGCAGAATAAGGGTTAACGCGGTGCGTAGGGGCATGTAGGCAGTTAGCGGTGCAGTCCCCTCTCCAGGCCTCTCTCTCTAACGTGAAATAAAGATGGAATGCAATGCTTACCTCCCTGCCAGGGACTCTGCCTCCCAGCCGGGCTGCCATGTAACAAGATGCTCTGCGTGTCTGTCTCTTTTCCTCCTCGAGGCGTTCTCTTCCTAGCGCTTTCTCTCTCTTGCTGTTTCTGTCCCTCAGCTCAGCTATTTGTCCCCTCTTGTGCGTTTCTCTTTCCCGCGCTCCCCTCTCCTCCAATACATCTTTTCTTCTCTTTCATCCTCTAGTGCTCTCCTCCTTTTTTCAATACTATTTCTTTTTTTTTTCACCCCTCCGTCTCCTCATTTTATTACGCCCCAAATCCCTATGCGCTCTCTCTCTCTCTCTCTCTTGCTCTCTTTTTTTCCTTTCTCTTCTCCCTCCACCCTTCCTGCCCTCTACATTTCTTCTCCCTCCTTTCTCCATCTCTATCTCTCTTTTTCTCCCTCCCTGTGACTTCTCTATGCTCTCCTCCCACTTCCCTCCCAGTGTTCCCCTCCCCTTCCCTCGCTCTCTTGCCTTTCTCTCTCTCTTTTTTTCCCTTTACCCTATCTTCCTTCCTCTGTCCCTCCCTTCTGCACCTCGCTCCATGCACCACTCCTGCATTCTTCCCCGCGTTCCTTCTCCAATGCCGCTGTCCCTCACTTCCTTCCCTCCTTCTTTCTATTTCTTTATTTAATACCCCTCATTGTTCTACTCTTCTCATTCTTTTTTTGCATTCTCTCTTCCACGCGTCCCTCCTTTCCCTTCCATCCTTCTTTTAACCTTCATTTTTCCTCTAACGTCCCATTCCTGCCGCTTATTAATAAATACATTGTATCTCCTTGTGTAACCATTTCTATGTAAGTGACAGCTTTGACCTTACTTAACCCTTTAAGTACCCAATGGGGCGAAGAGCACATTTCTCGAGGGGGTTAAGGAAAATTGCTCAAGAATCCGCCATATTTATATCGCAAATGTATCTATATGCCATCGTTTCCTTAAATGCATTCCCCCCTTTTCATATTTATTGTTACCCCCCCCACACACACAGATTTATCTCCATCGCTATTTAATTTGGGGACAAAGGAAATCTGGCGAGCTTTTAGAATCTGGAACCAAGCGGTGTCTGTCTCTTTTACAGTAACCCCCTTTTTTCCCTTTGTAATCAAAATCAAGGTCCTCCCCCCCAATCTGTAATCCCAAAAGCCCCCCCACAACAAAGTCGACGCGTCTAGCGCTGCATATTTTTTTGAAACCTCAGAACCCGCTATTCTTTATCACACTGTTTTTAATCAGAATTTTGGGATATTTTTTTCATTGTTTTTGGGTTTTTTCTGTTCTTATTATTATTATATTGTTTTTTTTCTATATATAATATATATATTGAGAGATCAGATCCTCTGGCAACACCTTTTACGTATTTTCTGTAAATAAAATTCTGCGTATTATCGAAAAACGCTGGCATTTTAATTTTTTTTTGCCCTCCCGCAAGCCGGGAGGGGGGGATAAAGACTGCAGAGGCGGTGGGAGCCGGCAATTCGGAGGTTAATCTTCCCTCTCGCGGGAGGTCACTTTGGGACGCTGAATATCTGTTTCATGTCCCCGCCCTGCTGCAAAAATCTTGTCTCCGCCAGGCAGATTATCTTGCGTGGTTAACCCTCTCCCTTCCGCAGCGTCCTCACAATGGGGGTTTAGCTACCACCTGCCACCTTGTCTCGGACAAAATAAAAACCCCATTTCGGCGACTTCATAAAAATTGTCGCGAGGCAATAAGGGAAGGGCAGTGGTGAATTACGAAGCACATTGTCACGCTGTATATTTAGGCAAAGTGCCAAGACGCAATCGTACGCTAGACAAAAGAGGAATGCGGGTCCTATTGGCGCATCTTATTTTATATAAATATATTTTTCCGCCCCGTGGCGCCCGAGCTGGAGAGGTGACCCGTTCTACGTTACGTTCCGGTGCCTGTAGGCTGCCCCCGCACCCGTAGCTCATGTATCAAGCACCCGCTGACCACCTTTCGGCCACTCCAAACTATAAAAACCATAAGACCCCGCTGCCCCGGCTTTCCATTTGCCCTCCCGACGGCCAATCATTTTCAGATTAACCCTTTACGCTCTGAATTATGTTCTTATGCTTGAAATAGTACTCTTAACGCCTCGGATTCTAAGTTCCGGCGCCCTTTTGCGCGTTCGTCTTACACGTTGGCATCCGGATTTCTTTTTTTTTTGCGCAAAACGGGCATTCAAGAGTCGGCCATTTTGTACAGTGCAGTGCATTCTGGTCTATGTAGTTCGTCCTGTAGACGTTTTAAAGTAGTTTACATTCTGCACTTGTTCCTGAACTCATTATTATTCCCTTGGCACATGAGGCTGTTTCAAAGAGATCCTTTCTCGACAAACTCAGTGAGCGCTTTTAAGCCTATTTCTTACGGCCGTCTAATATGGGCCGCGTAGTCAAAATGGATTCAATATTAGCGGCTAAGCGCGGTTTATTTTTAAAAGCCCCCCCCAATCTGTGTCTAGTACGGACCCCTTCTTTATCAGGCACAGGATTTATTGTCTATTTTCTTATCTCGTTTTCTGTTTTTCTTTCTTATCTCCTTTTCTTCTTTTCTCTTTCCTAAACCTAAAATAGAACGTTAATAAATACATTTATTTTAATTTTATTTTTTTTTTAAATTCAAAAACAATTTTATTTCGAGGGCATCCAGGGCATCAAGATTAAAAAAAAAAATAGGAAAAAAAATCCCTAGAAGGGAAATTTTAACAAGTGAAAAAAAAAATAGATTAAACTCATAATACGAAAAAAAAAATAAAAAAAATGTAACAAAAAAAAAACTTAAATAAAATTTGATTGTCCAGCATTAAAAAAAGTTAAAAATATTTAGTTATAGCACATCTCGTATTTGATGCTCAGTTAAAAGAGACTATGCGGCATCTCTATACATTTCCAATTATATTCATTGGGCACAAAAGACTTTATCGTTTTGTTTTTGTCGTTGTCTCTTAAAGACGACCCGTCGATAAAAAATGACGGTAATCGATAACGAAAAAAAATTGCATTATTTCTTTATTTTCAGCGTATAAACAGTATATTCCTCATCATTTACAGCTAATTGGTTTCTGCCGACGGTATAGCTCTCTCCTTTTTATCTCTTCTTCAACTGGTTCTGAACATCATACAGGGGACAGGTTAGTCACCCCCCTTACTTGGCCGTCGGAAATGCCACCCGCCGTGTCCGAGCTGTTGTGGGTAATGATGTAGAAGCAGACAAATTGTTAGCTAGCGATCTATTCGCCACTTTTTTTGGTCTGGAACGTGAGGCTCGAGTTATTATTCTCCAACCTTTCCTTGGCATCTCCGTTCTCCGACCACCGCTTCTTGTCCATCTTGGCCAAGCCCAGCCATGACGAAGGAGGACCTGCTGGTTGGCTCTAGAAGAACGGATGAATGTTAATTAAGAGATGTACGGCACACGTTATTTGACAATAATAGGCTGCTCGATGGCTCTCTAGCTTTTCCTACAAGTTTCTAAAATGTAAATTGAATTTACGACAGATTCCATCAAATCCATCGCCGTGGAAATCCCCGCCAGCGTGCCAATCAGCTGTATCCGTGGCGTATCCTGCTGGCTTCCCCCACCACTTTAATATGTCTATATCATTACCTAACGCAAGAGAACATGTTAATCCTGCTGTGAGTACACCGATACAACTAGTCAGGGTGGAAACGGACGCGGGCAGCCATCTTAATAAGCCTACATGCGCGCTTACAGTCCGCTGCTGTTTATTAGCTTTTTTTATTCTCAATAAATTATCAAATATCCTGAACTATTGTTTTTTTTTTATTTATTTATACAAAACAAACAGATAGGTAAGGGGAACCTGTGTTAAATAAGGATTCTGAAGCAGAAAATAATAATTTCCGCATTTAATGATGGTGAAGATGTAGCCCAAAAGGGTTAGACGATCAAAATTATACTTTTAAGACTATGATTTATGTTATTTTTATGATTTTTTTTTAGTTATGTTATTAATTTATGTTGAATGATATTACATAGCTTAAAATTCTAGTTTTTACCATGCATTTTTTCATTGAAACCACAAGTTGAGGCTCTTTATATCATCTGGTTGACCTTCTTCAAAGGACTTGGTGACCACCGGTGGTCCGGGGACCACGGCTTGTAAACGGTTCGTTTAAAGGACCATTTAACATCTAAAACAGATCAAGAAATTGTATTCCGGTTCCAAAGTCTGGTGGCTTGAGTTTCTAAGGTAGACCGGCGTGAGCGCCGTATAAAATCCTGCAGGACGAACTCCGAATATAGAATATTCTCTGGAGGGTCATTATTGGTGGTTCGTTTCATATTTTTGTGTCCGTCTACCTTATACATCATCATGATTTGTAGTATTTCAGCTGTTTTATGGGATATGTTTAGATTTTATTATTGCCAGCCCATCACAATACATGATTACTTTTTCTGAGCCGAGCAACGGCGTTCCAGGGGATTCAATAACCGTGGAATTATTTGGCCAATAAATTTTGCGGTCCTTATGGAATACTCTTTGAATGAAGTACTCTGATGTTGGAGCCGTCCGTCATTCTTAATTTCAGCTGTGATAACTTCGCCATGCTGAACAGATCAACTACTAGGTTTATTTTTAAGAGACTGTCCGATACGCAGGGTCGGACTGGGGCCGACTGAACAGCTCTGGCACTTTAAGGCCAGCAGCTGCCGAATGACCTACAGGCCTACGCGGCATGTGGCCACACTGACCCAGTCGGTAAATATGTGGCCCTAATGCCAGCTGGCCAGTCCAGGTCTGACAATGTATATACGGGGGCATCAATGGCTCGGAGATGGGGGATCAGCTGAACATTTCTGACATATTTATCAAGTGCCGTAAAAGGCCAATTGGACGTTCCTTCTCTGGACTAGGCTTATACCTTCATTGGCTTAATTAAGATGGATAGCGCGAGTCTTATTAGTATTATTATTATTATTATTAAATACTGCTCCCTTCGCCTTCTCAAGTTGTCAGTTTTAATGTATTGCTTATTCGCACTCTTATTGTAATAGCGCTACGGAACCTGCTGGCGCTATATAAATCATATCGAATGTAATGTAAATAACGGATGGCTTCATAAACTGTACTTACCATAGATGGCCAACAGATGGCGATATAAAACCGTTACTGTAGTCTCACACCCTTCGAGCGCCTCGAGGAATGATCTGGAAAGAAATAGCGTTTAGGTGAACAGTCATATGCAGAAAGGCATGGGCTTTATAGTTCCTTGGATTTCGAAATATATATAGATTTGAGGTTTAAACGATCTCAAATACACAGGATTAACAGCAGGTGAAAAATAACAAAATACGAAGACTTTAAGGTATAGGCAGTCATTCCTGCAACCTAATGCTGTTTTGTTCTTTTCCGCTAAAGAACAATCTGGTCTTTTAAACCATGAACTGGTTGAATGAACTCAGACAGCCCACAACTTGGACCCTTCCCAGATCAAAGCTGATTCCGTAAGGGGCCGAACGGTTCCATCCGCCATTATTTCACGTTCTGAAACCAGCAAGCAGTCTGCGCGTCTTTAAAAGGGAACAACCAGGAAAATATTTCTAGTATCAGATTAAAAATAAGTTTTGAAATATATCGCTCTGTTTTCTTTTTTGTCGTTTTTGCCCCATAATATAATGTTTTCAGGCAGCTGCATATTAGCCGTTTGTATGAGTTCTCGGTCTGTTGTCTGAGCCCCGATCTACTAAACAAACACCCCGACGCCTTATCATACTGCCTGTGGGGAACAATAGAATGACTGTGTCTTAATCACCCAGCCGGACACTCTGACTAATGAAAAGGGAACATCAGATCAGATGGACAGTCTGAATTTGAATGAGGTCACACATTTTATAGTGTTTTGGACCAACCACAGACATTATAAATGCAGTTTCCAAATGTTTAGGATTTTTTTTTATTATGAAGATATATATTGCTTGGCATGAGTCGCTTATACCCTGAAATTAACTTCAATTCAGATTAAACTATGCTGACTAAATAAGTGCAAATTAATATATATTATAGTTAGGGGACAGGAGTAATAACAAGCTGAAAATATCTCCTTGTAACCCCTTATTAACCGGATTATGTGTTAGAGAGTTAAGTGCATTCTACTAGCTGAACAGTAGGTGGCGACAAATTACACAGCGTTTGAGCTGGTTAGCTAGATATTAGAACCATAGAATCTCAATGGCTTTGGCTGTATGTTTGGGGTCATTGCAGATGCAACTTTGGGGTCAGACAAATGCCTCCTTGACGGTATTGCCTGTACTTTTTAGTGTTGAGGAGACCATTCATTCATCCCCAACTCCATTTGCAGAAATGCAGTCCTGACTTGCAAGGAACCTCCGCTCATCCTTCACTGCTGCCTGCACACACTCATGCTTGTCCCGCTCTCCAGCCAACAGTGTTGCATTTTAATTACTTACAGAAGCCCCTGGACACATGGCGTTCAGAGATATCCCTACATACATGTGAGTGTTATTTTTTAGGCTGATGTGTTCGATGTAGGCCCGTTGCTCATCGTAGATGACTTGTTGGACCGGATGCTCACGAGCGATGCCAGCATCCACTGCCAACCGAGGGAGGTTGCTTGGAAATGGTGCTGACATTTTGACTGCTCCCCACCCAGAGCCGAACTACAAGACGTGCCGTGACCGTGGCTATGGAGTCATTTGAAGGTTAAATGTCCGGCCTATGTCTGTACACAGTAATGGTGCTTGGCAGAGGGCAAGTGTGTGAATTGGTGTTGGTTGGTGAGCATTTGGCAATGACTACTTCCAGGTTAGGCACGGTAATGACTTCCAAAACCAGTTAAGCCGTTAAAAACACATTTCCGGTATTTTGTGTTTTTTTTATAACTTCTATCACTCTGGCAGTTAGGTGTTCTTCACGTCATTAACTTCTTTAACCGCAACAAATCTGTTTAGAATCTTTGAGGAGATCCCAGACTTTTCAGGTATCGCTTAGTTGAGGTCAAAGTGGCCAAACGCGCCCCAATTCTAGATTATATGTAAATACCAGGAGATACTTTGACGTTCTTCCATGATACGGGATGCGGGAATGTGCAGAAGTCACTAAAAATAACATCACACCGAGCAAGGTCAGAGTCGTAAATGTGGGTGAGTAATGCTTGGACTAGACTGTGTTAGTAATAACCTCTCGACGAGCCGGTGTGTGCTGCGCATACGCATCCACTCCTTCATGGTTTGGTGAGTGGGCCTATAGTTTTAGGGGTTAATAGGGGAACCCACCCAGTGTTTTGGGGCAGATCCTAAAAGTTACTTAATGTCTGCGGAGGAAGTGAGTTGGCAAATTAATTGCGACCAACCCAGAGTTAAAATGCTGCCCTACGTCCCCAACGTTTGCGCATGGTCTCCGATCTATTTAATTGTGTCTACAACTGTAACAAGATTACTTAAAGGGACGCTCCGGGGTCCTAGGCGGCCTTCTTTGGGGGAAATCGCAGCTGAATGTCTCCTAAGGGGCAAAGTTTCACTCCTTATACCACCATGGAGCGTTCTGCGCACTTACCGGGAGCTGCTTTATAGAGCCCTACTGACGCTAATATAGTAGAAGGCTTCGTATCATCAAAGATCCCTCCGTGTCTTGGTTTTAAGGACACTTTTCGGTCATTGAGTGGCATCATCTCCTCTATTATGTGTTTTTCTGGGGTGGAATTTCCATTTCTTCCCCTAAATTATACATGATGATATATTCATTTTAATTAATATTAATTAATTTGGTCACTTATCCAGTAAACTCTTACATCATTCGTTTATATAAATCGTCGGAAGGATCCTCCGAGCAAATTAAGAATGTAATTCACTCGCATCAAATGTAATTATATTCAAATTTTAACTATTACTAGGCGTTTATTTTATTTATTACATGGAGGGGACTCCCTATTACACGGCTTATATTTTTATACAGGGGTATAAATTGGCTAAAAAATATGGTTTTTTGCCACTATTTTCTTACCTCATCCAAGGCTTTTAATGGTTTTTCAAACACTAGTTTGTTAGTAATATCTTAAAAAATATTTTCTGATATTTGAGTTCGGGCTGCCATACATCGGCCCCCGTCTATTCTGCCCTGCTGTAAAGACTCAGACCTGAATGTGTGGCTTTATTTAGATAGATAGAAGTGGTAGAGATGGCCCTTGCATTAAGGGAGGTAGATAAGTGGAACAGCCTCCCAGCAGAAGTGGTAGAGGGAATTTAAACATGCATGGCATAGGCATAGGGCTGCTGAATGTGAATAAATCAGACACATTTTCATGTTATATGTTACACGTTATAAAAAAAAACGCTTTCAGAATGACAAGTATTCTGTGACTGTGAAAAATCTTTAATTGCATTTCGGATGAAGAAGAGACTTTTGAGGTCTTAAAATATTGTGTAACATCACACCGCATCACATCACAACCACCAAAATAAATAAAATGTCAATAATAATAATAATAAT
>VKOC01000007.1:24269923-24283955 GCA_009364415.1 Spea multiplicata
GACACACAGTTATATGCAATCCCGATTAAATATGATGTGTTTACTCGCGACTATTCACCAAGCTGATCTTTCAGTAAAAAAAAAATAAAAAAAAAAATAAAATAAAAATATATATATATATTATATATATATATATACCACCAACATGCTATTTAAGGATGGTTCCAGACTAAAATTATGAATAAAGAAAGAGGTTGGTCTGATTTGACCTTCCAGCAGGTCTAAGTAAACAGGAAAACATGTATTTTTATCCTATTTTTGGATTTTAGATTTAAATCCCGGTTTCTGTGCCAAAGTAAAGAATTCCATGATATATAAAGGCTAACGTGTTACAATTTTAGGACCGGAGCAAACTTTACGCCAATTTGGATTACTTGCAGGGCTTTAACCTTTGTTAATGCAGCCCAGTAAGCATGACCTAATGCCGACATTCAAGTTACTGTATATAAAGGCGAGATAATCTGCTTTTAATGAAATATAATGATTTAAATTATGATGTACAGCAATTTTATATATTTTACGCTCACCACTGCCCTAAAAAAATGCCTCTTTTATGCAAAAAAATCGAAATATTTGCAGCTGAGACGGGTCTCTACTTAGCAGATCGCGCCCTCGCCTCAGACCGTTACCAGCTGAGAAAACTCAAATCCGCCTTTCATCCCTGGATTTTTTTCATATTTTAGATATCCTTCTATCTGTCCCAAGCTGTTTTTAAATTCCTTGCCGTCATTGGTACAGTAAATCCCTGCCCAAGCCCCGGCTCAAATATCGCTCTACATAAGGGGTTCATTTTTATTATAGAAACACCTCATCTGCCAAATTGCTCCCTTCTTGAATGTATTAGGGCGGTTATTTCACATTCAGAGACGTCAATACCCTATCCTTTAGGAAAGGTTGTTTAAGGTGCCTTAGGTATGAGTTCTATCTAAACATGTCACCCGAATACATCTTCCCAACACTAAAAATAAATATATATTATCCATGTACCTAGGCCTATTAATGTACGTGAGTAGGATTTGGTCCTCCTAGGACACAAGAAGCAAACACGTTCCCACCAAAAGCCATGACGTTACCGTCAATGTACAACGGGTAGGTTCAAAAAAGAATTTTGTCCAACTAAACACAAATATATGGCGGACTGATGTTTCCAGGAAGAAATGGTATGGAGAACCCTAAGACCGTTGGCAGTGAGGTGAGATGGAGGGTAATGGTGGAAGGGTTGGGAATCCTGCGAAGGAATGATAGCCATGAGGAATGGATGATAGATAAAATAAAAAATACTGGGATTAGTAGGGACCAGGTAGGTGGACATCGACCCTCAACTGCAAAGACCAGATCAAACCTACTCAACCAAGAGCCCGTAAAACAAAGAGGGTTACCCTACATTCCAAAGCCAAGTGCCCATATCTGGTGCACCTCAATGACAAATGTATCATTTCACTAATGTTCTGTTACTGCAGAAGAAAAAGCTTTGGAATGAGAACATGTCATTTCTTTACTTTGTTCCATCGTCCCTAGTGATTCCACTACTGCTTTTTTTTCTCCTTTCATAAAGACCCCTCACACCAACCATTTCCTCTCGTACCAGGACCCCTAGTAATTATCAGCTCTTCCATGCCAGACTGAGCCGCGAGTGGTTTCTGAATGAATTGTGGGTTCTTATGAGGAAGGGGAACCCATGTGACTCCATAATTCAAAAGGAGGAAGAACGTTCCTGTCAACAGAAACCAGCTTAACTCCTTCACTAAATGAGTATCTGGTACTCTACTACAATTCCCAGTAGGCCACGCTGGTCTACAATACGCCAATAAGAAAAAGCGTTGAATAAAGAAGGTAAAAGAGGAAAGCTTCATCTTGCCCACAACTCTACATCTCGTTCAGCCACCACGTGCGTCATACAATGGTGGGAATTTATCCCCCATACACCTTAAAATCGAGTCCCTATGTAGAATAAATCGGCAGCTTCTTGGGGGAGGCTATCAGAAGGATGAGCGTAACTCAACCAGCCGTCATAGGACATCTCCTCGATCCTACGTTGAAGACTACATCCCCATGGTCAAGCATTCTGCACAAAAGCTTCCGTACCAGACCCACGTGCACCTTGTATGTGAAAGAATGTATAATTAGCCTCTCGATAATATTATTTGCAGATCTTTGTAGGTAAAAAAATATCTAAGGAATTCATCAAGGCCCAAAGTGACCTTCTCAAAAGCAAAAAAAGACCCCAAAAATCTACGTGCTACCTTCTCAAATGCCGTTCCTCCACTTCTCAGGATCTCAGCTCCCATTTCTAAAAGAAGAAACCCCCTCTCCAAGTACATGGGATGCCATTGATCCTACCTTCTTCTGCCCGATTACCCCCAACACCACCATGATCAAAAACAAGAAGAAGGAGGAACACATAAACAAAATTCGAATACATTTTGAATACATTTCGTACATCGTCTAGCTCTTTTGTCGTGGTCATCTCCCCCATCCCCATACACCTTCAATCAACCCCCCCCCCCCTTAGGTTTGTTGTCTAGTTACTTTGATTTGCTCTCTCAAAAAGGAGGAAAAAACTTACGTTTTCCATGTCCGGTCTTAACATTTTTGGGAAATCCACATTAGAAGTTGCCTCGAAATCGCAATATCGAGCCAGATGTTGGAAGAATTTGAATTTTTTTTCTCTCCCCCCCCCATGCGAAAAACAGAGCTGGCCTTGTTGCAGGCTGACTTAACCCCATCGGCTCTGGGGGGAACTGCGGAGAACATTGCGATACAATGTTCGGTAGTTGTCTTTGGTCGGGTACGGGGTGCACGCGTGGAAAAGCATGCATGTTTCTCTTTTTTTTGGGTCTCTTTTCATTGCTTTGGCAGTCCCTCGCTCTTACGATGAAAGGCAGAAAGGATTAAACATAGCCAGTTCTATTGCGTTTCCCTTCATCTGTCTTTCTGGATGGCCGCTTGCTGTGTTTTAGTGGAGAAGGGGGTGTGGGAGGAAGAGGAGGGAGGGATTTGGAGGGGGGGGTATCTGCAGGGAGGACCAGTGTTCGCGCATTTGGTGATTGACAATGTGTAAGCAGGAGACTGGAAAGCGGGTGGGAAGGCGAGAAGAACAGGACCCAAGCGGGAGTGGCAGAGACAGGCAGATAAAAGCAGAGAGGGTGATAAAAGAAAGGTGAAGTGAAAGGAAAAAAAAAAAGGAAAAGGAGAAAAAAACGAGAAAACCAAAAAAAAATACCATCGCGGAAATGCGTGCGGGGGGAAAAGAAAAGGTTAAAAAGTCCGACGATTTAGAATAGTATCAGCCTGCATCGACAAAAAAAAGGCCAAGAAGGGCTTGTTACTTTGTGACGTCCCCCCCCCCCCCCCGTTTGTAGAAGTAGAAGTAGAAGTAGAAGAGAAACATTTCTATCCGATGGATACATTGAAATAAATTCTAGTGTGGATCCCAAGCCGAGTTTCACAGGCAGGTCCCCCCGTATCCTGAGCCCGTGTGCCATACTACGTGCTATGTTCTGTTGACCCATTGTACGGCGCTACAGAATATGATGCCGCTATATAAAACAATAAATAATAATACAAACTGTTCTGGCTCGTCATTCTGTATACGTTCCAAAATCTCTAGTATTGCTGGGCGGCAGCATTTTGCCGGGTGGGATTCTTATCTACTCAGCCCCTGCCAAAATAACCCAAGGGATACCGTAAAGAGATACCCCCGGGGTATTAACGCACCAGCATGGGACTGAGATTAACCAATGGCTTTCTCAAGGGATGGATACATTAAACTTGAAAAGTTAATTATTGGGGTCAACTTTTTTCAAAGTACCAAGAAGGGGGTCTTTCATAGAGATCAGTACAAAACGGGAATAACTTTAAGCAGCAGGTGCAACATTTTAGGGGTCATAGACCCATCCGGCCCCCGTCTAGTCGCCCGTTTCTCCTGCTGTAAAGACTCAAACCTTAATCAGTCGTTGGTCTCGTCTTAGAGTCAGGAGCCGTATGTCTACCCCATGCATAGGGCAAATGAGGCCACTTGGCTTGACCTGTTGAAGGTTGGGTTTGTCCAGACCTGGCTCCGAGCTTCAAATGTGTGGAAACATCAAACATTAGTGGACGATGCAGATGTTTAAGCTACAGATCGACCAAGATTATGGTTTGCATGTCATTCCCATGAATTCTCGGATGCCGTAGCAACGTGGAATTGCGGGTAATGCAGGTTTACGAGCTGCTGGGGACATGTAAATGCTCTCAGATGATGGCTTATTATGGCACGACACAATACAATGGCTACAGTGTGCTTAGGCTCGGCTACTGTCACAACACTGGTCTTCCTACTGTATAGAACCATAGAGAGGTAACAGAAAGAGCTTGAAGGAGTCATCCTTTGGGGTTAGCAGGGGGAAAAAGCTCTATTCAGTTCAGTATTTAGAACAGTTAAAATGTTATATGGATATGGTGGAAACATTTAAATAGATCTAACAAAGTACAGAGGGTTAGATGGAACTGAATGAAGTGTTACTTTACTGAAAGGGTGGTAGTTAAGTGGAACAGCCCCCCAGCAGAAGTGGTAGAAGCTAGTACAGTGAGGGGATTTAAACATGCACGGGATGGGCATACGGCTCCTGAATCCAAGACGAGACCAACGATTAAGGTTCGATCTTTACAGCAGGAAAACCAGGCAGATCCGACGGTCCAAATGGGTCGGATCTGGCGTCACATTCTATGTTTCTATGTCACAGAACCTCTCCTGAAAGTCTCTGTTAGTAAATCTGACCCAGTCTGAGTATGAGTATTTTATATATAGCTCGTAACTCATAGATGAATCCACCGAAGCTCCTGTTATTAGACCAAAGAAGTATCCTCACTGGACCTTCTTTAATGGATGAACGTGTGTTGTGTTGTAGGTCCTCGTTATTGGCTCACACTGGAGGCGATTACTGAGGTTACCTTTTGTAGTAATCACTTCTTGACCACCGATGACCCCAAAAGTACTATGAAAACCATTAACATTTTCTCAATGACATCACAACACACTCAACAACTCTATTTACTTCCTGAAACATCATGTTACGCGATGTGGACCTCGACATGACCGGGTGGAAACACATTTTCTCCAACAAAGGATTCCGCCGGGCGGAATGTGGCTTTTTCCAACATTGCCTTTTTTTTCCGCCATTGTCGGAATATGAGCGAAAGCTCTCACTGTCCTTGTAATGGCCCAGGGGCCGTTGGTCCCCTTGACAAGTTATCATCTTGGTATCCTATATCTAAAAATAAAATACTTGATTTTCTCTGGGTTTGGTCTTGAAGAATACTTTTATTCTAGATATTTTGTGATTATTACTTTTTTTTTTCTTTCAAATCAGACCCGGAAGAGTGAGTGAAGTTAGATAAAGTTTGGAATAAGGAGAAAGGGTTTAAACAAAGGAAATAAGGGAAGTCGGACGGGGGGGAGATAAAGAGAACGGAGCTCGATAAAGAACTAAATCATTGTATGAAAAGGCAGAGGTGTGAAGAGAACGGAAATAAGAGTTTCATGTTGTTGGGTGTCAGATGGAGACAGCCGTGGCCTCTTTTTCAAGGTGCCGATTCAGCTAAAATAAATGTAAACATAATAGCGTGACATAAATATAGTAATATGGGCTACTAGAGCCATTGACCGGTGGAACCGTCCGTTCTAAGCTACGCAGTGACCATATGGCAGATGTCGCTGTGTTGATGTGGTTCTAGAACATATTATTTTCCTTTCTATTCCTTGAAAGCTCTAGAACCCTTTGGAATGACCCCATAATCCTCTCTCCTTGTAATGCATGTATCTATTCATAAAGCTACATCCTTAAAGTTAGCAAGGGCAGGTTCAAGAGCTTGGGAACCCAAAAAGGGCCCCTCGTGCCCAGCTATTTTTCCACGTCAACACAAAGGAAACATAATTATTGTAAAATAATGTAAAAGAACCCTGAAGCTCAAGCGTACTGGGGGGGGGTATATCACGTGCCTGGTCAGTTGGGAAATGGCTGGGGAAGGGGCAAATGGAGGGATTCTGCACATGAAAGCTGGAGAACCTCAACTCAAGAAGGTCTACTACATGCTAGTTGCCTCCTTCCATTCATGGATCCCGAAGGAATTGCTCCATGTGCCGCTTTAGTTAATCCAGCCCTGCCCTTAATGATCTAATGAGTTTGGTAATGCCCCTCTTTATGACCTCATTTGCCCCATGTAACCAAACAATATAATTCCTCCGCCCCACATCCCCACCATCTTCGACCATGTAGGTACCAAAAACGGAATGGAATCATTTCCAGGAACACAAACAAATATTCATATCACGGATGCTATCTTCAACCCCAATTTCTGAATAAATTAACCCAATATGAAGGTAAGGTTCTTTAACCTTTCATTGACAAGATAACAGAAAAAGAACTTCCGGATTGTAGGCTGACCTCTTCATAGCGTTCTAATCTGTATCTATAAAGGGACGGGGGATGGGAAAGAAGCGTTTAAATGTTTAAAGTGATTTCAGATGGAATGGAAGTTTTACTTTACTGAAAGGGTGGTAGATAAGTGGAACAGCCTCCCAGTAGAAGTGGTAGAGGGTAATACAGTGAGGGTATTAAACATGCATGGGATAGACATACGGCTCCTGAATCTGAAGACGAGACCAACGACTGATTAAGGTTTGAGTCTTTACGGCAGGAGAAACGGGCAGACTAGACGGGGGCCGAATGGGGGGCGATCTGCCGACGGGTTCTATGTTTCTATGTAAAAATAAACAAAGCCCGTTATAAACACGCAGGCCTCGGAAGAAATGTTGGCATGGACTTGTATCATTTGAACCGTGTTCTCTGTGTGTCCCTCGTGCCTGCGCGTACGGTTATACACAGAGCGCTCCATCGCACAAGGGTTAAACGTCACACCAGTGCCCGGCTTATTGTCTCTTTTTTTTTTTAAACTGCTTTGTTTAATGCCCCCTTTTAGGCTATTATTTCCTTTCCCTCCTTCGGCTCGGAGACTTTATCCCCTATCGGTGTTTTTAACCTGCTCCCTCTTTCTCTAAAGGTGCCGAGACGTTGCACCTTTTTTTTTTTTTCTCTTCGTTTAATCGCCCGCTCCGTGTGCCAGGATACGTTTCAATCCCTGCCTCTCTCTCTCTCTTTCTTTTCTTTCTTATTCCTTCGTTTCTCTGTTTTCCGGGCTATGCCCTTCCCTCCTGTAACCACAGAAACCTTTCTGCCGACAGGTCCAGCAGCGCAATGGGCCTCCGATAACCAACTCGATAGCCCTGCCTTCTACGGGGTCGTGCCAGGCGGACGCCATTTCAGAGCTCCCTGAATCCCGAGCCGTACAAAATGGTGGCATCCCTCCAACTGCAGCATGGGAGCAGCTGCGGGGAGTCGTCAGAATGCCCGTTCTGCACAATGCCGTCTGCTAGGCCTCACAAAACTCTCACTCTTGATGCTTCGAGGTCAATAAGAGACGTTTAACTTTCTACAACGTAGCCAGTGGCCCTAGAATTTCAGGTGATTCTTTTTGTTGATTTTTCACATTAGTTTTTTGTTAAGTTAGTAACAATTTGGCCCTTTTACAGCCGGAAACACATTACATGGTCTACCAACACCCAAAAGCGCTAAGATCGTCCATCTAAAGAAATCTGAACAGCGCCACACAAAGGTCTCGTGTTGTAACTGCAGCTCAAGCATCTACACAACTGGAGTGAATGGCGTCCATTAAGACTGGTCTTGTGCGTTGGGTTTAGCCCCAACTTATCGCAAGACAAATTGTGGTGAGATCCAATGAATGCCAGCTTTACACCATGGCCCCCGCAAACACCCAAGGGTTGCCATTGTGAAGCCCAGATATGTTCTACTGTTTCGTTACGCTGGGCTCGTCTCACCTGCTTCTTTTTTTAGCGGTGATGGACAACCTATCACTGTTTGCGGCCGAAAACCGCGTCCTCGGCATTTCAGCTTTTTAGCATTAACTCACGTTTTGAGCGATGTAAGGTCTAGCCACCGGCGGATCCACTTATTTGTGACTACGAAGACGTTTGACCCAGTGGTTATGGGTCTAGAACCCGCACAAAGTTGTGGCTTAAAAAATGGAAATGTTCCATTTTTTTAAGTATTAAGTCATCTTTTCCACAAAGTATTCCATAAAATTCCATCGGTGGCATTCTAAAACCCAAACAACCCCCCCCCCCCCCCCGTCGGTATCTTGGAACTTGATACATTGTGTCTTTCTGGGTCCAAGAAATAAAGCAGATTTCGTAGGACCTCTTTAGTACCAACGCAGCGCCGTTTCATGGTGGTAAAGAATTGTTTTACGTGGCTGTGGGATGCTACGTTTATATACCCCCAGCAGAGAATAGGAAAGCATTTTAACTAGCGGGGGAAGGGTCGGCCGTTGGGGGATATATCTGAGACAGGCTAAGACCCTAGGGGGTCAAAGGTGACAAAAGCCCAGCTGCAGACTGTCTGTGACGGCAGACAAGGTCAAAAGGCAAATGGAGGTTAGGATGGCTGAGCCAGACGACAGCTGAGCCACTCACATGCCACATGAGATAGGAAGTGGCCTCTAACCCACTGAGTTTATCCGCTCTGTTTGTGAGGTTGCTCTGGGATGCAAAGATCCATGATACTCCCAGATTATGCCGCTTATCCACCCGTAGTGTGACATAGCGACAGACATATCCCCCCCGCATCTCCACGGCAAAAAGGGCAACAGTAACGCAACTCCGCCATCTGCGCGACCGGCCTTCCCCCCCCCCCACCGAGGTGACAAAAGGGGACATTTAACGCAGAACCAGGGCCTGTCTGCTCCAAGACAATAGAAATTCAGGAGATATCCCTTCCTTCCTCCCACAGCAGTAAAACGCAATGTCCCAAGTACGTTGGCCTACAGTTATTTGTAGACAGGACCCTCTAGATTGTGAGCTCTTGTGGGCAGGGCCCTCCTTACCCCTTGACTCTGTAAGTCAAGTTAAGTTATATACTACTTGTTACGTCCTGTTTACCCGCGGAATATGATGGCGCTATATAAAACAATAAATAATAAGAAGACCACATATACACAGGGATTAGTATGTGTGTCCGCACGCTCGTTCTCCTACACAGACCCTAACTCCTAACACCAAAGAACGTAACAACGGAAAGCCTGCCGTTTTTAACCCAAACATAACCAAAAACATACTATATCATCTGAAATGCAAGATGGATCCCATAAGCAGTCACAGAACATTTTTCGCTGCTTCCAGTAGAAATTCATTGGAACTTGGTACATTGTGTCTTATCATCCACAAAATAGGGCAGGATTTGTAATGATACATTTTCGGACGTAACGAGTACCGAATGGGTCCAAACTGCGCGATTATTAGCACGGCTTGTCCCTCAAGTCTCCTCGATATCTTTAATATTAATTCATCTCAAATCTTTATTGTGAGGGCCACATTTTGGGGTTTCGGTCTAAAACTAAAAAAATTAACCAGCCAGCAGAGATATTTGATTGGTTGCTATGGAGACAGCATCTGTTTGTTGTTTTTTTTTTACCAATTTCCAGAAGAATCACTCTTTTTTTCTACAAATGTTTGAAACAGCGTCCATGCATACAGCGATTGGGATAGACTCTACCTTTTGGATAAAAGGCTTCCAGAACTTCTCCCGTCTGCTTTTCTTTCCTACATCTGGAATTCCAGATATTATCAGCAAATCTACAGATTCTGGGAACAAACAAAAACAAAAAATACACATTTTTAACACCATTTTTCCCCCAAAACATGTATTTCATGCAAATAAATCCAAACTATGATTCCTTATTCTTGTGGGGGTTGGAAGTTTGTATCCCTTCCAAAGTGACAAGGTCCATGTAAGGTCTATGGAGGACAGAACCCGCATCTTAGCAGCATTATATTTAGAGTATTATAATGTTTTCATGATAAAAAACAATTTTAACTTAAAAATGTTTATGTAAGTTTCACAATGACAGACTTCAAAAACTTGTTAGTGATGGCGTGACTCAAACTAACTCTACAGAACCCCAACAATGATCCAGATCCATAAGATATGTTGATGGTAAATGAATCTCTTGGAAGCACCTTCATGTCAAGGTTTTTATGGAATGCTAGAAGATAAAAACTCAATGTTCATTGACGTGACAATTAAGGGGACGATATTCCTTAAACCTGCCCTGAAGGCAAAAAAGGGGGACGTTACGGTATCTGGGATTTAGCGGCAAGACCGAATATGGCTTCATGGAGATGCCTCACCAGAACATGGCCTATAAATTGTAGACTTCTGCGTTTGAAATCATACGGATTTGAACTTTAATGAAATCTGCCAATTTGGTTAATTTGCACAAATGTCCTAAAACGAGGAGGGTCCTTAAACAACCTCTATCCCCCCCCCCGATTGGAGTTTTCATTATGGTGCTTGTTGAGGTTCAGCCCAGATGCCGAAGTGCTCCAGGAGGCCAGAAATCCAACAGATTTGGAGAAAAAAAAAAAGCACTCTGAAACTTCTGCCAAAAAAAAAGTATGTATACAGGGGGAATGTAACATCTTGGGGTTTATTTACTAAACGGGGAGTTGGCGGGAGAGTTTGCCGACTTCATTATGCTATATGTGTGCCAATCCGGGCAAGTTTCTCTCCTGGGATCAGCTTCTTTAACATTTATCCTCTTTCTCTTATACTTTCAGAAGAGCCATTCTCTAGTCTACATTTTTGAACGTTTTAGAACGGTTCTAGGTCTTCTCCAATCACAGAAGCTCGAAAATGCTTTGTGGAATGTCCTCAGCTCTATCGAATACAATATTTAATATTGAAGGACACGTACAGGTCCATCCAGCCTCGTAAATGCTACATTTACATGGGGCTCTAGCTTTTGAAGTGACCTATGTAACATTTTTAGGGTTGTCTAGGTCTCTCTTGACCGTCCTCCAAGAATCAATGAGCAGAGAAGGGGATGGTTATGTTAAGTATCACTACAGATATGACGTATGACGTATTACCTGAAGGTCCGTCTTGATCAGTAGGTCCCAAATCAGTAAACCCGAGCAGTTGTACGACGAAGAGAGGGGACATCTTCTCGCTACCTGCCAAAAAAACGGCGACACTTTAGAACTCAACGACCACAAGACGTATTTTTTTACCCCCAAATGTATTTTCTAGAAAATAATAAATAAAGGTCTGACTATGAACAAGAACAAGGAATGAGATCATAACACCAGAAATAATTAATTAATAAAAGAACAGATTAACACCGACCCGCCACATTTGCCCGACTAGAAGGCGGTAACGCGGACATTAACGAAAGGGGTTCATGGTCCAACACCTTAGGTGACCTGTTTATAACGCTCTGTAAAGAGAGATAAGGGTATAGGGACACGGCGGCAGGCGGCTGATCGAATTAACATATAGTGGGGGCGTTGGAAAAGAGAATTGATATCGATTTATAACCGAGGCGCCCTTGAAGCGGTAATTTCGTGGTGATATTATTAGTAGGTGCTGAGTATTCACATTTCCCTGATAGAATAAAATTTACTCATCAGCTTTTTTTTGCAAGTTCAAACTTTTTCCGATAACGGTGTGTGCGGAATTAATTCCCCAAAGGGGGCGTCCTTATGATTTTTGGGGGGACCCCGAGCTGTATGATCCTTCGGCTACTTAGTAGGTGTCTTCTAACAGGAGCAGAGGTTACTGGCCGAGCTCAGTGTAACAAGATAGTTTTTTTTTTTATTATTTTTTTACATTTTTTTTCTGCAAAACTCTTCCGAAAAAAAAAAAAAAAAAAAGACCGTCGGAGCGTATGAACTCGTCAGACTCGTTTTTTTTTTAAGACAGAGGAGGCTTTGAGGGCCCCTCTGGCTGGAAAGGGGTTTAAGAAGAACTTTTAAACGCTGAAAATCCTCAAAATGAACCTGAAAATATGAATATGAGAAAAAAAAAAACTGCAAGCTCAGCTCTCTACGGGGGGGGGGTCATTGATTTCCAAAACGCAGATGGTAAACTGGGGTCTCGGTGGGCCGGGGTACGAGGAGCAGGTGAAAGTAAACTTATTGCAGATTTGAGACTAATCCTTTTCCTTATCCTTTTTCCTCCGCTTTTCTCTCTCTCTGTATAATCCTATCGATCGGTCTTCTTTTACCTCCATTCACTTTCTCCCCAGAGTTTCTTTAGATTACCCCCTCTGTTCCTCTGTTACCCTTTCACTCCTCAACCAACCTATCCACCCCCCCCTCGCTTTTCATTCTACCTCTGTTGCATCTCACTTCTCTCCCCCTATCCTCTGTATCTCCCTGTTTCTCTCTCTCTCTTTTTGCTTGGAGAGGCTGCATTGGCGCATGGCCAAGGAAAAAAATTCCATCTCCTGATCCAGTGAAAAGCCGCAGGGAGGGAGAGAGGGAGAGAGCGCGAGAGAGAGAGTGGATGGGGGGAGGGAGAGAGACATAGGGAGGGGAGAGGTGAGAGGCAGAAAAGGGGGGACACAAAAGAATGGAGAGGCACAGACCAAGAAATAAAAAAAATCACCGAGCATTGGGGAGGAAGAAAAGGAGGACGGATCATGTAGTCCAGATGGGGTGTCAGACATGTCCAAAGACAGACGTACCCTTAAACAGAACACCAGAATAATTGGCCAGCCCCCCCTCTGTATAATGAGGGGGTCTCTTAACCCGATGCTCCACTTTTTTTTGATGCATTCGGACTACAACTTATATTATAGTTTGCCCAACCAATCACAACCTTCCTTGCGCTTCGGACATCGCTCAGGGGGCTAGTTAAACAGCCTGACGCCTTAGGAACGGGGTAACTGGTTCCTGTCTGCAGACCCCCGGGGCAGTCGGGAGGTTATTACTCCTCAGGGCCCCGCTCTAGTCCCCCGGCTCGCCTTAATACATCCTGCGCTGAACTTGTGCCGGTGCTAAGCGTGGTCACCGATGCCAGCACGATCCCAACATTTTCTTTATACACTTTATGCTCTATCGTATAGCAGGGCATAAAAATATTTTTGCAAAATATAGCGCTTTCTGGTTCACAGCATATTTTTCTTACAGATTTTTCTTCTATTTTAATAGGGAGATTAAAAAAAAACTGGGTCGTTCTTTGAGAACTGGGTCGGGAACCCTGGTTCTAGAGCAAACACTCTTTAGAAGGAGCTGATGCTCTACAGGGTAACAAATCCCGCAAGTAGCTCATCAACGGGTATAGGGTTATAGTGCAGGGGTAATGCCAAAAAGGGGAAAGGTTTGCCAACGAGTGGTCCTCAGGCCGCAGAATTGGAGTTAATTAAACAGAACCGTTAAAAAGTCAACGGAATTCGCGACGAAGGGTTAAGCGGGGGGGGTGGGAGATTGGCAGAAGGTGTATTCCTCGGCGCTCTGCAGAGTGAGGTTTCGGGACGCGACGCTCTGCAGAGTGTGCTGCTTGCCGAGGATGCTCTACTGTGCGAAAGGTTGTGCGAGCAGAATGACCGGGGCGAGAATGGAGGAACAGAGCCGGGGAAGATGTTTGGTTGAGATGGGAATAGCCAGACAGGATCTTTCTAGGACAGAGTGAGGCTAAATATAGCAGGAGGTAGTGGTGGTGGGGGTGGGGGGAGAGCGAGAGGCAGGAGCTGAGGGACAGAAATGAGAAAGGCCAGGAGTGATGTTGATAGAGTGGCTAAGACACGGATAAGCTGAGACGAGATCGACGAGTGGGCGCGTGGGGGGGTAAGAAGGAGAATGAAAACTGAATACATCACTCGAGGGCTGTGCCGCCTGTCCTTGGATAACTCTGGCACACAAGCACTGCCTTCTCTGTTGGCCAAAGCGCTATCATTAATTTATTCACCCCTGGGAAGCCGGGGTTAACTCTTAAAGTGCATTCATATACCTCTAGAAGCACCAACGCTCAGCGGTGGGCATCCCTTCAGTAAGATTAGACTGCTTCCATAGTCCGACAGTACCGCTTGCCACCGCCCCCCTACCCAAATGACCGCATCATTGCGAGTGCTAATCTGCGCAGCGCAGCCGGATGGCACTTGAGCCCTGCCCTTACGCTACATTAGGGGAATATTT
>VKOC01000007.1:24284055-24328525 GCA_009364415.1 Spea multiplicata
CGCTGGGGGATATATTACTGTATACAACACTGGGGGCTATATTACTGTATACAGCACTGGGGGTTATATTACTGTATACAGCGCTGGGGGTTATATTACTGTATACAGCGCTGGGGGTTATTAATGTATACAGCGCTCGGGGGGGGGGGTTATACTCAAGAAGAATAGTTTTTTTCCATGGGACTTCCCGTGGAATTCTCCTGCGTGTAATTTACATATAATGTCATGTTATCACGTTTATAGGGAACACGCTCTTTGCATGCGAGTGAATTCCTGCCGGGATCAGTATAATGTTGGCAGCCGTACAGCTTGCCCTTTGAGCACATTGTCTGCATGAAATTTGACGCAGATTTGCATTGTTTTGCCCCCCGTTTGAGCGCCGCTTGGTATTCCAGAGCGGCCGGCGAGTGATTCCATAAACACAAAGAACGTCGCAGCGCCTTTAGAAGTCTCTGTACCCCGTCCAGGGTACTTTTCCAGAAGGAACTGTGAGACAGGAAAGAGGTGTCAATAAATGAGAATGTCAAATGTTCCCCCAGGGGTAAAACCAGAGCCTATTATGACAAAGATTAACCCTTTCAGGGAATTTCATCACAAGAAATGAAGTTTATGAATTCCTCATGCAGGAACTTATCTGCCTCCAAAAAACATAGAATATAAGTCGCGTGTCCTGTGACATGGACGTCATGTCATGAGCATACGTTGGAAGTCTCCAGGGGTCACCAGGGGTCTCCGGGCGCAACGCTGCTTTACAGGTCTCCGGGGCCACCCTGCCCTTTCTTCGAGACCTCGTACGATCGTACTATTCTGGGTTATCTGGGGCTAGCCGCTTCTAAGCCTCTGGGACTTCAGCCATCTGAGGCAAGAGCCATTATCTACAAATGGAGGAAACTTGGAACAGTGGAGAACCTTCCCAGGAATGGGCGGCCGACCAAAATTCATCGTATCGGCGACTCGTCCAGGAGAGCACAACGACCCCAGACCAACATGTAAAGAGTTGCAGGACTCACTTGTCTCACAATAAGAAAGAGACTTCACAAAAATGACAGCTGTGGGAGAGTTGGAAGGGGAAAACCACCGATGACCAAAAAGAGCACATAGATTTGTCTCACATTTGCCAAAAAAAACCTCTTGATGACCCCCAAGACTTTTGTGGACTGAAGAGTCATAAGTAGAACTTTTTGGAGGACAAAAAGAAGAACGTACCAACAGTGAAACATGGTGGCCGTGTGATGGTCTGTGGTGGCCATAACTGATGGACCCATGAAATCTGCTCTCTACCAGAACATCTTGAAGGAGAACATCCGCCCATCGGTTCCTGACCTAAAGCTCAAGCGCTGTTGGGTTCTGCAGCTGGATGATGATCTGAAACACCCAAGCAAGTCCACCTCTGAATGGCTCCAAAGAAACAAAATCAAGGTTTTGGAGACCGAGTCCAAGTCCTGTCTTTTTTCTTTCTTTGTCAATTAAAACCAATTGGAAAATGAGACAAATGAGCAAAAATAGGAGAAATGGGGAAAGGGGCAAATACTTTTTTTTCCCAGGGCTTTATTCGCTTTGTTATCGTCTTATCGATACTCTGCTTTCATTGTGCGTTCTGAGGCCGTCACGCCTTGGAGGATTTCTCCGCCGTGGGATCCGCTCATTGTGTTTAACCTGAGATGGGAGATAGGCCGAGCCACAAGGTGTTTACCATGCGCGGCCTCAAAGAGTCTTCAAGGCTGCAGCTTATCACGGCAAATAGTAAATCATATATATATAATACCATATTCAAACAATAAGATTTTGGGATAACTCCCATTAATCCCGAACGTCAACAGACAAATAATATGCAATAAATCCTGGCTTTTGATCATAATATGCAATAATATACAAAAAAATCCAAAATAAATAAATAAATAACAGATTTTTTCGGGACTTTTTTAAAAAATATTTTCCCCGCAGCTATTATATGCATTCAGGTGCCCCTTTTAAAAGCACTTTCTCCATGTGACATCACTTGTGTCGGCTTACAGTAATGGGAGTGCTGAGTGTACACTTCGTGCCAGCGAGAGGTGTCTTATCTCACGCGGTGCGGGGGACGAGGAACAAGCGAAACACTGGCCTTTATTCATAAAGTTCTGTTTTCACAGCCACTAGATAATTAACTCAATTAACCCCTACAGTGCTGTTGGCAATCAATATAAGATATTATCATTCATATTTATTTAAATAAATTAGTGTTTTTTTTAACTGAGAGGGTGGTAGATAAGTGGAACAGCTTCCCAGCAGTAGTGGACTTAAGGCATTTTTTTATAACTCCGCGGCGGCGGCGGTTTATTTTCTCCGAGTTCCTGTTAAACAATCAGCCCGGCATCTGTCCAACGCGTTTATCGCGGCAATCAGGATTAACACAGTTGAATTTTTATTGTTTTATTGAAGTGCTCTCGGTGCGATGAGTAATTTCCTTTCCCAAGGTGCCCTCACATGCGATCCCGACTCGCAGAAATGCCGCTTCTCACACTCCGGTACATCGGTGAAAATAAAAATTAAATCAAATAAAAAAAAAATGCTATTGAGCGTGAAACGCGTTGGAACAAAACACTACATTCTGCAGTATTCTGTTACAGAGACAATGTTTCTGGGTCTGGTAACAACAGAAAAAGTAAATCTAATAAATAGAACTTTTTGGAATAGAAACATAGAACCCGGCAGCAGATCGGCCCCATCCGGCCCCCGTCTACTCGCTCGTTTCTCCTGCTGTAAAGACTCAAACCTTAATCAGTCGTTGGTCTCCTGCTTGTTGTACATCGCTGAGGAATATGATGGCGCTACATAAATCAATCAATAATAATAAATAATAATTATAATCATAAAAAATAACAATAAATAGTAATAATTAATAATAATAAATAATAATTATAATAAATAACATTAAATAATAATCAAAAAAAATAACAATAAATAATAATCATGGATGATAATCATAAAAAATAACAATAAAATAATAATTATAAATAATAAATACATTAATGTTAATAATAATAACATAATTAATAATAATAATTGTTTATGTGAGCTGAATTGTAACTGGAACGTGAAATAAAAGGAATGTAGAAGGACAGAGAACACACATCTGTTACATGTTCCCGGTAGCAAAACAGTAATGGGCCAAAGGAGGCCCCCAGCTGTTCCTTGTAATCGCGAATGGCTGCGCATTCACATGAAATCTCCGTTAATAAATGGGGCAAAAACAAATTACAAAAATGTGACGAAAAACAGAAATGTTCCGCTTTGCAGGTTCTTTCAATCACGTCGGGAATAACAAAAAAAGTAAGGTTTTGGTGGAGGCTGTAAACGGTAAACGCGACTTCGTTTAACAAAACACCGGAGGGGAGATTATTTCAAAGGAAGAGAAAAGTTACAACAAGAGACCGGAATCTAACTCTTGAGGTTCAGGGGCTGAGATGGAATGGAAGCAAGTATTACTTTATGGAGAGTAGTAGATGGGGGAACAGCCTCCCAACAGAAGTGGTAGATGGTAATCCAGAGAGGGTATTAAGCATGCATGGGGCAGGCATATGGCTCCTGAACCTAAGATTAAGGTTTGAGTCTTTACAGCAGGAGAAACGAGATGACTAGTCGGGGGGGCTGATCTTTATTTAGATCGTATAAATACAAGTCATTTTGTATACCCCCCATTAAAGGGGCGACTCAGGATCAGGTGGGTGATATTTGCTGATTGTTAATCTGCCCCGGTATATTATATCTGATTGGGGGGGATTTAATTAAAAAATAAATATTTTCTTTTTTAGCCAACTGACTGCCGCTAAACGATGCTGCCACCTAGTGGTCCGATAAGGTATAACCATTCATGCCGCAACAGATTCTGATCATCGATATTTTACGTCTTTAAACTCGCTGCCCTGGAACATGTAAAATATATTATGTTTTCCCTTAAAAAAAATGATATGGCAAACCCAGCCTGCTAACAAAGCCGAGACAAGGCATACATCTAAAATATAAAAACAGTCCCAGTTTTTGAGGGACAGTCCCGATGTTTTGGGCACTTGTGCAACCGAGCTAGAAAAGGGGTCCATTGTGCTTCCAAAATATACCATGAGGTGGCGCCATTTCTCCATTACATTCAGGCCAGTAGGATAGAGAAGTTCACATCGCAATAAAAACCTAGAATTTAAGAGCACATCGGCCCCATCGGGCCCCCGTCTAGTCGCCATGGAAAAATAATAGGCCCCCCCAGATAGAAAATTCAGGTCCTTTAAAAAAAAAAAACATTGCTGAGTGAATGCACTACACAGAATTTATAATTAACAATTTATTTTTTATAATATTTAATATTTTCATACAAAAAAAGGTTATAAAGTTTTTGGAAAATATACAAAAACCGCTATAACAATAATATATTAAATTATATATAAAAAGTTATTAAACAAGCAAAAAAAAATGAAAAGTATCACATAAACACGATTATTGTCCATTCTTCACATTGTTTTATAAAATGTTATAACTTTTATGTATAAATAATTTGAAAACAATTTCAATGAAATTAAGCATTTAGCAAAAAAAATGTATGCTCTGAGGTAAAACAAAAAAAAATTTTACATTTAAGTAACGCTGACAAAAAAAAAAACACATGGAATTTTGCATATCCGTAAATTAAAATAGTAATAAATTATAGTAAAAAATGAACCTTTTTCAGTGTCTTCTCTTAAATAAAAAAAATATATAATACATTTAATAGCATATTTAAAAATAAAAAAGTGTATTTCTATATTAGGGTGAAATAAACTAATTAGTATACAGAGGTTATATGGGGTTACACAGAATATTGCGCTACAATAACAAAAAAAGATTAAAAAAAAAAAAAGGGACGAAATAAACCCATTGGGCGTTGGTCGCTGAGATGAGGTTCCATAAAACATTACGTAAGTTCTCTGTTTTTTTCTATGATTGTTTCACTAAATGTGCTTAATTTCAGGATTTATTGAAAAAAATTAAATGGTGACTTCCTGCGTTGTCTCGATGGTCTGGCTTAAGACATAGGAGTGGGGTGGGAAAGCCAGAGATACGGAGGTATGTGGCAGACGAAAGTCCCGCTTTATGGGGACTGGTCTAGCCAACTGACCATTTCACCATGGAGATGTCCAGTCTGTAGAAACTGAGAGGATGGTCCCACAGCTGGAGAAACCAGGGGTCACCACTAGGTCCCTACACCACCATTAGCTGTTGGGATGGAAAGACAAAGGTCAAATAACTCAACGGCAGCATTGTATCCACCTCATTGACCGGGGACCTTAGTTAATACATGATGTGTGCTGATCTGTCCTCCAGAACTCATTTACACAACACATCATTACGGACGTTGAGTTGATGCTTGGCACGGGCTTCCGGGATCATAAATTCACAGTCTGAAGGCCAATAAACAGCTTGTCCTTTGGAACCTCATGGGTTAGCGGTTTTAGACGTGGCATTGGCAGACATGGAAGGGTCTGCTGACTTGTTGGGCGCAGTCCTGGTTGACCTCCATTTCTGGTGCGTTCCTCTCGATTTGTGATAGAATTTGGGTTGTTTGGGTACCAGGTAATACAAGGTCATGGGCTGATACGCGGGAATGAAGCTCACCGCGTTCCTAGGGTAATGATAGTAAACAGCTGTAGACGGAGTCGGGCTGTAGTAAAATTGGGTGCCCTACAAGAAAACAAAGAGGATAATGGTTAATGTCGTTAGTACATAAACTGTAATCCCACCATGAAGAATGTTCACCCACGCTTGGATGACACCAGGCCATTGGAAGCTGATGGAGATGTCCTTCCTTTGAAGCTTCCCAAATGATGCTTCAAGCGTACAAACACTACAGAAACGCTAATCAATAATATGATCCAACTCCGCGTTTCTAAATTAAACCAAATAATGATTCTCCAAAGACTCTAGGAGGAAGTGACTGATTGGGAGACCTTTGAGTCGCACACATTTTTACTCCACGTGTCGTCTCACCGATGATGAAATCACCAGGCGGAGACGTGTTATGACTCACATACCCAATTCGTCCGGCCGTTATTCCGTTACGACTAATGTTATATGAATATCACTTCCTGCTTGTAGACATAAAAAAGGACAACGGAGAAGACCCTTTAATGTCCTAGACTGATCTCAGTCCACTTGGGGCAAAATTACTGTGGCCGAATGTCCCTGACAGAGCTTCCTGTCCGAAAGGAGATGGTTCTGATCGGAAAAAGGAAAGGAAGCAGCCTGTAGCGTTAATGGTGCAGGCTACTTTCTGAAGAACCATTCAAACGACGACTTCAAAGACCCCCTAAATGTGCCAATAGATGGTGAGGGTGCAAGAGCAGGACCCTCTCCCTTCTCTTATATGTCGACATATCACTTTTGATTTTAACTCATTTCATTACCCGAAATGACCCCTCTTTGAGTCAAATGACGTATTCCACCACTAACCAGCCGACATCCAACCCTGCCGAGTCGTTCTCGATAGGATAGGACTACCCCAAACACGTTTGACAGATCCATGTCCCGGGGTACAGCTTTCTACGCAGAGATTCGCGTTTTTGGGACGTACCATTTTCTGATTAGCCGTCTCCGGTGTTAACTTTGATTCTTTGGAAGCAGCCGATTCCTCGTCTTCGCTGGAACTCTCCGACGGCGTCCCGCTGGTGTCCGAGTGATAATCGGAGGTCTCCAGGTCAGATTTATCCGAATCTAAAGATTTTTTGGTAAAAGTCGCTTCTGGAGCTTTCACTACAAAAGGGCTGCAGCTCTCCCCAACCTTAAAAAAATAAATAATAAATAAATAAATTAAAAAAAATATTAATGAAAAGAAATAGGTTTCTTTTAATACATTTAACAGAAAATTTGTCTTTTTAATGCTCAATCCATATTCATATATATTTCTTCTTGTATATGGGGAGCAGGGAAATACGGCTAATATTTTACCAAATCCTAGGGGGGGGGTTGCAACAGAAAATAAAAGTTACTGAAAATGTACATTTTTTTTTAACAGAACAAAAATATTTTTTTTTTTCTCGTAAAAGCACCTAGTTTTCTGGATTATTTTTTTTTTTGATGATTCAGCTGATGGGAAATTTAGTGCGTCGGGAATTTTTAAAGTATTCATTGAAAGGTGACAAGGCGGCCGCAGAAAGCACCGTTGAGAGGATCCCGGTCGATGTGGACAGTCTGGTATGTTCAGATTTTTTACGAATGTTTATGTTTTGTTTTTTTTTTGTTAAATTTATGAATTCGTAAAAATATCTGAAAACAAGGAAAATGTAGGAGAAAGCTCTGAAATTTGTAGTTTCTGCCTCGTTCCAAGAGGTTACACAGCGTTGAACGGGGATCGGTTGATGACCAAATGAGATTGTCTGACAGATATTTAATGGATTTTGTTTAGATTCCAGTTTTTTCGGGGGGTTGTTCGATGCCAACAGCAGCGGTGATGATTTCTATGGGATGTGCAAAGGTCCTCAGGGAGGATCGCTTGGGGAGAAGTTGGAAGTGTCAGACTTACCGGCAGGTGACCTCTTCGGGATCGATCCAAAGGTACATGTCCCTTGGAAGAGCGAGCTGCGAGCAGCGTAGACCGCTCCGAACGCAGGCCTGCAACACGGAATCATCTACCAGGAGGCTCTGCTCTATCCGGACGCACCTGTAGGGACCGGACACCAAACAAGAGCTGTAGGTATGGACAACCACACTGGGTCACTTAGCTCGTCTAGACTACGGCACGGGGAGCTGGCTCAGATTCCTCCTCGTTGGGACCTTTTCCTTAAGTTTTCTTACAGTGCAGACGGGCTCAGCTCAGCTCGTGTCACGTCACCCATCACCCCTCGTGTCATGCCACCCATCCCCCATCGCCCCTCGTTCCATTCAAACATGTAGAACTCTAAAGCAGGAGACATCAGCGCACCCAACTATAGGCATTGCACAAAGTAAAGGAGGGAAGTTTAGAAATGTTAGAACACAAGGTCGTAGTCTAGAACCAGAAGGAATGTAAGGAAGAGTAACTTTATTGAGAGAGTGGTGGATAAGTGGAACATCCTTCCATCAGACGTGGTAGACGTTAATACAATGATGGACCCAACGGGACTGGTCCGCTGGCAAATTCGGGGGTTCAGAGATGGCGGCTGGTTATTACCTGTACGCTTGGCCCTTCTGTGGCTTGTCCGGGTACCAATGACCTTCGAATCGTTCGCGCAGGATCGAGGTCAGGGTCTCAGTAAATGTCTTCTCCTGCTCGCTGTCCAGCCGCTGGTGCCGGTTCAGCAGTCTTACAATGTAAGACGCCCCCAGTTTTATCTCCTCGTGCATCGCGGGCGTCTGCTTCGCGCAGCTCCTAGTAACTGAAAAAACACAAAATCGGGGGTGAGGACCGGTGGAGAATCGGGTGAGGACCGGTGGGACGCACGCAACCCACAAAGTACCACAAGAGACCACTTTAAAGTAGGAAGAAAACTATGGGGGGAATGTTGGTCTAGGCGCCCCTTGTGGTCATTATGGGAATTGCATTTATTAAAACACTCCTTGTATTTAAATGTTACGACATCAGTGTGTTGTAAAAAATTGTTTTCCGGATACAACTAAATATAGAAACATATAATTAGAGGACATTAACCGGCTCATGGAGTCTGATGGATTTTGTTTGTTTGTTTTACTTTTTCCACCTCTGCCGGCGGGTTATTCCATGCATCCACTACCTTTCCCGACGTCATAAACTCAATCCTGGCTTCCCCATGATCATAACAGGATTCTCTCAATTCCTGGAATTATTATCTTTTATTATTCCTATTTTTATTATTTATTATTATTATTGTTTCTTTTTATTTTTCCTATTATTATTTATTGTTATCATTGTTTTGTTATTATTGCTATTAATAATAATAATAATAATAATAATATCGGTTATTGATATAGTTCAGTGACCCCCGGGACCTGGTGTGACGGAATTTTGGCGACTAGCGCTGTTCCTGCTGACGTGCTGCCATTAAGCCCGGCGTTCCTCTCGCCCCAAACCCAAATCTCCGCCCTGGGTGCTTTCGGAATTTCGGGGAATCCCAGCGTGAATTTTTTTTTTTGGTAACGCTTCCTCTTTCCCGGCCGTTTAACAGACGTCACTAGATGTTAACCCCGTCATAGCCATACCTGGGAACTCTCAGGGTGAAGGGGCAGATTATGGGGGTCACACAGTCCGACTCCTTTCTATTCCCCCCCCGCCGCTGTGATCATATAAAATACCCCCAGTTGGTGCTCCCCCCCCCAATATGTGATGGTTGATATCCCTGCTTGAATGCAGGCGACTCCATTATATGGATCTATAACTAATGACAAGTCAAGGTTTCCATGACGACGGGTATTAGAGCCATTTGAATAACAGATACAGCGAGTCACTACATAGAATCTTCATGACGGGCTATTAAAGGGTTAATATCGGGAGCTCCCTCCTGTCTCATGTGGCGCAACAGCCCCCCCCCCATCTGTGATGCTCTTGGGAATAACTGCGGAAAAAGCCAGCATTTTGTGTTTTTCATTTCATTTTAAACAATTTTCTTTAATGAGAGGGTGGTAGATAAGTGGGACAGCCTCCCAGCAGAAGTGGTAGAGGGTAATACAGTGAGGGTATTAAACATGCACGGGATAGACATACGGCTCCTGAATCTAAGACGAGACCAACGACTGATTAAAGTTTGAGTCTTTACAGTAGGAGAAACGGGAGGACCGGATGGGGGGCGAGGGGTTAATGCCCCGCAGCCTGCTTTGTTCCGGGCAGGGAGGGTAGATTGAGGAGGAAGCTGGGAAGATACTGGGAATTCGTCACACGCGCTGGAAGTGGGGGGGGTAGTCACGCGGTCGGCATTTACTGTCAGTTTCATCATCAGAGAGACACAAAGATTCCTGTGACGGGAACACGAAACAGGACCGTTACCACCTCGGCTGGTAGGCAGCGACAAGCTAGCTTTGTGGTATCTTTTTGGAGTGAATTTCCCTGGGCCGTTTAGTAACGGATTCCCAATTACATCCCAGTGAAGCGGGCGCCGCTCGGGGTTTCCGCTGATCAGACTCCTTGTGGATGGAATTTCTGGGGTCCGCCGCGCCGGAAGAAGCCCCCCGGGTGGCATATTTCAGGGCTAATGAAATAAGGAGGTTTTCGACAGTACTGAAGCCCCCCCAACATTCTAAACGTAGAAACCGCATCACGTTTCCAAATAAGGCAGTGATGACATCACAGCGGCTACAATGGAACAATATTTACATCACAAACCCAAAAGAAAGTGTCCGGTGGGGGGGGCAGATATCTGCTAACGGTGCTGAAAGGGTTAAGTAAATTGATTTCACCCCCTGGCTACTCGACGGGAAACATCGGAAATATTTATGTAAAAAACCTATAAAGAGATTTCACCAAAATAAAAGAAGGGGGTTCTTTAAACTCCTCTCCCCCGCCTGAAAGGGTTAATAATATTATACCGCCTGTGATGAACCCGAGGGGATCAGCGGGGGTCACTTACCAGTCCGCGGTGCCTCGGCGTGTGCTGTGTGTCGACGAGCATGCTTTACCCCACTTCCTGAGTTTATGAGTCAGCCACGAGGGGTGGGAATCCCTGCTGATGACATCATAACCCATATATGGACATCATCGCCCATATATGGACATCCTGAGAGAGAGGCGAAGCCGATTTCTCAACTGGTGCTTTTCTAGTTCGCACAGAGAGGCGTTTAACAACATTCAGCTGAAATCTCTGCTTGAATACAGGTGACTTTGTAAGCGTAGCATGGGGTTTCCAATAAAGTCCTATTTCACGGTATTAATTGTATTATTATTTCTATTATTATTAATTCAGTAATTATTCTTTTAATATTAACTAGTTCATGCCTCCGCAGCCTGACCAGCGTGAGTGAGGCACTCACCTTTATTTAAGGAGGAAGCTCTTCTCTGATTGGTGGGCGCGGCTCCCCCATGCGAGGATAACAATCATTACCCCTCCGACACAAAAATCTGCCTTTTATCCATTTTCGTCTTGAATAAAAACCTCCAATCGGGGCTTTTTCTCCTTTCTAACAGATTGCAAGCTCTATAGACCAGAAGGAAGAAGGGAAAAAAGTCCCACAGATCATCTGGACTTTACTGGGGGGGAGTTAGATAAGTGGAGCAGCCTCCCAGCAGAAGTGGTAGAGGGTAATACAATGAGGTTATTAAACATGCATGGGATAGACATACGGCTCCTGAATCTAAGACGAGACCAACGACTGATTAAGGTTTGAGTCTTTACAGCAGGAGAAACAGGCGACTAGACGGGGGCCGGATGGGGCCGATCTGCCTGACTCCGTTCCCTCTTTTTGTCTCTATTTTCCCGCTTCTGTAACTAATGACTTGTATATAAAAGCCCCCGGGGGGGGGTTATGTTGGCTGTTAACAGACTGTTTTGCCCCGGGCGGGTTTCTCCGGTCAGTAAACACACGGAGGGTTCTTTCTCTGTATCCGGTGCCCCCCCCCTCTTCGGGGTATAAGACCCCCATTGTATGCGGCGGGGTAGAAAACATTCACAGGTTACGCAAACTGCCGTGACGGGCGCTGCCTGCATCACGTTCTCTGCCTGGATTGTGCAACAGAACCAAATCGTGATCACAGGGAAAGCAGGTTAAACGCACACCCCTTCCGCGAACTCACGGGGAGGAAAAAACCCAACCCGAGGAGAGCGAGCAGCACCGGCAGAAAAAGAGGCTTTCATCTAAAACTAGAGGGTCAGAGGCTGAGATTGAATGGAAGTTTTACTGAAATGATGGTAGTTAAGTGGAGCAGCCTCCCAGCAGAAGTGGTAGAGTGTAATACAGTGAGGGTATTAAACATGCAAGGGATAGACATACGGCTCCTGAATCTAAGACGAGACCAATGACTGATTGAGGTTTGAGTCTTTACAGCAGGAGAAGCGGGCGACTAGACGGGGGCCGGGTGGGGGCCGATCTGCCAGCGGGTTTTAAAATTCTTCCTAAAATAAATATTTTCATTTTTAGCCAATAATATCATCTCAAATGCTAAATATTTGTGGGAAAACACCAATGAACGGGGGTTAAAGCCCCGTCCCCAGCATGTCCGGCTTCCCCGGCGCGTTCGCGGAGCAGTAACAGGCGGCGTGATATGACCTCGGCCGGCATGATATGACCTCGGCCGGCGTGATATTACCCGACCTCGGCCGGCGGCTTCGGATCACGCGGATTTGTTTATTAAGCGTTTTTGTTGACATTTCCAAAGTATTTTCGGTCTCTGCCGTTTCCAGGTCACGCTACAACCTCGCTGATATCGCTTATCTCGCGGGTCATGTGACGCAGCCTCGGAATTTTATCATTTTCTTCCAAATCGAAATTTGTATCCAAATTTAAAAAACAAACAAACTACCTTTTACAAAAAAAAACTGAATGTTTTCATCAATTCGGGGGGGGGGGGTCTGATTATTCACTTACATCTCTAATAAACCTATATTATTGAGTTATATAGCGCCATCATATGCCATAGCTGCTGAGATATAATCTGAAAGTTCTCTCGCAGTGCTATAGCCTATGTGATACATTGTATGGTAAGAGAAGTATAAAGTTTTTGTTATTTCCTCCTGGACAGGAAGAGAAGCCGTTAATATTCGTTTCCATAGAGACACGGAAGCAAGGAGTACGTGTGTTTTGCCTCCATCTTTATGTATATAGAAGTACCCATGTGCAGCAGGTACTCAGAAACGACGTTCCCACCACCACCACCGAAAGGCCTAGACCGTGAGAGACACGGCCGGGCCGACACACCGGGCAAATACCCGACGGGCCTCTGGTCGTCGGGGCCCTGTCCTCGCTCTACGTCAGGCGGCGGCTTGACTTAAAAGCACCTCACGATTGCCTGTCCGGCCCCTGACCGTACGAGTTTCTTTGTGCCGGTCCCACCTCATCGGGCAGATCGCCCACCGGCTAAATAAGTTGGCCACCAAAACGTTAGTTTAAACGACTTTAATCGTCCTTGCATTTAATGCTCGACTCAAGATGGCTACAAACCGCTTACTGGTTTTGGCTGTTTGTCCTCCCTAGTTGCTTCCCCCTGATACAGAGTACCGTGCCGGTAAACACAGGCGAAGACCATCCCATGGCACCTGGTAACCAATGTGGGGTTTCTTCAAATGAGAAGCCCCCCTTAGCCGGTCACCTCAGCACTTGGACTCCAAACATGGACATCGAGGTATCCGCTGGCCAGCTTCACTTAATTCCATTCAAGTTCCTTTGTGTGTGTGGGGGGGGGGGGGGGGGGGTTGTGGTCACGTGGCTGGAAGTCACCTAATGTTATGACAAGGTAAACATGGAGATACCGCGGCCTGTTCTAGATAACGGACATCCACCGCAGGTCATTAGGGAAGGAATGACTGGCGGCCGAGGCCGGTGTAGTTAAGGAATCCAGAGCCGACCAGCTGCGATAGCCGCGTTCCTGTGAAATATTAAACACCGCTATCTAAGTTTCCAAAACACACATCTGTACGAGGGGCATGTGACGCCGAGCCACGCGGACCGGGGATGCGCAGGGACTATAGATATGCTTTAAGTGGACAGATGGGTATTGATTGATCACTGCTATATTGTCATCTTGAAGGCCCCAAGTTATCTGCAACTCACAGCTACGTGAAAGCACAGGAATTCCTGCACTCTATTACCCTCTACCACTTCTACTGGGAGGCTGTTCTATTTTACTACCCCGAAGCAAAACACCATACATTCTGAGCCGCTGACTCTAGTTTTAGATCATAACATTCATACTCTCCACCAAGCTGGACAAATTGAGACCTTTCACAATTCTTTTTATCCAGCAGGCCATTCGCCATATCAGGATCCCTCCTCTGACACCCCCCCCTTGAGATGGAGACTCCAACCAAAGATCGGTGAAGAAGCGAAGAAGCAGAACCACCTCCTGTAGACGGCCAAGAGGAGTCTTGCGCAATACAATAAAACCTTGTTACACGTTTTACGTTCCCAAATGAAGATTAGAGAGTAGACAGAGTCCATTTAAAGAGTTAATCTTTAATGCAGGAGGTAAAGACACCAACATACAGCATCCCGTCCTTGTAATTGGGCCAGTCAGGCCACAGCCATTCTAGGATCTACTGTACAAAGTTCCCCACTATTTAACCACTTTTAGATTTCATAGAGTTGAAGCCGTGCCGGCGTCTTAGATTCCCGCCAGTTCTTCCTATCGAGAGCTAAATCTCTAATGCGGAGCAAATTAAAAGGAGACGCCTGAACAGACCTACTGCTTGCGTTATAAGAACAGGTTCTAAAATACATGGGGGCCCCCCTCCCTAACTAATGATAGTTAGCCTAGTCATCCCATTGTATCACCCTTGGTCTTCTTGGAAACCCTACCACACCAACTACCAGGGAGAATTGGAGGGCGGACATGTTGTCCATGACCAAAGGTGAATGGGTAGCTGTAGGGATGGCTACGTGGAACATTTAGTAGATAAGTGCCAAGTCTAAGCATTCCTGACGGATATTCAACATTTGTAGTCATTAAAAGTTAGCATGGTCCTGAAGGACTGCAATTGGACAAGGTGACTACATCCGTCAACCCCTTCTAAAATAGGGGACAGTCCAAGCAGCAGCTGAACCTGCGCCTGTTCATTATATTAACCCCCTAATGACAAAGCCCATATAGGCACAGGCTCAAAATGCCGCTTCAATGGTTTTAGGGACCGCCCATTGTCCTTAAGGGGTTAAGAATCTGCAGTTTAAGTAAAAGAGGGGGCAGCTAAAAATGCTTTAAAAAAAATTCTACTTACTAGAGGGTCGTCTTAAAACTATACACAAGGCAGTAAGTCAGAGTAGCGTTCTTATAAACTATAGGATTAAATCCATAGCTTCAGCAGCTTTAAAATAAAAAACTAAAATTCATAAAAAATAAAATTCAAATAAAACACAAAAAGAAAAGCTTATGGACAGTCCTGGCCGATACGTCGTAATCGACAATTACCTTCAACCCAGTTTGTGCTCAGATAGTCAATAAGTGAATCCCAACGTCATACGAGGAGAAGTGCGTCGAGAAGGCGTCATTCCTGGTTAAGTGCACATTATTTTCAGAATGTTACACCTCTATGCAGTCATTTAGAAGATAAGCCCTTTTGAAGACCAGGTCCTTCATGGAAGCGTTTGGACACCAAAGGACGAATGCGTGGGCTCTCCATTCGAGAAGACTTCCCGTTGACTATCAACCCCCCACCAATTCTTTCTAAGATCTTCATTCACACCTTGACCAAAGCAACCTTTGCTCTTTCTTTGAGTTGCCTCAATATTGGAGGTCCAGAGCCGTCTGGGTGCGTCGGAGTCATGGGTAGATTGGATGCCAGTATTGTCGTCCTTGCTCGTTATCTCATCGTCGGAAGAGCTTTCTGAAACCGACCCAGAGGAGACGCTTCCTGAGGAGTAATCGGAGGTCTCCCTTTCTATGATCGTTTGAACCGGTTCTCTCACCACCACTTCCTTTGGGAATTTCGCTATCGTGAAGTACTTTGTGTGCTCCCCAAACCTAAAGAACAGAATTGATTGGGTCATTCATTGGGAATCAATTGCCTTTTTCGTGGTTCATTGTAGATCATTTCCACCGGCCACATCTTCAGTTGTAGACAACTCACACCCCGCCATGCAACTCCCACATAAAGTGGTCCGGGTTTACCCAACCTAGATCATGATTGTCCAAACAAGAGACTCACCTTCCACAAACCTCAAATGGATCAATCCAGAGCGTTATCTCTTCCGGGAGACCCAGTTTTGTGTATTCAAGATTGCATTGCGCACAGGCCTTCAGGAGAGATTCATCAACATACTGCCAGGAGTTGATGCGAATGCACCTGTTGGCATGCCATAAAATGACAACAATCAAGCAGGACATCAAGAAACAAGACACCCAAGCCAAGCCATTGACTGTTCCATGTATCTACCACCCTCCCGACGAACTAAAGTTGGCTACGGTTGACCCTAAACCCTAACAAGCAGACGAGAGTCACCTGTATGCTTGGCCCCTGCTGGGTGTGTCTGGGTACCAGTGTCCTCTGTATCGGTCACTCAGCAGACTTGAGAGATGCGCTCCTAGAGTCTCTAGCTGGTCAGTCTTCATGCGTTTCCTCAGACTCAAGATCTTAATGAGGAAGTTGACGGCAGCCGCGATTTCTAGATGCATCTTCAGCTCGGGGGAGTCTGCGAACTGAGCGAGAAGCCAACATTCAGAGGAAACGTTTTATAAAAACAGTACATGGAATCAGAAGTGTAGTTTAGCCAACCCCATAAGAGCCAAAGATCTAGTTAATACCAAAACCACCATCACCCTGAAGATTTAACCCCCCTCTGAAATCTCTAGTATTCACAGAACCATTACAAAGAAAATTTGACCATGCCCATCCCCATCAGGAATCCACTCCCCCAGCTAGTCTGTCCATTTTTCCTGCTATAAAGACCCAAAACCTCAGGCTCTCCTTAGATTCCAGATCCAGGCCAATGCATTGGTCTCTACCACCTCCACTGGGGGACCATTCCATTCATCTACCACCCACTCAGTAAAGCAAGACATCCTTACAGTCCATCTAAACCACCAATCCTCAAATAAATCCACAGCCAACCTTGTCTACAAAGACCCCTAAGAAATGACCACCAACCCCATCATACATACAATACAGACCCCCCCCCATGACTACCAAACCATAAAACCAATAAAGAATCAGGAAACCCACTCCCCCCCCACTCCTACCTTCAGCTAAAACAAATCCTATGAAAACCCACCCCACCAGGAAGTATTATATAGGGTGCACTGCTGCGTAACCCGACACTAATGACCTCATTATGATGCGATCGGCACCTGGGATCCAGATCGTGACTTCATTTTTTACCTGCATAGAATGCAGCTTCATCCGCCAGGCGAGGGAAACAAACCGCATTATAGTTTTCTCGTGTATAAGTAGCATTTATTATAGAAAATCACAATGGGGAATTGGGGAAATATTCTGATTTGGGAAATATTTGGTGCCCGCCATAAAAAGGGCGCCGTGCGCGGTCCCAGGAACGGCAGCTTTAGAACAGCGGCTGCTGGCTGATTGCCTCTTTTAAAGGACAAATTAATAAATATTCAAAAATAGATTCTGATACTCCTTCTGTAGTCCGCCATTCCTGTAGTGAACCCTCCTTGTATATTACAATTACCACCTCTGCTGGAAAGCTATACTATGTAGTAACTACTATTTAAAAAGAAAAATCAATCAATAAATGCATCACTCCTATGATGAGATTTATTACTAGGCTTTCAGGGATCAGGTTTTATATGGATTTTGCATTTTCGGTTTATTTGAAGCAAAACTTGAGAAATATTAGCGAGCAAACATCCATTCCTGGTTTTTGCACCCTGTGGGGTAATTAACATCACCCATGCACAAGGCATTGACGCAGCAAATTACTTTAAAAATTAAATTTGTATGGAACTGAATGCACACTAATTATTATTATTATTATTTGTATTATTATTTATTATTATTATTATAATTTTCACCTTAACTCCATAAAATAAACCCCAAATGGTCTTATTTTCTGCGCAAGGCTATAATCCCAAGGTTCTTAAAATGTCAAACTCTAATTACCCCTAGAATGGCGCAATATATAATCCAAAATATTTTCCTTCTCTAAAAAATATTAATCCAAAAATCCAAAAATAATTCCAACATAAAATTGTTGAGTTTATTTAAAAATAAAAATCATAATTATTGTCTTTGTAATAAAACCTGTTTAAGTGCAGTATTTTAATGTGTTCCGGTGAAGTCTCCAAAAAGGAAATAATGTAAAAAAGGAAATATATAAAGGAAAAATACATTCCGTTAATTGCAATGTATAGGGAATATGTATTATACTGCCCCCTATTGTTCACTTTATATATTACATCTAGAAACTATAAATGTTAAAAAATAAAAATGCTTTGTGTGTTTAAAATTATTTTTTTTTGTTGATATAATAATACTAATAATTAAACAATAATCTGTCAATGGGATCAATAGCACTAATTGAAATACAATTTACTATAAATACGATATAAAGTTGTTTATTTTTGATGTTGTGGGTATCCAATAAATTTGACATCATCGTTTTGTCTTCTCAGGCCAATCACATGTAAACAGTTCTCAATGAATAAAAGAAATAATTAAAATGATGAAATAAAAAAACACAAAAAACTGAATTCTACTACTACTTATTTATTGTTCTACATAAATTCTACAGAGAACCTATAACTATATACAGAATGTAAACGTGACGGATTCCGGTGAGATGTTCTTACGGAATTCCCCTCATCCTTTCTTCTATCGATGAGACTTCCACGTCATTGGCATAGTAGCAGATGGCTCTGTAAGAGAGTTAAAAATGTTTTTTTATTATTCACATACATATTTTTTCTTCAAATGGAGATAGGGGTCACCTAATTATGTGCCTTTGGATAAATATAACAGATTGATAGCCGACGTTCTAAATAATCAGTCCTGCAGTTAGAGAACCCATGGGGCTTATTCTGCTTTCAATGAACAAAGAGAAAAAAAGGTTTTCTTCTTACCCACAAGCCAGGATGACCAGCAGGGCGGCAAGCGCAAAGGCCACGGTCAGGTAAATAGTGGCTTTACTGCTCAGCAATTTCTCCGACTCAAAGATGGTCTTCATGAAGGAATCGGAGAAACGCGATGGAGGGGCAGGAGGCGCTACTTCCAGTGATACAGGTGACCTCACAACCGCATCAAATATTTCTCCCAGCTGGCTGTCTGCCGTGTACTCGATCCGAGATACTGAAACAGGGAATGGAGAGAATAAAATCACATTGTACCCGCGGTTATTTTTTTTTTAATATATGATAATATATCCCTGGGCTATTTCTACCAAGACGATTAAAAGTTAACCATTTGTGCTGTGTCCCCCACAGGACTCGCGTTCTATCTCTGGATAAAGTAACAAGGCAGCCAAGAGTCCCTCAATGAAAGAACTTTTAGCAGCCACAGTTACACAGTTACTTTTCCTACCCCAATTCCCAATTATTATTCACTAGCGTTGGTTCCTTGAGTCCAATTCTACCCTCTCCCAGTTGCCATTGGAGAGGGAAGGCATGCTCTTAGAGACATCTAAGAGGTTACGAGGCACACACACGAGTCTGCCACCCCGAAACGCTGAAATCTGACCGATTCCCTCTCCAATGGACTTGGTGAGATCCAGTCTCCTTACACTAAGTTCAGGATTTCAGAAGACACTTAAAATGTAATTGCCCTCCATTTAATTCCTCCTGCCCGATGTGTCCCACTGGCTGGTGGTGAACATCTACTGAGATATATGAGGGAAAAGGATGGGAGAATCAGGCATTGCATGGCGTCTTCCACCCAACAAATTAAAGGACATCAAAGTCCTTGATCTATGAAACTTACCGTTCAGAAAAAAGAATTTTATGGCAATGATATCATCGTCCTCGTCTGTGATTTCACAGGCGTAGGTGCCCTGGTGGTAGGCCCTCGTCGGCTGAATCAAAAGAGTCAGGTCTTCTCCAGTATGGATGTTCTTAAAGTAGGAGAGGTCTTTCGTCCGGACCTAGAACATAACAAAAAATAAATAAATACTAGGAATCTCTAAAAGATTTCAAAACATCAAATATTAGTGAGCAGAACGATGTCATAGGGAACGGGACCGGCTGTAGAATCCCAAAGCGAGAGTCTGAGGTTTGGATGTAGAGCAGCTGGGATACTCAGCGCTCCTCCGAGTTACCCCTTCTTTGTAAATACTACCCAGCAGCCAGGTCATTAAATGGTTAAGTGGGTTGGAACTTACTCTTTCTGCAAATTTCCACGTCACCGAAATATCCTCCGGGACGGGAAACGTGGTGTTGCAGTCGACGTACGTCCTTGCCGGTTCTCTGATGTGGACGTCTTCAACTGAAAATAGGAGAAGAGACGGTTTACGATACGATAGAATCCTTGAGCAGTCGATTCTATATCACGATTAAAACTGTTTGCATCGACCCGCGATAACAAGAAACAGCTTGGAGTAGCAGGTTATGGCGCTAAAGGTCTACAGGGACGCTCATCGTCTGAACTCCACACGCTCAGAACTCTGCTTCTCTTTCCTAATCTACGCAACTCTTACAAAACCGGTTACAAAGTTACAAAGAGGAGCCCTGAAAATTCTACTTTTTTTATGTTTCCTAATTTTTTTGTCTTAATATAAGCATCTAAACTGGAAAGTAGATGATACGTACGAGGACAATCCACAGGGAGGTCGCACTCCACGTCCAGACACTCCTTGCAGCTGAACACTTGAGCCGCTTTCTGCAACCCTGCCATAGAAAGTAAGAGATCAGAAGATTTATCAGAAGAGTCGCCACCGGATCAGATTTAAGCTTAAAACCCGTAACTCTCTACCCCAAACTCATTAATAAGACGTCTCCTGGGGGGGGGTACGAGTATTTTGGGTTTTGGGACTTGGATGAATCTGGCCGTCATTACTCGGGTTTACTTACCACAAGGAGGTCTGCATACATCGGGTTTGTGTTCTGGGTGAAAAAAAAGGAAACAAAATAATTGTTAGTAGTGGATATATTATCGGGTGCCGCTCTACAGCGTTGGTACAAGATAAATGGGGGACGTTACTTCTATTTTGGTCAGTCTGTCTTTAGAACCCAAATCATTGTGTCCCCCTTCCAACCCCCGTATCCGTCTACCCTGATGCCCCCTTTTCTAAGAGCTCATAATATTTGCTGGGTGTGAGGGCGTCACAGGGGTTTTACAGCCCCCAAAACCCCCAATAATTTGTGTCTTAATTATCTGTTAGGAAACTTACTTGCTGTGAGGTGCTTTATCCGTGCCGTGTACTCCGTGGCCAGACGTTCAAGGCTTATAAACCAATCTATAAACAGAAGATACTGATCATTAAATGCATTCCCCCCCAAGTGCCCCTCTTTAGGAGAAACAGTCCCTCTGAATTCTAATAAAATGGCAGGGAGCATGCATTCTGTTTATTCACCTGCCCGAAACTCATTAAATTGCCCCCCCCCACCATCATCCTGCCCCATATCTGCCATATTTAATCTTATGGATGAACTGGAGATCCAACTTACTATCAGAGTCCTCGTTCTTGATGCTCTTGGTGTAGCCTTGAAGAAGTTCCTTCACCTTGTCCTTTTGGGAGAACGCTGGAATGACAAATACACAAATATATGACAAATATACAAGCCGAGTACCTAAAATATATAATAATGAAGGGGTAGCCCGGGCATGCGCGTCAATAGAAAATTATATCAGCATGTATAGCAGCTCACAATACGACATAAGTTAATGGCAAAGCCGCCTTAATCGAACCGCGGTAGCCCCAAAATATGAATTTTAGCTCTACAATTAGTGTTAATGGCGCACCAGCTCCTAACATCAGTGACAACACTGCGCTAAGGTCAGTCCGTTTAGAGAACGTTCTATAGAATACGGACCCAACACTAAAGCCCCCCGACCCGTCACATGACGTCCCGTCCCTGCGCGGCTCAGTCTGAAAGCCGATTAAATGATAAACTTACGTATCAGGATCTCACTGGCATTCCGGAAAAAGTGCTTCACGTTGTCTTGACACTGCTGAACCGTCCATGATGTCCTCTCACTGATGAAGGTGCAGACATCTGCCTGATCTCCTGGCGTGGTGAAACACGTGTAGCAACCGCGACTCAGTGACGGCGCTAAGCACATGACTATGAGCCACAGCGTGACGCAGCCGCGTCCGCATCCAAAATAAAGAGCTGGCATCTCGTGCCTGATCATTTGCTTCATTCGCAAATCCTGTACAAAAAAAAGAATAGGATTGAGCTCAGGGGCCACCATGTTAATTATCTTGGTTCCAGTAACTGCCCCCTCCCCCCCAACCCAGCAAAGTTCAAGTTTGAAAGTCCCTAAACCCTAAAGATGCTAAAGATGAGAACCAACAACATCATTTGATGTCTAGTCACCGGAGTCCAAGTTGGCCTCTTAATCAAAGATTGGTTATAAAGTATCAGCTTGACGTTATTTTTATGCAACTTGGTCTGTGGTGAATGGCGCGTTGTAATACTGCATGAGTTGGTTGTCATCGGTGTTGAGCGTCTCTGAGATGGGCTCGTTGCTAGGACTTTGCTTCTGAAGCAGCAGAGATATCTAAACACTTCTGTACTCACCGGCCCTCGAAAGAGAATGAGAGCCGTCTGTGACGCGGCAGCATCTACAGTCTAGGATAGAATGTTCGTGGAGCAGGCGGTGATGACATCACAATGAGCAGCAAGACAGGTTGCATCATCTCATGACGTTACAAGATACTTCAATCCTTTCGGCAGCATGTATGTTAAAGACTATTTCAGACGATTTATTCTACATTTTTTAATCCAAAGATTTCTGGATCTCTCTGACTTTTGTGTTTTGGTCCCAAACCAGCAGATTTCTGTAAAAAGTCTTCTGAAGCAGCTGACCGGTCCTTGGGAGAAGCGGTGACGCCGCAGCATTTACTGTCTGCAATAGAACGGTGATGCAGGAGACAGAGGGCTGACATCATAATGGCCACTAACACAGGCTGTAACATTCGATGACGTTACTGGATCATTTAACCCTTTCAGTCCATGCCTATGGGATTGCAGATAAGCCGTTTTAAGGCCATTGATTGTAAATTTGTCACCCAAAGACTAGGGTTTTTTGATATCGCTATGTGATATGGATATGCGAATTTCTGACCCCGTCTGGGAGACTTCGCTGGAGTTTCACCGATCCCCGAGGACACGAGGAGACGTCTTATGATAGAACCCAAGGGGCCGATGTGATTGATATTAATGTGAATCCGGACAGCTCCTCCTTATTACCGCCGAGTGAAGGGCAGCAATGAAATAAGTTACAGCTCATTTTCACGTCTTATTATTGTCTTTTTTCTGCTGGTCTGATTGTCGTTGAGATAGAAGTTGCCGGCAGATCGGCCCCATTCGGCCCTCGTCCAGTCTGCCCGTTTCTCCTGCTGTAAAGCCTCAAACCTTAATGTCTATCCCATGCATGTTTAATACCCCTCACTGTATTACCGTCTACCACCTCTGCTGGGAGGCTGTTCCAGTTATCTACGACCCTCTTAGTCGTAAATACAAAATAAAAACTAATGAATTGCAATAATATAATTTGTGTGTTGTATATTCTGATTTAACATTTCACCATATATATTTTTTTTTATATAAGGAGGGTAATATTCCTAATTTTGTTATTACTATTATTATACTGTATATATATATATATATATATAATATATATTATATATATATATGTGTGTGTGTATATATATATATGTGTGTGTGTGTGTGTGTGTGTATATATATTATATGTGTGTGTGTATATATATATATGTGTGTGTGTGTGTGTATATATAGATGTGTGTGTGTATATATATATAAATCATTTTACTGCTTATCCAGCTAGTGTTAAATGAGGACACCGCTCTGGTTGAATATTTTTTCACCCAAAAAAAAATAAAAAATGTATAGGAAATAGATTCCTGGAAAGAAGAAGAGAGGGGTTTGTGTGTGTGGGGGGGGGGTGCCCGCGTATAAATGTCATTTAACTCCTTTAATGTGTTTTGGTTACAAAATGAAATTGTTAGTGAGGTGAAGTCCTTCTAGCTCCGGAAGCGTTACAGTGTAACTTAACTTAACACCCTTTTTTTCCCTCGGGTATTTTGGGAATGATAAGTGAATGTAAAGTGTTAATGTCTACCTGCAGTCTAGAGCTGAAAGAGTTAATTGGGTTTCATCTGTCCCACTGTAAAGACTCCAACCCGGTCTCGTCTTGGATTCAGGAGCCGTATGCCGTATCTTATGCGTGTTTAAATGCCCTCATTGTATTAGCCTCTACCACTTCTGCTGGGTGGCTGCTCCGCTTATCCACCGCCCTCTCAGGAATGTAAAAATTCATTATATTACATCTACGCTTCTGACCCTCTAGTTTTAGTTTATGGACTTTGGTTCTAACATTTCTGCTCCTTGGAAAGTCCTTTTATGTTGCTTTTTGCCTTTTTTCCCCTGGAGGTCGGGAGGTCTCGATGAAGTAACCAATGGCCTGATATACAGGTGGGCCGCTGGCCGATAGCACCTGATACCGGTGCATCCGGCTGGGCACTTATGTCATTTGATGGCCACTAGCCCTAAAGTATCAGGACCACCTTTGTCACCCCCAGTCCTGCTCTGTGGATACATCTGTACGGTGTCTTCTGTGAGGACCAAACCCAAACCACTAGGGTTTCCCACCCTCAAAACCAAATAATTGTATCTGCTCCTTGGTTTTATTAAGGAAAAGCCTGGTGCTACCCCTAGATAAGCAAGACTGAAGGGTCGTTCCTGAGAGACCAGACGCGTTTCGCGGTCTGGGACCTTTAGCCTCATTCCCTGCCTAAGACCGCGTGACGTAACCCCAGCTTTCACGTTTATGGAATCAGGAACCAGCTTGACATTTTCCACTTTAAAATAATAACATAAAAAAAAGAACACAGACTCGCTTTCTTTCCTTCAGATTTATTAGACCAACAAATTGTTTCAGAAGACAGAAATGTTATTAGATTAGAGACAGCTAAGAACGAGCGAGATTACCATATGCCACCGACCCTGCCAGATGGAGTTTCTGAGCGCTGTGGTTTCCTTCAGCCTGTCATTGTCGTCTGTAGCGACTCCGGTGTATAAAACGTTTCAGTGGACCTCCTCGTGGGCTTGGACGCTAGAAAAACACAACCTAATAAAGAGACATCTGGCGAGCCTCGTAGAAAACCCTCGGACGGTACCAATTCTACTAAAAACCATGACTTTATTGTCCGCCGATGGCAGAAGAAACTCCAAAATGTTCAAAAAGTATAGACTGTTTACAAACTTTGACGGTTCCTAGAATGATCTTGTTGGATTGAGAAGAGGTCCACTTCACTCGGTATTTTGGGAGCCCAGGCTCTCTGGGACTGGTGGTCAACCCTAAACATGTTGTTATCAACCAAAACTTTTATTCAAGACGTTCTTCAAAGAAACAATGTAACCACCTTCATGTTGACCGAGAGATTCTGTCTTCTGGGCGGCTCGTGGATCTGGATCATTGGTGTTGCGTTGGCGTTGAGAGCGCGTGGAGCTCAGCTCCTCAGAACCTCACCTGTGACATTTGTCTTCCTCACAGGTTAAGGGTCTCAGGGACAGAGAGTCACGCTGGGAAGGTCATCGCACACCGTGGCATATCGGACCGATTCCCCCCACCCCATCCTTACCTGCCGAGAGGGAGAGAGAGAGAGAGGGAAATATGCATTAAAGGTCCGGCAACACATGGGTGGGTTTCATAAGTCTAAGTGGTTAAAAGAATTACAAATCCTGTCTGAAATTAACGAGTAACAGAAAAAAAACAACTTCAAAAGGGCATGGAACAAGTAACCATAAACACACAGAATCTGCCGGCAGATCGGCCCCATCCGGCCCCCGTCTAGTCGCCCGCTTCTCCTGCTGTAAAGACTCAAACCTTAATCAGTGGTTGGTCTCGTCTTAGATTCAGGAGCCGTATGTCTATCCCATGAATGTTTAAATCCCCTCTCTGTATTACCCTCTACCACCTCCGCTGGGAGGCTGTTCAGCTTATCTACCCACCATACGTTTTAGTTCTAGGATGCTGCAAATACATTTTCGTTTAATTTTGTATAATGTCTGTTCCATGAGGACATCAAAAACTCTAAATTGGGCATTTATTTTATCGACAAGGACAATTATTTTATTTTGGGAATAAAAGATTAGCAATAATCCTTTTTAATCACTTATTAATCAAAACAATATACGGCATGATTAGTTCGTTGTATTTTCGTGTTACAAACGGGGCTTTTTGGCGGGTAACACTTAAGATTTAAAGCAACTGGTATGAATGAGAACTTTACGAGAACAACAAATCGGGAACCGTTCCGCGTCTCCCCCAGCCTTCTGTATAAAATAAAACGGGTTCCGCATAAACCCTGGAAACATTTCGAGATTTATGAGCTGTACGTATTGTGATTATTATTATTATTTTATATATTATTATTATTATGCTCATTATTATTATTATTATTATTCTCATTATGTTTATTATTTTTTTTTATTATTATTATTATTTTGATTTTTACACAGAGTCTGCTCAGTATTGGGGAGAAAAAAAACAATTTTTTTTTAATCTTAAAAGTGTAAACTTTTTTAGAAAAATAAAAAAAGAACCTTTTAGGAAATATTTTAGAATAATAAAACAACGTAGAAAATCAGAATATACCCTTTTATTTATGACATTTAAATAACTGTTTAACTGTTTAGCCTCCAGATCAGCTTAGCTGGTAAGGGGGCTTCATGTTCACAAGCCCCTATAGGCTTGTGGCACGTATACATTAATGGCTGCTTTCCACCTCCGAACATGAAATATATATTTTATGACAAATAGTCCATTTTTTTGGTCAATGGAGCCTGACCGGCACAAGGTATAAATCAAAGACCAGCTCCTGCCAGAGGGGACCCTGGAACCTTCGAGGGACCCTGTGGGGCGTAATGTACATTGTTCTCCTGCGAATGTAACAAAGGGGTGCTTTCCAGAATATTTCATATCCTGATTTATATGCGGAGACCACCTGTTCCGACGTCCGCCCCGGCCCTGCATACCCCTATCTCAGGAAGCTTGCGTTCGGATCTGTTTCCTTTGTCGCTCGGTAAGCGGCATTGCCGTTATCTCCTGAATTTGCCGCATGGACACCTTGCGTGGCTGTCTAGAAAGTCGTTAATCAATCCCGCGCAAGGACCATTGAAGTAACAGGTACCGTAGCGCTCTAACGTTATTGTGATACAATGAATCACACTGCGGAGGGTGACTGTTGGCTGACGGGGCGTTGGGGCCACCATAGTTGGTCTTTCTTTAAGAAATGGTAGATCGGGTTGGCTTGTTAAGTCTGCGCTTCTCTTATATGGGGTGGATTAGCAGGTCCTTTTCCCTTCGCTCGGTTGTGAATACAGATCAGGACCAAGTCAAACAAAATTCAGTAGACAGACAGTTCAAGGAGCCGTCTGGAACCTTTAAGGAACCAACGGCAAGCGCATGCACATCCGTATATCTCTATATGCACGTATAAAGACAAACGCGGCAATCGGATCAAACAATAGATCCCACCGAAGCATATAAACTGGGGCTCACTGCGTCTCGTTGGGTTCTCCTTACCTGCCCATGGTCCTGCTCCTCCGCATCCATCTCACGGAACAATAGCGCGCATGGACTAAGAAACACAGGATGAGATTAGTCAAAGCAGGAGAAATATGAGAAATAAGAACGATTAGAACGACTCAGTCTCTTGATATCTGGAAATGAGTATAAAAGGCTTTACCTAAAGGGACCTCCTGGTCTACCTCCCTTTGGTGGCTTCGGTAATTCCCATGAACGTTCTAGCCCAACGGTTTCCCGCAAGTATAATGTAATCAAGGATGATATATAAGCGCGTACCTCTTCCGCCCCAGGAGCTATTCATTAGAGCTCCTGGCTTACGGAGAGCGCATCCATTATCCGTGTCCTTACTTTGCCCTGCGTGTGCTAGACTGCAGTTTAGGGAGTGGTGTCACGGAGCACATGCTCCGAGAAGACGTTGAGTGGCCTAAATGAGTCGCGTTCCCTCGCTGTCCAAAATGGTGTGATGTCTGAGCGCAGCTAAGCAGTCTGGGTAACATATGCATGTCGCCGAGAGCTTGGGGACAGGTTTCCACGCCTCTCATGTCTGATGCAGACACAAGGAGCTCAGAAGACCCTTTAAGACTAATCGTTAAACGTTCCTCCATTGTTATACATACAGGATATCCAGACGCGGGTTTTTTCCTGACGATACCTACATTTGGGGGGGGGGGGGTTTGTAATACGGAACTCTTTAGATGTCTAGTACCAACCAACAAAAAGATGATACTCGAGTCGAAGCCTGATTCGTATCGCAAATAGTTAAATGGAGGTATTCTGTTGGAAATAGTGGATTTTGGTTGATTTTGAAGCCTCGCGTCCACCCAGACGCGTTCACAGTAAGTTCTGCGTAATTTGGGAATAACTAAAATAAATTCCTATTTATAAACCCCCCCCCCCCCGAAGGGATTTAACTTGCCGCCGAGAGGCAGAGACGGACCGTCACAAAGGTGTCACAGATAACATTGCGTCGTAGATGGGGTCTACACCCAGGCCAACAGACGGACCAGCAGACATAAAGCGGCCATGGCGAGAAGATTTAAGGTAGCTCATCCCAGACATACAAAATGATATAGACCGGCGCACACACACACACACATACTAACAATAAGACACATGCAGGTGGTAGCCGGGAGCACACGCTCTAGCACTGACACACACGCTAAGATGATAAGACAATGACCCACCTTGTCTGAGACACGGCAAAGGAATAGACAGACTGCGGACGCAGGTAACAAAGTAGCAACAGATGACAACTTAGATTCTAGGTATCGACTGCAGCCCTGACGTTCTAGGTGTACCTTTACATTAACAAAGAAGTCGAGAGCTAATGCACGGAACGACCAAATCTTTTCAATGTTTCACCAAATCTAGAAGTTAAGAAAAAAGGGGGGGGCAAATCCCCGCCGAGCGTCTCGGACGACACTCGCAAACACAATAGACGCACAAAGGATTACAGTCTGGAACTCTCGTGCCACCCCACCGGCGACTCGGGAAACACAGACAGAAAACACAGAACTACACGGAAACTGGCGTAGAACACGCAAAGAGGAGCGCATGGAGACATTCATGGCATTCAATCACCCGTGTGTCCTGTGCCTATAACGGTATTCATGCAGACACAGAAGAAGACATTTGGAATTGGACTAACCTGCCAGCGCTCGTCCGCGTGTTGGATGGAACATAGAACACAGACAAGAGGCTATACATACATGTGCACACACACGCACATATATATTCATACTTAGAAGTAGAAGGGCATGCAGAAACGGAGGCTAGACATAAAAACGAAGAAATAATTAGAGGGTCTAATCTCAGAGCGAAATCGAGGCATGAAAAGAGAGAAGGTGTCAGACCGCAACGCTCTCGTCTGCTTCCTTTGATGAAGATGAAGGAACACAAAAGACAGAAGCAGACAAAGAGCAGTGATACCCACTCAAGCCCATCCACACTCGGTACCTGACCTCGAGTCGCCTGTTTGCTGTCTGTCTTCTCATCCTCTGACTCTGCTAAAGGAGAGCATCATAAGAGAGAGAGAGAGAGGCTGGTGCCCCCCCTCCTCCCGCTCCTCCCCTCCCTCCGTCTGCCCTCACATACACTCTCACCCTTCTCCCTCCCATCAACCTGGCAACCAGAGGCTCGTATCCCGCTGAGCAGCGTGTATAGCGCAAGGCTGCCTCTGTAACAGGTAGCATATCTGTACTCGGTATCCATGCTCACGATGCGTAGAAGGCCTCCAGAGCCAAGGCAAAGAGCATTCATCTGGAACCCGTCTCCCTTCACCTGTTACCTACTCGTTAACATCTTTCCTCCAGGGTTCTCCATCGCTAAGACTCGGCTTTCCCTTGTATCCTATTTTCCCTTTCGTTTTCCCTTCGCTTCTGTTTCTCCCTCCTTTTTTTTCTTTCTTGTCTCTGTCGTTCTATCCCCTTCGATCAGATTTTTTTTTCTCTTCACATTCCTTCACCTTTGTTCATTCTCTACCTGCTGCTCTACCCCTCCCCTTACCTCTTTGTCTCGCTCCTTTCATCTTGCTGCTGTCTCTTTCCTCTCCACCTTCCCAGACCTCTTCCTCTAGTTTTACCATCGCTACGCCTTTCACCGCCATAGTCTTTTGGCCGCACTTTTCAGTTTGGCGATGGCGTTTCATCGTCTTTAATAACGTTCCGTTTCCCCTACCCTGGCTCTCTCTCTGTCTTTTTATCTTGATGCCAATGAAAAAGGAGCCATAATAACGTCTACCTTTTTATAATCTCATTATTCTTCTATTCTCCAAAATTCCTTCTACCCTATCCCTCTCCTTTGTCGATCGGCTTTGGTTTATGCTTTTACCCTACCTCTTCTTGGTGTTTTTCTTGTCTCCTTGTCTCTCAGTCCATCCTCTCTCCCTTCTTCCTCTATGCTCTTTTCTCCATTCTCTCTCTCTCTCTCTCTCCCCCCCTTTGCTCTCTCTCTCTCTCTCTCCGTCCTCCCTCCCCTCCCCGTCTCTCTCTCTCTCCCCGCCCCTGGGCTGCCTTTCAGTTCCAGACAGGCAGAAAGCGCAATGCGGCTCTGCTCAGGATGGGGGAATTTATTAAACTTGTCTGGACCACGACAGAAAGAAAGGGAGGGTGTGCGTCTGCATGTGGGGTGATGGGGCAGAGGAGCCCCAAGGGAAGACATAGGGGGGGGGGAGACATGGAGGACTGGGTAGCCAAAAAATGGGACAGGAGATATGGGGACATTTTCTGTGCATGCTGGGTACAACTATTAACCCTTTTTTTCCTTTTAATCAGAGCAATGTGGTATTGTTCTGCTGGGCTGCACAGTATTTAACACTCTGTGTGCCACAAGGTTTAACACTTTGTGTGCCAGATAGTTAATACACCATTTATCGACTCTCGTGGTTACCAAGTTCCCATTCGCTTTTTTGTGAACATCTCCTTCGGCATAAGGCACGCGTTGTCCCTGCCTGCACCCCTCCCAGCTCTTTAAGCGTTAAATGGCCATTTAATATGAAAATATGTTATTTCATCTGAATTCCACGTCTGTTTTATAGGCTCTGTTTTTAACATGCCCCCTACGGCCCTACAGATTGCAGAACGCGTCGGTCCCTGGGACACTTCTCTGAGTCCGACGCAGTCATTACGAGTTATGGACTCCCCTTTGTAACAATGACTTTTGTGTTTCCAGCCTCTTCTGATGCATGATTTTTTTTTTATCCCGTGTTATTTTATTACGCCTGTTCGTAAACGTGCCGTGCATCCTTCCCATTTGATATTTTCATAACCGGCAACTAAATCCATGTCTAGCGTTTTCGTCTATAAAGCTATCCATATATTTCCCACCCTGTGTCTAGACGGGTACGTGCCTGAATAAATTTGGGCGGCTTTATGCGGATGCATAGCGCTGTATGACGGTGTCAGAGTGCTCTTTGGTGTCCGATTTTATTTTAACATTAGATATTTTTATACCGTCTAGATTCTAGATTCATCCTATTTGATGCATATGTCTGCATAATAATAATTTCTGTCTGTCTCTGGTTCAGTTCATCGAGAGGCAGTGATAAATTTAGCTGCTTTACACTATATCAGCCACCAGGGGGTGACATAAGACTTAAGATCCTTGTCTGTGCTCTCCATGTATTACTCATATATGACCAGTGGGTGGCGCTGTTGGGAAAGTCTGCTAATAGCACTAAGTATACCGAGCTCTGACACAGCAAGGGGCACTAGAAGACTAGTAATGGGTTAGGGTTCGAGTTAGCGTACATTAAGCCTACGATCAGCAGAGGGCGCCAAAAGACCAAGGAGTAATAATGTAACCGTGCGTGTTCAGCGGGGTATCTGAAACATCATTTAGCCTCCTGCTGCATTTCAGAGCAGACATTAAAGTGTGAATAGAGACATTTGTTACCAACTGACTCTATATGAAGTATCCCAGTCCTTGCAGGATGCAAAAAAAAATGGCTACCTCTAGCCCAACCTGCCACATACTCGCCCATGGCTTGGAATGGGTGAAACTGGTTCATTTTGGTTGAATTGTCCTCATCATTGAAGTAACTTAGTGATCTATTTCACCAGCACATTGGCTGCCTTTACCCACGGTAATTGCCCTGCGGCTTTGCTGTACATCCTGTTCACCTGCCGTAAGAATATGTGTCTCGAGATACTCTGATGGGCAACTTTGATCTGCATTTGACTTTTGATTTCCTAACAGAGAATTGGTGAATAAAACCCAGGTTTTCCTCTCTGCCCCTTTCCTGACTACATTCTTCCGGCCCTCTTCGATGCCCATTTACATCCTTATAAACCCAACAGTACTATCTACGGCCTTCTTTGATGTTTGACTGTAAGGCCAATAACATTAACCTTCGACTTCAGCCGACAATGTCTGTTTTTTTGACCTCCATCATCCAATATTCGCACCTTTCCTTTTTTACACGGACGTGCGCTTATTCTTTTGCTCCAGGTTACTCCAGGTTTTTTTTCACCACTTCTTGGATTTCAGCTTCGTCGTCATGGCCAAGCCCCGGGGAAAGATAGGAGGCTGTACAGTTATCTCCTGTGGTGTTATCCTCAACTATACAACCTACTACCTCAGCCCGGAACCCACCGAACTCAACAAGAAAGTTGCCAGGACCCGCAGAGGAGAAGACCACGCACAAGGTCGTCTCATTAAATCATTGAACAGAGAGAAAAATTAACTTGTGTTGGGAGCTACTACATGCAATGGCCGTCGTAGATAAAATATACAGCCCAAAACTTTGGGGGTCCAGGACGGCTATGAGCAGCGGAGCAGCAAAACCCTAAGACGATAGACATTCAGCATGGCAGGACAAAATGGAAGCGTCGAGATGGCAGAATGAGAACATTGAGACGCTAAGCACATGGTAAACATTGAGTGCAGAGATACATCAAGCCAAGTGCATAACCAACAAAGAACATCAGCTTACTGGAAGTACGTGGAGAACACGATATTAATGGTGGTTTTTATGTCACCAACCAACGCTTTGGCTGTGATATCGCTTACGCCGCCGTAGCTAAGCCGACACAGACCCGCACACTCGAGCTTGTGAGATGGGCACAGCACAAGTTCGGATCTACGGGTTTATGGCAACCAGCAGAACATCTAACGTTCTACAGAAAGTGACCACCTAGATGCGCGTAAGGGAGTGGATCGCGAGGAGCCGAATGCATGGAAGAACAAAATGCGGTAAACGTTGGCAATCCCTGCTTTTACCCTCATTAATATTTTTATGTCTCGCAAATGAAACGCTGTGCCCCAAACTTCCCATAATGGTATTTAGAAATAAGACTATTTAGAAATTCTGCCTGCTGCTTCGTATATGTGTCCGGTCTTCTGGACACTAAAAAAATAAACGTTTCTTTTTATACCCCTGTCCTCAGTTGTCTCACGCATCTCTTCTGCCTAAACCCACCCATGTCGGATTAGTTTGGCAAGTGTCGGCCATGTTACACGCTGACCGATGGGGGGCGGAGGTTTTGGGCCCCGTGCCATGACACTGGGAGCGGTATTGCATTTTTCGCGTCCCCTCTTTCCTTCCTCCCGACTCCCTCCCTCTGGACGGTCCCCAACGCAAATGAAAGGAACAAAGGAGAGAGAAAAGGGGAGATACGCAGGTTGTACATTGGCACGGGCTGGAAGTCGATTACCCTGGCAGCGACAGGCCCCAAAAAACAAGGAATCCTTTCTTTCTTTAAAAAAAAATCTGCTTTCTGCTCTCACATTCTCTGCTATCTCTTCTTTAATACCCTGCGCTCCATCTACCCGGTCATTTTACGTCTTCATAAATCCCTTATCGTTATTTTCCTTACCTTCACTGATTTTCCATCCCCACATTCTCCCCATCATCCCTCGGCTCTATTGGTTCATCTCAAGTTTTTCTTTCATTGTTCATTTCTTTTTTTTTCTACCCTCCCTCATGTCAATTGCTTTACTCCTCCTTCTAAACACGTACTTTCTTTTTTGTCTTCCACCCCTACATCTCCTCATCCCTCTACTTCCCTTTTTTCCGACCCGGTTGTCTCTCCCAGTCCCTCTGATACATGAGTCTTCGTTCCTCTCCAGTTCCTTCACGCCCCACCTTCTCCCCACCCTTCCTGACTTCCTACGGCCTTTTCTCCCTCCCTTTGCTCTTTTTCCTTTTTTTTTCCCTTTTTTCCTTTCACCTTATATCAAAAAAACAAAGAGCTTTGTTTTAGTCTCCGGATTAAATTAATTTTGAAAGTTTACCTACAGCTCATTTCCAAGAAAGGCAGACGGCTCTCTATGAACATTGATAATAATTCAATCAGAACAGAATGTTCTGGAACAGAATGAAGTTTTAGTATCTCAAAGACAGGCATGGTGGCAGGGAAAGTTGACATAATACTGCGTAAGGTGGTAACCATTAGAGCTCTCCGGGCCAATTCCACATATTAACCGATCCAAAAATGCTTGAATTCAACATAAATAATGTTACCAAAAGTTTCGATTCTTTGCTTTTCCTAGAAATAATATTTGCAGTCGATTTTCAAACACTAAACTTCAGATTCTATTTTTGTTGGGACAAAGTGATGTATTTGGAGAATTCTGACTGTTTTACCCCAAAATTTCCTTGGTGTTACCTTGATGAAAATGGCTATTCATCATTGCTTTATGTCTTGGGGCTACCCCACCTTCTCAGTGGTGGTAGTGGTTTTCATCTTGTGATGTAGATACCTACAGTCTAAACAGTAAGGAGCGGAGCAGCCATTTTGATCTGGCAGGGGGCCTCGGCTGAGGTATAATATACTATAGCATTTAACTTTAAAGCTAAGGATTCGTAATACGGAAATATGAATTCATAACTTTAATTTAAACATTTGCAATTTTTAAGTCCATAGAAAATAGTCATTTAGCAAACTGACCTGAACGGCCATTTTGTTTAACCGGCAATTGGGATGAATTCATCATGGAGACCCTAAAAGTAAAAAAAAATGATTAAAAAAGATTATTGAAATAGAACAAAAACACTATCTTTATGAAGGTTTGGGCAGTGTATGCGCCTGCTACACCTGGATATAGACTGAGGAGGGGTAAATAGGCAAAATCTTTCAAGACATGCCAAGTAGGGCACCTGAGTACTGCTTGATAGAGCGGGAACCCCAATGATGACTGTGGGCTTCTTTCTAGTTAAAAAGACTAGTGGTCTTCCTTCTAGTTAAAAGCCATCAATATGGGTCATGTGTTGGGGAATCGATGGACATCTGATAATGGAGATGGAGGCCAAGCAGCAGTTTGTGCCGCCGACTCAGCTTCCATTTCAGGAGCAGCAACCTCCACCGCTTCCTGGGGAACCCAACAATTAGCCTGAGTCTGCCCCATCTTCCATGGGACCTGGCTTATTATTTTTTGACTGTGTTCATCTACAATGCTTTTGGTTTACCAGGTATTTCAGGATCTGGTTAACATTGTACACATAATATCCAACGTATACCCAAAAATGCAATTAGTTTCGCTAAATGGTTGGACAGCCATCTTGGAATTATACAGTAGAAGCCTGGTACATGATATATGGAGTATATTGCATATCATTAATGTGGCCTGTGATACATTATTAATTAGAAACCTTTTATATAGAATTCCCATCTCTCTTTGGTACTTAACATCTTCTGCAAGCTCTGTCTTTCTATAGAACATCCGCAATTCACTAAAGACAACTTTAGGTTCAAGTCTTTAGGGTCGTCAGATGATATGATGTCACATTCTATAGTGAATAATCTTCTTTTAAATCCTCCCTTTAAACATTTATACATATAAGTTGGTTGGGATACTTTGGGAAGGAAACCATCAAACCGAGGATTTAATAAGACCTATAGTGTGGAGGGCCTTGAAAAGGCTTTGGTGGCCATGGTTTGGGCCACTATAGAATATAAGAACACTGTGGCAGTATGATCAGTATCTATAGGTACATTGGTAGATGGTCTACATTCTTTTCTTCCATTTTAGAGAAGATCATGGAATTTCAGTAGATAATTTGCATGTTTGGACATCTATTTCACAAGGAGTCAAATGATGTCCCACTTATGACCAAAAGCTCTTCATACTTGCAACATATATTTCTCATTCCAAATCTTTTGCTCTGAAATTCCTAATGTGATGGATGTGATGACTTTATATAAAGGGCATTTGCTAGTGGCATCACATTTAATATATATATATATCGTTTGGTTTGAGAAGGAGACCGGTACTCAGCTCAGCCGGTTCCTTCGTACAGATCTAAATATATACCGCCCAATAAAACACATTACCAACAAAAAAATGTTTGGACCTGCGCCACGCAGGCTCTTGGGATCTGTCCAGCAGTAACTGCCAGTAGAAATAAATAAGTGAATAATGAAAAAATACGGAAGATAAAAAAAAACAAAAACAAAGCAGAAGAACCAGCCAAGACACAGGAAAGAATAGAATTTTGTCCATTTTCACTGAAACGGACATTGGTGTAAGCGGAATGCTGAGATGAAAACCCTGGAGGAGATCTAAAGGTGGGCGTACGGGGGCATTAAATGCAGGTTTTCCCCCCTCGATATAGCTCAGGGTGGCGGGGAGCCTGGAAGGCTGCCCCGGACACCGTCTCTGGTCCTTGTTGCTATGGGAGCTGATTTTTGCCGAGCCATTCCGCATTATATTGGGCACATGCCCAGATATCTCTCCTCCTTTGTGTCTGCCTTCTTCTCTCGCTCTAACACTTCCTCGCTCCCCTCCCCGTCTGTCTAGTCTCTTATGCTCCTCACACCTCTATTTTCATTTCTCTCACCTTTTTGTCTCACATCCCTTTCTCTCCCTATATCCATTCCTAGTCTACCCTTCTCTTTTTTTTCCTTCTTCTCTTTCCTCCGAGTATTTAAATGTTTGTATGTTGGGTTTTTTTTTTCCGTTGTAGGTATTGTTTCTTATTCTCTTAAATGTCCTTTGCTCTACTGTCACGCTCTTTTCGTTTTTTTTTCTCTCCTTTCCCTTACCGCGTCCCTCCATTCCTATCGTCTCCCCTCCCCCCCTTCTCCTCTCATTAATTCATAACACGGAGCTATGCGTCTGATGCCAGGATACCAGCCTGGCACCCGCGATGAATTCCCAGCTCGCGAGATGCCACACAGACATGTTTTTTCCCCAACGCACCGCTTGGAATTAACAATAAGTCACCATTATCCGCATAAAGGTTTGATTTAACCCACGGCAACAACAACGCAGAAACCAGTCATTGCAAATGGCAGCCGGTATTGACCGTCTCTTATATTTTACGGTTAATAATGCTGTCCCCTAGTCCACCCCTTGGCCATTTCCAATCTATAGACTCTTATGTCTTTCCTTGCCCACGCCTGCATTTGGTGCCCACTTATTGTGGAATAGTTACCTCCCCATGACCTATTTTTTGCCTTTTTAAGCTAAATTTAGCTGGAATCCAAGAATTCATTAAAAATTAGTAATGTGGATCTGCTCAGAACGCGGCCAGTCAGGAGATCTATAACTAGAACCTTTCCATGTCTTGGTATTCCATAGAGATCCAGCCTCAACCCAACATAATCTACATCGCTTGACCAAACCCTCGTCCCATCCGGATAAAATAACCAGGAAAAAAAAAACTATTTACAGAATTCCGGTTTCTAATCATCTTAAGTCTAAATGAATCCATATGATGAGTACACGATGTACTAAGACACTCGCTATAAATATATATTTATATATATTCCAGCACTTTTTGAACCAAAATTCATGTTCATGTCCAGAATCTTTGTAGAAGTCCCATGGGCTTCACAAGACAGCTCAAAGCTGTCGACCCTTCTCGACCAAGTCGAAAAAAAGGTGGTATAACGCTCAATCGGTGCTAGATATGTTTGTCTCCTAACAGAATTGGGTTAATTTAAGCATTTTTTCGATTGATCCTGCCCGGCTGTCATTCTAAACTACGTATGGCGTTATTGTATATTATCGTATATTATTGTATCAAATTATTGCATGCATAAATTAAAATATAGACAGAGTCCAACGAACCATCCTGTGCCATGATTTTTGCTGCTCTATCTCCCCTTGGTTGTCTTCTTCCTGGCCCTGTCGTTCATGCTCCATCGTTCCTAACCCACCCCCCCCCCTCCACTTTCCCGTCATGCCACCGGCTGGCGTGTCAGACTGCCAGGGGAAACCAGCTCCCTGGCAACGCCGAACCCTGGCACCTCTCCCGGAGCTAGCTCCCCGTCTCAAGCTGTTTTTAACACCTTCCAGTCTGGACTTGCACGTATTCTCCGACAAAGGCGAAGAGAGGGTGGTTTCCGGATGCTGTTGTCTGTGGGCCGGATCGTGGCCAGGAGAGAAGGAGATATCTGAATAATTAAGTGGCTCGCTCTGTAGAATATTAGTGAACCCTGAACGGGAGGCGGCAATGCGGTTCTGCCAACGTAGGGCTGTATTAACTAAGTCGTGCTATTCCACACAATGTCTTCTTGTGCCGACAGGGCTCCTTAATGCTGTCGCAGCAACTCAGACCCAGAACGATCTTTCAGTGATAACCGACTGAGACATCACGAAACAAAGAACTAGTTCAGTAACTTTGGAGTAATGCTGGCAGGGTACATTTTCGCACAATAATCTATAATCTATCTATAATCTAATCTGAGGTACGTGAAGCGAAGATGAAGTCGCTCCCTCCGCTTCGAAAAAAATATCAAGGCAGGAAGGGAAGACGAAGGGGATGATCTTTAAGTCTATGTAGCCATAACATATACATACATACATACATACATGCTCTACATATTGTACATTTATTGCAATGTTTCAAGTATGAAGACAGACCGAAGACCGTTTGTGCGACCCCCCCGGGTATGATCGATGGCCGAACAAGCTTTCTCGATCCTCGTCATAAGAACCACAACTGCATTTGTTAAAATTGGCAATAAGAACACGGCAAATGGTGCAAGCCTCCCTCTAAAAGGTTGGCGCTCTCCTCTTGTATATTTGTATATTTACCTGGCATCTGTAGAATTGTCTCGGGGCTGTCTGCAGAAATCGAGATGTGATCGTCCCGGCAGCGCATACTGGAAGGAAATGGAAAAGCAAGTGTTGGTGACTGAAGTTTTGTTGCAAAATATTGCAATATGTAGGAAAGACAAGAGTGTAAAATGCACGACGTAAATATACGGCAAGCAGCACGTAGATCATTTCAAATCTAACGAACCGGCGGGTTCAGGGTTGGGTCACGCATGGTTCTCCATAGTTGTCCAGGACTACAACTCCCACTATCTCCCGCATGATGAGAATGCCAGTGTTCCCCTAGCTGTCGGTGCACATTAGTTACCCTTGCATGGCAATATGTAGACGAGGTTGACTCAAATATCCAGTTAATTTCCTAACAGGACCTCAGAGGTCCCTTCTTAAGCTTCAGAAGTTTTTGGAACTTCCGAAGGAACATCAGTCCAAAAAAATAGAGACACCAATGTTCTCGGTCACTAACTTTTGGTACTTTTTGAGGTCTCATCTTCAGTTGTGGGACTTGGCATTACATACAACAACTTGTTTTGGGGGGACATTTTTGTACAAAATAAAAATGATACATTATGTAGAATAGAACAAGAGAATCATAAGACATCAACGCAAGGCTGTATGCAAAGCACGTGGTGGATTTGCATAGAATTAAAGAAAACCACCGCGTTTCCAGTTATCCCCCCCGATTCCAATTCTTATTTTCTGTACGTCATTAAACGGTTAGAAAAAATGTAGGAAATACCCTTGAAAATTATTTAGAGCTAAATTATTGCCATTCGACACCCCCCCCGACCAGGTGACACATTGGGGTCACTCTTGCACCCTACATAAAGACGTTATCATTGGATCACCAGGCTAAAGTTCTTCACCTCATGCCTTCGTTAACATATGGCTGCCTAGAAGATATTATTTATGATCCTTTACAAAAACTTGGGTGGAGCATAGAGGAGAAAATGGCACCATGGGCAAAAATGATTGGACTACGGCAATAACAAGGAGGAGCTTAGCCCACCATATTCTATTACCCATGTTAAGGAAGACGCCATCTTGGTATGAAGCAAGGACCGTAGCCTCTTCTGGACATTATTATCAAGTAGAGTTCCTACTTGAGACTATAAAAGCAGTATTTTTCCCAGAAGATGATAACATTTTAGGAGGAGTAACGTGGATACGGATATTTTAGGAGGGGATAGGAGCTATGAAAACGAGACGACAGGCAGTTGTTTTCACGCATAGCTTTCCTGGGCAGCGAAGCTTACTTAACTGACCAGCGGAGCATGCCTCCTGCCGGAATGTACGGACAATCTGCCAGGAACTTGTTAAAGAAAATAATCCGCCCAAAATGCTTCTCCGTTGCTAATTTTTTAAAAATTTTATTTTCTGGTGGGTTTTCCCCAATTTTTTTTTCAGATAAGATATTTTACTTTGTTAACATATTTTAATAGTTATTTTGGTTAAAAAAAAAAAAAGGGAAATTGAGGTCAGTAGTTTAGGCCAAAATGAAAGACAAGGCTTCATATTTTTCCGACTGTCGATCTATAAAAAGACAATGTCCCGAATTTAATTAACCCTTTAAATCTATCGATTATTAGAATAGCAAGCCTTGAATAAATAACATTTCTTTACAATTTATAACAAATGTATTTAGTTTTCATTTAAAAGAAATGAATTAAATATATTTTAATGCTAATTAATGGACCGGAAGTAAAATACTGTTGTAAAATAATACGTCTTTAAGTAATATTACGTTAAAATGTTTGCTAAATATGAAAAAAACACAACATTCCTTTATGTCGTTTTTTTTTTTGTAGAGTATATTCTTAAAATAATATCTAGCTGACAATGCAGAAAGTGAACCGAATATTATTCATTGTTTTATATATAGCGTCATCATATTCCGTAGCGCTGTACATGAATATAGCAGAATTTTTATTTTTTGAACTATAATTTCAATATCATCATTTATTAATTAATGTAGAAATGCTGGACGGGTTTTGGTTGATTTTTGACAATGTAATTAGCCAATAAAGCGGGAGATTTTTGTTTTGTTTTTTTGGTTGTTTTTTTTTTTTAACTAGTGTGACTTTTTGACTAGTTAAGGGCAGACAATGTCTTTTGTCGGCTGATCTGCCAAAGAAAATTTAACAAACAAGTCAAAAATCAAATCAAAACAGAATTTGTCGGCAATGTCAGGAATCCATGGTTCCAGTAGATCCCATCCAAAAAAAAACAACAATATAAAAATTAATAAAATAAAAATACAATAATACCAATAAAATCAAAGTATAGATAGGTAACATCCCAAAAATGCAGAACTACATCTCCCATAATCCTCCGCTGATGCTGTCAATAAATTACCTATCAATAAATCTCTTGTATAAGATCAATGCCGAATATTTGTATATTTATCAATGTTTTTTTCTATTAACTCTTCTACATTTCTTTAGGAATTTCAAATTATAGAATTTTATAGAAAATAACAGAACAATTTCTAAATTCTTCAAAAATTTCCTAAATTTTCAAAATTATATAATTTGGATTTGTTTTTAGGGAGATGTGCCTATTTTGACTTAAAACTAATTTACCATTAAATCACGAATGATTAGTTGAACTAGCCATAAAGCAATTAACGACGTCTACAAAAAAATAAGCAATATTTCATTTTCAATGAAATCACATCATTTTTGGTACAGTTTTAAAATTTCTCCCCTTCTTTTGTTTTGTTAAATCAAATTAATTATTTATACTTGACCAAAAATCACCAAAAAAAAAAATCCGTCTTCAGTCCGACGACCCTAGTTTATAATATGTACTTATTAAAAATTTAAAAATACATTTTACAACATGTTACAACTTTAATTATAAAAATTAGAGTAACTTTTTGGATTGTAAAAAATTCTAGATTCTTAGGTTCTTTGAGCAAGACCCCCCCTCCTTACCTTTAATTTCAGTAAATCCAACTTGTTATGTTCTGTTGACCCATTGTACAACTCCGCAGAATATCATGGCGCTATATGAATCAATAATAATAATAAAGGGATCCGATTCTAGATATTCTGTCCTGTGTGCCGGCCGCGGGCCGTGATACTGGCCGCAGTTACGTTCTGTGTACACAAATAAGTTGGAGTTTGGAAAAAAAGGGACTTTCTCCTAAGTCAATATGACCAGGAGGCATGTCTGCTATTAGGACTCGTTGCCATGGCAGCAGACTGGAAGTTTAACCTTACAACCCTCCCGGTGCTTTCAGCAACATGAAGCTTACCCTTTGCTACGCTGACCAAATCTCCCCACTTTCTCGCCATTGATCTTACATGAAATGACTCATTTCCTTCAAAATATTCTAATTTTCTGAACATTCTAATCTAAACATTCTAATCCAAACATTCTAAACAAAATGATACTGAAACAATTTTTTTAAATTTTTAAATATTCTCTATGAACTTTATAGATTTCGGGTAAAGGTTGACACCATTTTATCTGAGCTTTTCTAAAATCGTTTTGTGAAAATGTTTTATTTTGATTTCCTCCAAAAAAAAAATATTAAATTTTTTGTTTTAAAAAATTAAACATAAAAAAAAAAAAAACATTCAACAGAGCCAATAAATTTGGAAAAAATTCTCAAAACAAAAAAGTGGATTTTTTTAAATGTCATATTTATTTCATATTTAGTTTATTTGTTTGTATTTTTTTCTTAAAATTAAAAATTCAATTTCTTTCTTTTTTCTCTGCTTGTTAATATTAAAAAAAAAAATTGTCTCTAATTTTAAGTGTAGCAAAAAAAAGTTTATTCACTACAGCGCTCCGGACGCCTACGTTTGTCGGGAGGGGGCTTAGTGTTGACTGTTTGGGGGGGGGGCGGGTGTTTGTTGATTGCTAATCAGTTGCAATTATGAAAATAATGGTATGGTCCACTGACCCCTTTGGTGGCATTTAACCCCTTGAATGCTTGCAGTGCCAGGAACAGATTGAATTGAGCGTTATTACAGAAAATAATTACCCGGGTCAAATGTTAACGAGGGGGAACTGAGCTTTTCAAATCCTTTAGTCACCTCTTTGCGCAATACAGAGGCAAAGCATTAAGGAACGCGGTTCCCCAGGGAATCGATATTGAAATAGTCCCGCTACAAGTGATAGCTTGGTCATGATACCCCCATGAGGATTACCCACCATATGTAAAAAATCTTGCAGGCCATATGCCAGCCAATAAGCCCCTCTATCAAGCCCCCATTGAAGAAAAGCTATACATCCCATGAAGGTTTTCTTCTATCTAGCGTGTCAACTTTTATAACTAAACGCTACATTCTAAACATTACTTTCAGCCCCAAAAACCTTCCCGGAAATAAGTCTTTATTTGTCTAAAAGCTCGCCTTGTTAATATTTTTTTTCCAGGGAATGCTTAATTGTCATGTGACACAAAGCCAGGCACTTGTTGCCATAGAAACTGAAAACAAAAAGCTGTTACAATGTGTTCTTTTCTTTCGTGGGGAAACAATAGAGTAACAATTTTTCTACGGTTTATTTGCTTTGCAATCTGGAGCGAACAATGAATTTGTGGAATAGCAGCTTTTCCTGCCCTTGTACGGCTTTACGTTATTTAGCTATTTTTGGGAAAAAATATATATTTTTGTAAAATGGGCTATAATAATTCAATTCAAACATTTTCTATTATATTTCAATTCAGCACTTTTCTCGTTGGTCTCTTCTTAGATTCAGGATCCATATGCCTATCCCATGTATGTTTACATCCCCTCACTGTAATAGCCTCTACCACTTCTGCTGGGAGGCTGTTCCACTTATCTACCTCCCTCTCAGTAAAGTAAAACTTCCTAACATAATGGGGAGGAATATGTACGCAGATCCTGAGAACAGAAAGTTAAAAACGGTTGCTTATTTGACATACACATAAGGTGGGAGGTTTTTTTTAACACATATTGTCTATTTTACTCGGCAATCGCTAGTTTTTTTTCTTTCTTTTAAAATATCCATCCAATATAAAAATGAACAATACGTCTCCTCTGTGGAATTTTAAAATCTATTATATGTGGAAATATAACAAAATAATTCTTCAAGAAACATAGATATTTTAGTCTTGCGTCTATAAGAACTTCAGCCAAGCTCTTATATTACCTTCAAGACCTCATTTAGTTTCTGTTTGTTGTTTTTTTTTCTAAAATATTCCTGAGATAAGCAAAAAAAGGGATATTAACACATCTGGAAGGAATGTTATCTTCAAACGTCTTCTAGAAAAGCAGAATGCCTGCTCCTTGGAGCCTAATTAAGGTATCAGAAAAACCTAGCCACTCATATAAGATGTGATCACATCAACATCGAGGACCTCAAACATTCTACTGCCAATATCTATCGCCCCTAACATTCTACTGCAGACATCTAGAACCACTAACATTCTACTGCCTACATCGAGGACCTCAAACATTCTACTGCCAATATCTATCGCCCCTAACATTCTACTGCAGACATCTAGAACCACTAACATTCTACTGCCTACATCGAGGACCTCAAACATTCTACTGCCAATATCTATCGCCCCTAACATTCTACAGCAGACATCTAGAACCACTAACATTCTACTGCCTACATCGAGGCCAGTCATACTAGCATTTTCTTCTGTGGATTTTGTTTCTTCTCTAGTTGGAAGCTTGGGAGCCGAGCCTTCTCTATCTATCGATTTGTTTTAGTCTGTCAATATGCAATATGCAATA
>VKOC01000007.1:24331180-24397153 GCA_009364415.1 Spea multiplicata
GACGTCCATGTCACAGGACACGCGACTTATATTCTATGTTTTTTGGAGGCAGATAAGTTCCTGCATGAGGAATTCATAAACTTCATTTCTTGTGATGAAATTCCCTGAAAGGGTTAATCTTTGTCATAATAGGCTCTGGTTTTACCCCTGGGGGAACATTTGACATTCTCATTTATTGACACCTCTTTCCTGTCTCACAGTTCCTTCTGGAAAAGTACCCTGGACGGGGTACAGAGACTTCTAAAGGCGCTGCGACGTTCTTTGTGTTTATGGAATCACTCGCCGGCCGCTCTGGAATACCAAGCGGCGCTCAAACGGGGGGCAAAACAAGAATATCTGCGATCAAATATCATTGCAGAAAATTGCTCATAGGGCAAGCTGGTACGGCTGCAAACTGTATAGCGAGTCCCCGGGCGGAATTCGAGGGTCGCATGGCAAAGACGTGTCCCTATAAACGTGATGATACATTGATCATTATATGGTAATTACACGCAGGGAGGAGATTCCAACGTGGAAGTCCAATGGAAAAACATTCTTCTGTGAGTATAACCGCCCCCCTGCTCCGAGCGCTGTAATACATTAATTAACCCCAGCGCTGTATACGTAAGTATAATATAACCCCAGGCGCTGTATCACAGTTAAGTATAACCACAGCAGGCTGTAGTACAGTAATATAACCCTAGCTAAGCGCTGGTATCAGTAATATAAATCCCCAGCGCTGTAGTACAGTAACAAAACCCCAGCGTGTATACAGTAAGTATAACCCCGCCAGGGAGCGCTGTATAGCAGGTAGGTTGATAACGCCCGACAGCGCTGTAATACAGTAATATAACCCCGCAGCGCTGTATAGACAGTGGAATGGGATTAGACCGCCCAGCGGCTGTATACAGAATATAACCCGGCGGGCAGGCGGGTGTATGACAGGTAATATAAACCGCCGCCAGCGCTGTAATACAGGTACTATACCCCCTCAGCGACTGTACCAGCGCTGTATACAGTAATTACCACCAGAAGCCGAGAATCATACAGATGGCTGATATGCAGCTGCCTGCAAACTTTATATTATGGGTCAAAAACTACAACGTTGAAAAAGAGCGATATGATGTAATAAAGCTAATATTATTGTAATTATGAAGACATGAGATTTCATATGAACATGTTACTAGTATGTAAGCGGCTCATTGGTACACGGGATTAACATACAATGTATTCTCTTTATAGCGGAATTATCAGGAGGCAATCATTTTCTCAGAAGGCGGTCGTACATTTGGTGTTGGCTATTGTTTTAGAGAAGATTACATCGTATCACAAGACTTTGGGTCATTGTTTTGCTCCGAAGGAATATAATAAATAGCAGCTATTAGCCACGCGGAGCGGTGACTCGGGCCAATCGGCTCCCCACGGGGAAATGCTGACCGATAACAATCCGTCTAGCGCCAAAAGGGTCTCCGGTAGTCTCCGGTGTCTGGAGGGCTTCTGGCACCTCCTCATATATCATTATAATACGCCTGAAGAAGAGACCTCGGTAGTCTCAAAAGCTTGCAATCTATTATACTTAAATCCGAACTATCGTTAGTGGGTCTGAGCCCTGAAGGAGGGGTTTTTCCGTCCCAATATATAATGACATGGAGTATCTGCATCAAATAAACACCTGTTATATCTTTTAACTTTTCATTTTTATTTTAGGGTCTGCGCTAACTGATGTGGCCCCTTACAAGACATTTTATATAAAATATATGGCATTTGGAAAAGGAATAATGTATTTTATTAACCCATTTTTAATCCATAAATACAATTTCAGGTGTTTCTAAGCACATTATTGGGGCTTTGAGGGCTGTAGAACCCTGCGATACCCTCATACCCAGCTGGCCTCCTAGAAAAGAGGGGCATCAGGAGAGGGAAGAGGGGCATCAAGAGAGGAAAGAGGGACACAGGAGAGGAAAGAGGGGCATCAGGGGAGGAAAGATGGACACAGGAGAGGAAAGGTGCATCAGGGATGAAAGTGCAGGGGGAGGAAGAGGAACACAGGAGTTAGGGAGGAAAGAGGGACACAGAAAAGAGGGAACACAGAAAAGGGAAAAGGAGGGACACAGAAGAGGAAAGAGGGGCATCAGGGGAGGAAAGAGGGACACAGGAGAGGAAAGAGGGGCATCAGGGGAGGAAAGAGGGACACAGGGTAGGAAAGAGGGACACAGGGTAGGAAAGAGGGACACAGGAGAGGAAAGAGGGGCATCAGCCACAGTCATGATTCCCAATCTCCTTCTCGTTTATGATGGCCTTTTGTGCAAAAGAATGCAAGACTGCATGCTGCCGACATCACTGTCCTTCCATTACTGATCATAAATACAGTAAAGCAGACAAGTGTTTTATTTGATCTCTACCTACAGCCCACAGGATTAACAAGTAGGAAACTACGAGGAACTGATTAATTTGCCCCGGGGCTTCGCAAACATCAACATATTTCATAAAAAAATCCACCCTAAGGATTATAAGTCTTTTTTTTTTTGCGTTACGCCTCTACTCCACCTACCTCCCCATCAGACGTTTGTTAAACAAATAAAAACAAAGTCATTCTAGGAGGGTGAATGGCAGGAGAGGAGAGATAAGAGGGACAGATAATGCAAAAGTCAGCGCAGAAGAGAAGATAATTCACTACCGAGCGGCTTGGGGAGAGAAAAAAGAAAGAGGAGATTGGACTGAATGCTGTGGCAAGAATTAGAGGAAAAAGGAATCCACAAGGGGTTAAAAGAGGAAAAGAAAACTTTGGGGAAGAAGAAGAAGAAAAAAAGGAGATAAGTTAAGAGGAGAGTAGGGAGAAAAAAGAGAAGGGATGACGGTTCAAAGAGTTGGTGTAAAGAAAAACGAAAATAGAGGAGGAGGAGAAGTGTAGGATAGGAGTTTTTGGAGTTTTTTTTTTAAGAAAAGGAAAAAGTGAGTGAGGTAAGGAGTGATTGAAGGAGCGGCGTTGCTTTCCCCCCGTTGCCTACGAGAACACAGGAAGCCGTGGTTTCCTCTGCTGTCTCTGGTAGCCGGGCTGGGCTGGGACCCTGGAGACGTTGCCAAAGAAGCACATGCGAAGGGGCGGCTGGCCTCTGTTTACAACATGCCTTCCTGCATCCCGGGGGAAATCAGCCCGCAGCGACATGCAGACCAAGGAGCTCACCGAAATCTCCATCCTCACCTCGCCGCGATCCAAGGCGGACATCGCTTGGCAGCCCCCCTCGGAGAACCTGCGCAAACTGAAGAAGAGGAAGCAGCTGGTGGACCAGAAGAAGAAGCTGTCGGCTTGGACCCTGTTCTTGGCGCTGTTGGGAATTCTGCTCATGGTCGTCCACACGGAACTCCTGTGGTTCGGAAACTGCCAGGTATGTACAAAGCCGAACGGCGGCAGGTGTCTGCCGGGATGTAAAACGCGTTGCCGGGCTAAGAACTTTGACCAATTACTTTATTTCAGGATTCCCCCCCCAAAAAAAAAGTTGCCTGGGCATTCTGCAGAACGTCTACCTAAACCATGAAAGAATACGGGACAACCCTAAATATTCATATTTTAACAAAGATCGTATTTAGGCATAAATGCATTTCCAGTACTCGAAGAGTTAAATGGATACCGGCAATGCCAAGGTTTGCACGGGCATTATGTTTCACACTCCCAAGCCCTATCGCTTACTGGCGTGACGCGCTGTTAGTCGACACTGCCCTGATTACCTCCCCGGCGCACGAAAGTTGTCCCACCAACGGCCTTAGAGGGGTTAAATTAAACCGTGACCATTGTTGCTAAGAAGGGTTAACGAGGTCCCTGCCCCTTTAAGAGACGGACGCTGTTTTAAATTAGTTTCAAGAATAGTTTTTGGCGCTCCGCAGCGTCTGGTTCTTTAACCCTCCGCGATGTTTCATACCTAATGGCAGGTGGTCCTCGTCTGCTGCGGAGAGCCCACCCGAGCCATCTGGAACTCCTAATATTCCAAAGCGCTCCAAATTTGTGTTAAATGTCAAAGTTTTTACATAAGACTCCTGCTCCAAAGGTTACTTTTTTTTTTCCTCCCTGCAAATTATGACCTCATCAATTATCCGTTAACGTTGGAGTGGTATATACTATCCAGATGTTGGGGAACTTCAACTTTCATTTACCTTACTGCTAAATATATGCATTATTAGCTATTATTTGTACTTTCCGTAACTAATAACCATTAGTTTTTTGTGTGTTTTCAGCCTCTTCTGTCATCTTTGCAGGATAAACAATTGTCTGTTAATTATTGCCTCTTTTCCACGGGCAGCTACAAAAATGCTAATTTTACTTAATTAGGCTATAATAGATATTTACAGAATATGTTACAGACAAATTGTGAAATCGGATAATGAGTAGACATTCTGTAACTTTTGCTTTACGGAGAAGGTGTAGATAAATGGAACCGCCTTCAGGCAGAGGCAGTAGAATTCACAAATTTGAATTCACAAAGACAAGGACTGTTGTGTCCAAGTTCTCTGATCTCCAATCCTCCCTCATGTTGATGGGAATTATAGTCCAAAACTGGCCGAAGGGTTTGGGTAACGATGTATTTAAAGTCGGCGCTTCTGTAGACCTCGGATACCGCAGCCACTCGTTGGTTTTTCTGGATAATAATTGGCACACGGATTAATGACACACAAAGTCGGCTAGTTAATTACAACAAGTAATAAAACTCTGGCCCAGTTTCACACTTAGAAGAGAGCTGGACCATTCTGGCTTCTGGTTCGCATCACATTTACATTTTAGAGAGGAGAGAAAAAAGAGAGTGGAGATAAGAAAGAAAGAGGGAAAAAAAGAGAGGGGATAGAAAGAGAGAAGAGAAAAAAGAGGAGAGAAAAACGAGAGAGGAGAGAAAAACGAGAGAGGAGATAAGAAAGAGAGAGGAGAGAAAAAAAGAGAGGAGATAAGAAAGAAAGAGGGAAAAAAAGAGAGAGGAGATAAAGAGAGAGGAGAGAAAAAAGAGAGAGGAGATAAGAAAGAGAGAGGAGAGAAAAAAAGAGAGAGGAGATTAGAAAGAAATAATTAAATACATAAAGGGATTTAACAAAGGACAGGAGACCCGACGGGGCAGAATGAGGCTGATCTGCCCCATTCTGCCCCGGCAGCAGACACCTGGAAAGCAGGCAAATGGCACATTGCCCAGACTTCAAAAAGAACAAGAGTTTCCCTTTAAGACACAATCGTTCTTTTAATTTGTTGGCCGTTTAAAAATAACACTGACTCTAAACACATATATGGGGGGGGGCATGCATTTTATCTATGGTTTCCCCAGAATTTGTACCTAACTGTATGTAACGTTTATAAAGTGTCAGAACAACCGGCTCGCATTCACTAGTAAAGTCTTGATATACTTTACATGGGATCTGTTACCTGATCATCGTTTGACAGTCAGAAACTGTTTTTTTTTATAAATGACTTATGGTTTATAGTCCAATTAAGCCGTAAACCTTTTTTAAAGACCAAAAAATACATCTTTAGCTCTTTTGATTCAGAAAGCGTTGCATAAATCTGTGCCTACGATAAGGGTTAAGTAACTTATATCATACTAATGCTCTCCTTTTCCCTCCCGCCTTCCTTTCTCCTATTCTTCTCTTTGCCCATGCGCCGGGGCCAACTTCCACGCTGGCACAATCTCCTTGACATCACATGCTTTGCAGAACAATGGTGCCACAATGAGTTAATCTGTTGCACAAGCCATTTATTGGAGAGACCGCAATGCAGAAGATCACACATGAAAACATTAGACTGTGCGTTAAATACCCCCCCCCATGATGGATTTAAAGGGACCTAGTCACATGGGTTCCCCCGGCTCGTCACACTCCCTCATATGCAAATTAATCTGCGTTACATCAGATTCATTTGCATGTGGAGCCCCACGATGATGTCAAACGAGGAGGCACTTAGTATGAGACATCTCCAAGGGAGTTCCCTCGCTTCATTCCAAAAAAAAAACCTCCGACATTCTTCTGGAATTAGTGTCGCTTTCCTTTAAATCATCCTTCCTGAGTAACCCTAATGAATACCTGCACACTAATGTCCTGGTCTGTCATTACAGCCTCAAAAACCCAAACCAAAGCTATTTCTGGTATAAAAAACACCAGCCGTGAGTAACCGTCGAGCTGCCCACGGCCAACTGCGAAGAAGAGAAAATTTAGGAAAATTTAGCCAATTTCGTACGCAAAATTATATTAAAATATATATTTTTATTTTTACAAATTCCTTATCTTGAGATATTCTTCAGCACCTACAGAGTACTTTAATAAGCATTCTTCTTCAGTAGGTGTTCCAAGGACAGGACACTGTCTCTTTAAACATAGTCCAAGACCTTTAACCCTTACGTCTCCCTCACATGATGTACCTGCTATGAAACATCTGCCATGTCACAGATTTTACCCCCCCAAAAAATTCAAAACTAACTGTTGCAAATCCGTCATACTTATCCCCCTCCGTCGTCGCGCTTCCAGGATTCCTCCAAATGCGTATATTTACACTTACTGATGTTACTCAGCTGTGTTGCGAGAAAATATGTTTTGTTTACATAACGCCTCTCCGACTTTTTTTTCGAACCGTTTCTGTTTTTAACCCTCGACGGAAGCAGGAACTCCCGATTGTTTCAGTCCTCTGAGACGAGATAAAGATTTTTTTTTTTTTAACAAAGCCCGCGGACTTTCTTTAAGTGCATAGGAAGCGGGGGTATTTGGGAAATCCGAGGATGTATAGGGGGTATGCTTGGGTTAGAGCTTAAAGCCTTGAACTTCAAAGACGTCGTTGACCCGGATACAACTGCCGAAGAGGGAAAAAACCATTGAGATAATAAACTAATTTTATCTCCTTTTCTCAATAAAGCAAACTAATTATTTATTACGCATAAATAGGCGTTTAGAGCCGAGGAACAAAGATCCTTTGATATCCTTCTAAAACACTAATGAGTATTGTAACGAGAAGAAGCTCCACACCCTTTTTATCGATGTATTGCACTTCTATCTTTGTATTGCTTGCTGTCCTGTGTTTAGGAGATAGTGGGTGATTGTATGCTTTGGGTTCTCCCACCGATATGCATTGTCAGAGGGACCAGCTCTGTGTGACACGGTAGACAACAAGCTGACCGACTCCATATCTGTATTTGACCGAAGACCGTCCAGGCTTCTAGTAAATCATCCACCAGTTGGGGTTGAGGGAAAGGGCAGGTTGTTGTGGACTTCAAAAGGTAAATTCTAGGAAGCGCGTTGTGTGACTGGCCGCGAAAGGTCTCTAGGCACGAACGTTTCACGAATGATCCAGCTTAGGGCAAGATGCGAAAGAATGTCTCTGTGTCACTAGGGTAACATTGTATAGGACCGAGCCGGTGAAGGGCAGAGGTCTGATGTTCCCTAAGTCAGCAAATATAATGTTTGCTCTGATAGTCAGTGCCAGGAACGACCCTCCCGCGTCTGGGATTACAGACTAACGCCTCTGGTACGCAAAGCGAAAATCAATACAGCCTGATAAGAGGGACAAGCGATGCATTGTCCCATAAATACCGGTAGAGGGATAGAGTTTGTCTGTGGGTATTTTGACAGAAGGTCCGGACAGAATTAAGTAGAATTTGAGGACCCAGGTATGACTCATAGTCAACACCATAAAACGTCACCAAAATTAGCACCTAAGGGTCAATGTCTACAAACTAGCCCTCGGTCTTTTAATTTGACCAAATCCTGGAAGGACCACAGGTCTAGAAGACAATGTTTGGCACCAGGTGTATCCCTCCTGCCAGACTCCCTAAAATTACATATAATGTGTTAATTACTTTGGTTTTCTCTAAATAAAAGCAAGTTCATAGTTGGCGTCCTTCCCTCTGATATAAAATATTTGATGTTCCTCCATTATATTTTCTATTCACAGTGGGCGACATGGGTGGCTTTAGAGAAGTCTTTGCCCACAATCGTATTTGCCCATTACTGATACATTTTAACCCTATCTCAAACCTAAAGTTTCTTCTAAAAACCCTGTTTATGAACCAAATTAATTGTTGCTACTCATTAAAAATCCACTCGTTACGTCAAACACGATCGATGAAGATATAGCTGTCCCTTTAAAGGCGGCTAACCTTTCTCAGGTGGCACCGTTGGATCTGATGTTGACTTTAGCTAAGATGTTTTCACTAAATATGATTTATTTGAATAGGACATTTAATTTACAATGTGTAATAGGGCTAGAAGGGTTTATTTAGGCAGCGAGCTGCAAATGCTTGGAGGATTTATTTGATTAGGCTTAATCAGAATCAACATTCTACTTTACATAAATAGAATGCGATGTATTAAATTGGGTCATCAGGCCACATTCTGTTTACTTAAATGGTTATTTCTATATGTCTTTTGTTCTTCACTTTCATTTTTCTGTATATGTTTTTTTTTTCTTCCAGTGGTTTGTCTATCTGTTTTTGCTGAAATGCAGCATCAGTTTATCGACGACCGTCCTGATTGTCCTCATAATCACCTATCACATCAAGGAGATTCAGGTATGTGAGACCACCCCCAGCTATAAAGTTGGACGTAGAAGAGATAAGCCTATCCGTTGCCATGATAATGGGTAAGGATGCTGGGAATTGTAGTCGGGTAATCACAGGGTGGTGAACTGAAGATGGGGAATTGATACAGGCCACCATTTTTTTGGAGACCTCAGCTTCAACGGCACAACTAAAAATGAAAGCGCTTGTTTCGGGCAGAGATACAGAGAATTCCTAGTGGCCCTCGAGGATTGTAATTGTGCGGTCCAGAGTTCCAAGCCTGTGCAATTGATTGGGCTAGCGAGGGGTTAAAGTCTTTTAGCTTTTTGCATAACCTCTGTCCTGCTCCCTTTTTCTCCCGATACATTCATTGACTTTTTTTGTAATAACAGGTTGCGATATTATAAAGAATGGGTCATTGTCTGGGTGAAGTTTGCCTCTCTAGGAAAGGTATTTGTAATGAGTTGCCAACATAGGTTAACAATTCACTTTACATTAATCAGCAGCCAAAAGGTTAGACAGAAAATCGAGGTGCGACGTAACAAGGGCTGTTCCATAAATAACGGTGGGTACACCGAGTAGATGAAGATTCCACCTCGGCAAGGTGATGATGACCCTCGTTCATACACTCTTCTCATTATCTCTTTGGGACAGGATCAGTTTTTCTTATATTCTATCGGGTTGAGAGATGTCTCAAGACAATTCGGCTTGGGGTGTCTGGACACTGTAGCTTTAATAAAAAAAACATCATTCTTTTAATTGGGTCAAACCCAGGAGGACACGGACCTCATAGTCTACCGAAGAGACATTGCTACAGTAGGTGGGGGTAAGGAAAGGTGGGACAAGAAATGATTCTGTCTGTATTTCCAGTTGATGGAATGTCCTCAACCCATTGGATGAGTTGGTCCCCATATGTCGCTAAACTTTATTTATTGGACAATATCTCAGTGGTAACATTTTTGTTATTTTTGGATGGTTGCACGGTTGTAATGTTCCATTTGGAACACACCGTTTGTGTGTTGTACAAGGTGGAGAGCTACTCCTGGCATGAGGAATGATGAAGTCCCTATGATGTAGAATTGGTCTGATATGGTGCCAGACCCATGAGTAACTATACAGCTATTTGGGCACTTCTTCATTAACCAACAATGGTTGAGTTTTCTGTTGACTTTATTATGTCTTTTTTTTCCCCCAACGCTTTTTTCGGTCAATTCAATCAATTAAACTTCCAACAGTTAGAGACATGTCTAAGGTATTCACATCACAATTAATCAATCTTATGTTTAGTTCTTTGCGTCCTGTTAAAGGAACCTGGAAACAATGTACATTTCACATGATCCAAGAGCTCATTTTGAAGCCTATCCTTCCCTTCAAGACAAAGCTTTGTTGGTGGGCCCCATCTTTACGTCAATACAGTTTCAGATCCGTAGACATGTACAAATGTAACATTGTAACCCAAGCATTGCAACCTTTCAGAACTGTTTAGTTAACCCGATGACAAAAGTCACATTGCATATCCCCTTCCTCATGGAGAAACAGAAAGGAACCATTGGCCCATTTAGCACTCCTAGATGAAACCTTAATCAGTCGTTGGTCTCGTCTTAGATCCAGGAGCCATATGCCCATCCCATGCATGTCTAAATCCCCTCACTGTATTACCCTCTACCACTTCTGCTGGGAGGCTGTTCCACTTATCTACCGCCATAAGCTTGTATGATAAAACACAAACTCACGAGGCGTAAAGTGCACTTAAAGATTAGAAGAGAATGCTCCTGCTTTCTCATGCATTGCTTTAAGCTATTTTAAATGCCTTCAGCTTTTACTACAACCCCTACGGGCTATCCCGACGCGTTAGAGGTCACGAGACCTCTGTTCCAACACATAGAGGTATGAAAGACATCGCTGCTGGGTGTCTGTTTCTGCGAAGTAGTTGCATGACGAACACGTGTGACTAATCCGTCCGACTTCGAGCCGTTCCAGCACACAGCAGGATGTAAAGTGAACCATTAACTACTCATACTGTGTGTTTTATAGGTGGGGCACATGCAACCGAACGTACCCTGCCAAAAAAACTTCTAGAGAGGGACATAACACACTTAGTATGTAAGTTATAACGCAACCTTGAGACGCACACCCAGAGGACAGGCAGTGCCATTGTTTCCATTCTAGAACTGCCAGATGGCTTTGCAACATTTCGCTTTGGCGCTCAAAAGGTTAAAACCACCGGGGGTGGTAGCGTGCGAGTCGGCCGGCGGCCGCATCTATATGAAATAAATACGGTTCTAAATGCAAAGATGTTAAAGGTGCTGTTCCACTTAGACTTATTGAGCTGTTGGAGATATTTTAGAAATAAATGTATTCTTACCTCGGAATGTTTTACCGCATAAAGTAAAAGAAACGGTTAGAATGGCTTTTTGTTTCCCAGTTTCTGTGGCCGCCACCTATCAGTGCCCGCGTTTGTGTCGCACGGCTTGTCTGAGCGTTCCCTGAAAATTTTACACAATGAAATAATTATTTATTGGAGAGGGATTGGTATCATACTATGCCTTTCATAGTAAAAAAATTATAAATCCATTAATTTGAACATTTCTACAATATCTCCAATTGCATAGATCCATACAAAGCCCCCCAAAAAACTGTGGGTTAAACTTCCTTTATAATTTTATGAGCATAATTATCAGAATAATATTTTTTTTTAATTAAAATCCTGTTAATTTCTAATATGAATCTGGTTAATGGTATATAACCAGTAGATTCCGCAGCTTTAATGCCCTTACTATGAATGCACAATTACAGGAAGAACGTACATTAAAAAGTGTGAGAAAGCTCTATATTACGGCTAAAGGGTATAATAAACTGACTTGAATGTGTAGACCTTCATGCTAACATATGATTTCATGGATGTCTCTTCGCAGAATTCCAGGTAGGACCAAGTTATTTGTTAGAATAGCATCGGACGATATAGAATGTTGGGGCTTAGATGTTCTCTTAAGGTTCTTTACAGAAGTAATTCGCTAATTCTGCCTATTTTTTCTTCCGACGCAGCTCTTCATGTGCGATAATTCCTTGGTGGATTGGCGCATCGCAGTCAACGCTAAGAAGTTTGCCTGGATCCTCCTGGAGATTGTCATATGTGCCGTTCACCCCTTTCCCTCAGAACGTCAGTGCGATGATCCCGATCAGATTGAGATGACGGACAACAATACCGTGGCCTTCCTCTCCCACGCGGACATTTTGTTGTCGATTCTCATGTTCCTGCGCGTGTATCTGCTCCCCAGGACAGTGCTTCTCCACAGCCGGGTGCTGGTGGACGCCTCTTACAGAAGCATCGGTTCCCTCAACAAGATCAAATTCCAGTATCAGTTTGTGATGAAGATCTTGATGAATACCTGCCCAGGTCGTGTCCTCCTCATCCTAACCATTTCCTTGTGGATCGTATCGTCCTGGGTCCTGTCTGTATGTGAAAGGTCAGGAAAGATGGGGTTTTGAATGGGTCTTCTCACTCTTCAACCATTGGATCAATAAAATCTTGACTAATCACGCTAGCCAATCAGATTACACAATGGCTCCTTAAAAATACCTCCATTGATTAGAATATGGGGTACAAAATAGGACAATAGCTACTAGATTTAAAAATCTCAATTTCTAGAATTCGGTGGGGTTACCTGGTGTGTCTTAACTCAACTGGTTAAGACAGACTAACTAGTTGCTTCCGTGAACTAAGTCTTATTGCTAAAGTCTGGGATTTTTTAACGTGGAAAGGGTTACTTTCTTGCCATCTGTACTAATGGTCGACCCGTTTGTCTTCACAGGGAAAACATTAACCACTCTTTTTCTCTGACCAAAGCCATGTGGCTCATACCTATCACCTTCCTGACCATCGGATACGGGGATCTGGTACCATACACTGTGTGTGGCAAGATGGTGTGTCTGTGGACTGGAGTGATGGTGAGGCCACGGAACACGAACAAAATGGGAGAGAGAAGGGAAAGAGGAGAACCAGCCAGACATAGGTGTAAGGAGGATGGAAGTGATGTCATAAGGCATTGTACTCGGAGATAGACATACACATGATTACGTTTTATATAAAGACCAATCCTCTATACTGACCCCTAAAGAATTCCCCTCATGGACATATTACGCTTCCTAGAAACCTTTATATTACAGACAGATTAAGGGACTCATTTATCTCAATTGCTGCTAACTCGCATTTCTGTGCTAATTTCTTAATCCTTAATACACCTGTCCCATGCATGTCTAAACTCCCTCACTCTATTAACCTCTACCACTTCTGCCGGCAGGCCATTCCACTTATCTAGCACAGTCTACGTATGTTGTAGCTCATGTCAGCCTGTGTCGGTGTTCTAGGGGGTCGGCTGTACGGCTCTGATAGTCGCTGTAGCAGCTCAGAAGTTGGAGTTTACCAAGGCTGAGAAGCACGTGCATAACTTCATGATGGATATACATTACATGAAACAGGTAAAATGCCCCGGGGGGGCAAAGAAAAGCCCTAAAATATAAACTGTGTATGGGGAGGGGCTAGCTGCGCATAGAGGACAGTTATAAATTAAGGAGTAGGTAGGAGGGGAAGTGGGCGGAGAGTGGGCATGGCCAATCACCATTCCCCTGATTGCAGAAAGTGACTTGGAGACCCAAGCTCTTCACTTGGAGACCCTGGGTCAAACCTGTAGAGTTTCCAGATTATGATGTCGTAGTTCCTTTAAGAATAATTAATTCTTTAATTTACCTTGTTTAATATTGTTTGCCTTCAGATAAGTCAAAAAGAAAGATAAAAAAATGACCAAATATAAAAAAAATTAGAGAAAGATGTAGCGTAGCCTCGTACTTATTGTCGTTAAAAAAGCATATCTATAAATACCGACTATATCCTTGAAACGAACACGGTCTAAAGAGACATAGATTTTTACGCTCACACAATACAGTCGTGGGCGAGGGGAGGCTATGACTTCAAATGTCTTTATATAGTTGGGTCACAAGGTCTTAACTTCCTTATAGGAAGCAATTAAGATTTCCATGCAGGAAAACACAATTTTATGAATCCTATTGTACCAAATGTGCAGCAGAACGTTTCTTAATTGAGAACAAATGCTGACGATGACAACTGTTCCACCTGTTGTTGGCGTCAACTCCCACAATGCTCAGCTAGAATTAGACAGAAATCCACAGAAATCCATCTAAATAGAACAATATATATATAAACAAATGTAGGAGATTTTTTTAGGCAAATTGACTGGGGTTTGGGGAAAAATTCAAAATTCGGTACATCGATACATATCAGTATAACCTGTCTCCTTTCTTATAGATCAAATGCGCAGCCGCTAATGTCTTGGGTGAGGCTTGGCTTCTGCATAGACACATGAAAAGAGGGGAAAGTGCCAAAATCCGACAGCACCAGAGAAGACTTCTTGAAGCCATACACATGTGAGTCGACACGGAACTTGCCGGCGGATCGGACCCAATCAGTCTGCCTGTTTTTAAAAGACTTCATCGGTGGGCTGAGAATCTAAGAAATTCCCGATGAAGGACTAGGTTGGAGGTGACCCTCATGTGATCTCTTTCATCTGTTTGATTTCTTCTACAGATTCCGACGTCGACGAATAAGACATAAAAATCTGAAGGATCAAGTGAACGCCATGGTGGATATTTCCAAGGTAAAATAAAAGGCAATATGTCAAGAATAATGGGCATCGTTCTATTTTCAGACCGTGATAGCGCGAAGCTTCCGAGCTGAATAAAATCATAAAAATTTTATAGAATCAAGATGAACAAGAAAGATAAAAACACACACTAGCTGCAAAAACCTAGAACAAAAAGTCCTAGCTGCAACAGCTTTAGGTTATATACCGGTCTATGCTTCTTAAAGAAATATTAATACCTCGGGCATAAACGTGCAGCAGTTCTAAGACCACTTACAGTGTCTTCTACAAAAGCCAAACTATCACTCTTTTACTACTTTCCACTTTTCTACTTCCCACGTTAATACACATGTTCTGTAGGACCCATGGAAGCTTACGCCATTGGAGTGAATCTTCTCCAACGACAAAGCCAACGTCTCTAACCACTCCGTTTCTTCTCCAGATGCAGATGATACTGTGCGATCTGGACTCCAACCTCAGTTCCTCGCACCAAGACTTGGAAAAAAGGATCGACCAGTTGGACAAAAAGTTGGATGACATCAGTAGACTAATAATGAAGGCCATAGAGACTCCACAGCTATCACAGTGAACCATGGATTAAGAGATGGAAGATGTCCACCACCTTGGGGTTATCAGCTTCTATTTTAATGACCCTTCACTGTTAGCTGCTAAGACATTTTGTAGGAGCCTCTGCTCCTACTACACCACTACCGACGTCCTTTTTTTTGGAGATAACGAGGCTTTGATTTAGTCCAGTGTCATTAGATAATCACCATGTCTGGATAATCCGTCAGATACTGATCGAGATGATGTACAGGTAGCGTCTTGAGTTCAACAAAGAGCAGAGAGGTCACGTTCTTAGTAATGTAAGGAAATCAGGAGATCCGTGATGCAAACAGTGTTTGTCGCTGGAAATGGCGATCAATGGACGCCAGGGCATTGTACAGATGGCCGAGAGGATAAGGTACCATGCCAGCTTAGGCTTGTTGAGTTACGAGCCCTCTTTTTGAAACAAGGTGAGAATGTTCGATTTACAAAGATTCCTGAAGACGGCAGAGTAACACCTACAGTGTTTGTAATAGATCAGACCCGAGCTTGGCGAGTATATACTTATAAAAGCAATAATCAAGGTGGGATAATAGGTATTTTTTATAATATTGTATAAATCTATGCCAATTTTTTTTTTTTTTCCCAAAGTGAAAATACTAAAAACTTGTTTTTACGGGCTGCTTGGAATATCTCAGAGTTTGGCTCATTTTAAAGAGAAACTCCGAGGAGATTTGTAATGAATATCTCTAAAAGTGATGACTCAGGTGATTGAGACGGACCATCTTAAAGATTGTATTGCTGCTTGCGTGATTTAGACCTCCTTTGTAACATGTAAATGTCTAATAATGGGGTTTATTGTTGGAGCGTTATGGTTTCAGCTCCTGAACATCAACGTACGTTATGAAGGTCCAACTTTCTCCTTCTATCGCAGGAATAGCTTCTCTGCTCCTGTATAATCTATAGTTATATCAGTGAGATTCCTTTAAAGTCTCCTCATCCATAAAATTATACAGGGCCAGCTCAGATCTTCTTGCTAGAAAAACCTGCCAGTGTTGGCCCTTCGTAGTGAATGTCAAACTAATGGACCACAGCTCTCCTGGAAACTCTCCGTTTAGTGAATGAACCCCAATGGCTTTTCCCCCCAAAATGAAGCATTTTTTTCTAAACAGCAAAAGAGGATGAATCCATAAAATTCCAGTTGGAATGGTTAAAAATGATTCCTCCTTGTTACGTTCCCCTCTTTCCTTCGAAATAAGCTGATTCTGGCACCTTGGCAAAGAGATGACAGATCTCAGGTTTACTTTTACTTTAAAGATTCCAAACAGAATGTTGGTTAAACCTCTCAAGTGTTGTCCATCCTTGTCTATAATTTGTGTGAGATTTCCCTTTGAAGGTGAATCCGAGGCAAACATTCCTTTAATATTAATAATGCCACGGTTTGGCTGGACGGTCGTAGCATCGGTGCCAATTTCCGCCACTCCACTTTTGGTTTTTACTTTGGATTGTTTGGTTTCTTAGGGATAATAGTTTACAAGCCAGTGATTCCAATTTATGTGCCTTGTTACTGCTACAATAAAGAGCTTTTGTAAACAATCTCTCTTGTACATAACATAAATTTGTATATTTTGTAAGAATAAAACTTAGGACGATGATGAATGTTTGTGTTTTTTCTTCTAACTTTTCCAAACACACACAAGTCTCACTGGCACTGGAGGGGGGTGACAAAAGGACTTGTATCGGTAAAAAGCGTCTTACTGTTGCCATCTAGTGCCGAGCTTGTGGCTAACACGGGTATATTCGCCACTGGCACGGGCAAATCATGGCGTATAGGCATCCTGGGTTATGCCGACCAAGGGTGGCAGGTCCATGGGGGGGGCAGACGTTTCCGGTGGCCTGCTACTCAATGGGTCAGTTACAGGGAAGATCCTCGGTATCCGCAACTCGCCCATTAAAGTGTGACCTGCCCCTTTAAGGCCAGTGACTGTCAAATACTGCAAATTATTATTTTTAATTATAAATTTAATAATATTTTTATTATCAAAATAATATTAAATCTTTATAATAAAAATATTATTAAATTTAATATTTAAATTTAATATTATTTTTATTAATTGAAAATATATTAAATTAATAATAAAATATTTTATTTAATAATATTTTTATTATTAAAATAATAATAAAAAATAGATATTCAATTTTATTTTTATTTAATTAAAATAATATTAAATTTAATCATAAAAATGATTAAATGTAATATTATTTTATTTTAATTTGAGATAATTATTTAATAATAAAAATAATATTAAATTAATAATAAAAATAATGATTCATTTAATAATAAAAAGTAATATAAATTTAAGATTATTTTTGAGTAGAGATAATAATTAATTGTAATAATAGATATTATTAAATTTAATATTATTTTGTAATATTATTTTAATAAATAAAAATTATTATTAAATTTAATAATATTTTATTATAAATTTAATATTTTTTTAATTAATTAAATTTAATTTATTTTAATACTTAAAAATAATATTAAATTAAATATTATTTTATTATTATAATAATATTAAAATTAATAATAAAAATATTATACATTAATAAATATTTTTTTATTAAAATAATAATAAAAATTAAATTTAATATTATTTTTATATTAAAATAATATTAAATTAATATAAAAATTAGTTATTAAAATTTAATATTAATTTTTATTAAATTTAATATATTTTTAAATATATAAAAATAATATTAAATTTAATAATGAAAATATAATTAAATTTAATATTTATTTTATTAATTAAAAATAATATTTACAATTTAATAATAAAAATAATATTAAATTAATATAAATTTAATATAAAAAATTTATTAATTGTTAATTTATTTTATATTAAATTTATATTAGTTTATTATTAAATTAATATTATTTTAATAATAAAATAAATTAAATTTTAATTATAAATTTAATTAAAATATTTTTATTATTAATGTTAATATAAATGTTAAACTTCTGTAAGACCGGACCCTTTGAAATTACAGGACTGTACACTCAGGAAATAGTAACCAGATCCTTTATTACTTTTACAGTTGTGTTGGATGAGTCAGGTACCACAAGAGCACCAAGTCACATCACAACGCTGGCTTTGGACTTTTGTTTTAAGGCCACACACGATTATTATGATTTTCTGGGTTTTTCGTCAATAGCTCACATCCAATTCCAGAAAATAAAAAGTTAATTTGTGTCCAGAGAACAGTTTTCCAGTTGTGTCATCATGTAAACCTTGGATATGGTGCCCTCTACTGTTCCATGATAAAAATGGAAAGGAATCGCTCTTTTGTGCTCAGATTTAACTCTTTCACACACACATCTATCCAAGGGACCTAAAAGCTTAAGCTTCCAGTCCTTGCTGCTCTGTTAGCTTTGCCGTTCGCCAATGAATGCCACAGATATCGAGGTAGCCGGGTGAACGCTGCTCCACATTTGCACTTGAAATGTGATCCAAGTGGATGACGCCAGCTGTGGGCACGGAGCTGACGGTAACCACGAAGAGCGCGTCCGCACACAGAACATATGAATGCCGTGTCGCCTAAGTGCTGTAACTGATGGCGAAGGAAGTGCAAAGGTCCAACGAGGTTTCGACCGCAGTCGCATTTATACTTTTTCAATGTCCCACCTTGGTGCGCGCTCTTCTTCTTCTTGCGCTGGTGCCGTTTAAGCTGCCAGGATCATGTGAAATAAGCACCACAATCTCGACAACAACGCGACAGTTGCGATCGTCTGGAGACACGTTCCAAAAATGCGTGTGACATGGACAATGGGAGACGGACGGAAAGCTTGCTCTTCGTATCACAGAGTTGACCATCCCAATCACCTTTAGGTAAAGTATGTTGACCTAACTGTCCTTCTACTTTGGCATCGACTTCAGCTTTCTTTGAACTCTCAATATCTAGATGGTACAAGGTTTTATTCTTAGAACCTTCATCTTTTTTTTCTTCCTTGCTTCTGAAGAAAAACGTCTTCTTCTTGTGACCATTTTGATGTCGCATGAGAACGTCAGTAAGATGAAATGTACGGCCGCACTCTTTGCAAGAGTGGAACCTCCTTCCATCGCTCTTTCCTTCAGTATGACTACTTTGTGATTTCTCCATCTGTGAAGGATCCTTGGTCTCTTCTATTGCCCCTGTCGCAGCACTTTCTCTTCCAAGGATTCGTAACATTGGCATTTTGGTGGAAACATCACTACCACTTGACAACGTTCCTTTTGCTGTCACCTTATGCGCATTTGTACCTTGTTTTAATCTTGGGCATGATCGCTGGCCTAAGGAAACCGAAACACAGCCTTCTGCTTGCTTTCCATCTTGACCTTGTTTCACGGAAGGTGCCAGCTGAGTTGTTATGTCTGGGTCACAAGAGGCACCTAGAGTCTTTAGCATAGAGAATTTAGGGTCTTTATAAAAGCAAATGTGTATGTCTAGGTTGTACTTGCGTCTAAACAAACGCTCGCATTTGTCACATTTAAAACGGAGAGGGTTGGGTGGTTTACATGGTTTTCTTATTCTCCATGGTTCATACTTCGTAGAGACAGCGTGGAACTGCTGAGTCCTTAGTAGAGTGACTGGCGGTGGTTCAGTAATTAAAATGGTGTATACTGGTTGAATGTTAGACACCTGTTGGGGTCTATTGATGTAATACTGTTGTATTGCTTGAAAGTCCTTCTGAGCCTGGACATGCATTGGTTCCGCGATATCATTGTTGGGTTCATGACTCTTTTGTTGCCCGCTGACTTGCATTTTGCTTTTAGCACTAGGGGTAACTTGCACAAGAGTCTTCCCACCTTTGGAAGGGAAGCCCATGGCTCTCTTCAAACACAAGTGTTTCTCTAGGTTGCACAAACGTCGGAAATGACGTCCACATCGCAAACACTTGTGACTTCCCACTGAGGGCTTTACGCAGCCGCTAAAATTGGTGTTGACATTGTAATAACTGAAGTTCGGAGCAAACAAGTTCTTCATGTCCTGCGGCCAGTTCGTTTCTGAAAAGCCACTGTACAAGTTTGAAGGCACCTGGTCCAAGGCTGAGTTCTGGAATACATAGGCCTCCACCTGTCTACGAGGAACATTGTTGTATGGGGTATTCCAGAGCCCAGGTTGACCATCTAACTGGGCTCTGTATAAATGTAACCCACTGGGTAGACCACCAGATACTGAAAACGTGTCAATCTCCCTGTTTACTGGTCTTCTTTCACTGTTCTGGATCATAGCTTCAGTGGATGAAGACTGGCACGGCTTCATGTTTTCACTTCCACCAACAGAGATAAGAACAGGCTTCTGTTCCAAATCATCATCGCTACTCAATTCGCCCAGGAAATGCATATCGTGCCAACCTGACAGGTTCTGCGTATTCTCCTAGTTGAAGATCCAGAACAGAAAGAAGAGTCAGGTCTCAAATATGTCATGACTACTTACCATGTGAGGGGGGGGCTAATTCTACTGGTCCATGTAATGGTCTCATGCTGTGAGAAATGAAAACATGAGGTCCTCTGAAACCTACAATGCCCTACCCTGTCCCATGTAGTGTTTAATATGTAAAAGTAAATATTTTCACTAGGACCGTCCCTATATTGTTCGGTATATACACAGTCTGAGGGGCCGCCGATCTGTACACACCACTTTCAACGGTGACGGCTCCTCCAGAACACCCTCCTTGAGTTCGATTTCAGCACCAACTTCAAAGCCAAGGGTGGCGTCCATACCTAGAAATCAGGAATTCCGATCACCTGTAACAAAAAAACCCCAAAAGGTCACTTTTAGTAACCTGTCTTAGGATTCCCTAAGAAGTACAGTAAGTCATTTTTACTCCATGCGGCCCTCGGCCCCGGGATTCCCAAACACTCTCGAAAAAAATCTAAAAATTCCCATACTTCCTAGATTTCCAATCCTCTACTGATCGGCTCACGTTGCTTAAATGGTTAATTACATCATTATATTATATAATAATTCTAGAATATTAATTACTCCTAATTGGGAATAACTTTCAGCTTAAAATGATAATTCTAAGGACAAACTGAATCACCTTCTCTGACCTTCTAAATCTGTATCAATTTATAATTAAGCGTTCACCTTTTTATAGTTCAGGGAACCTTCTTTGGTGATCATGTGACCAAGGAGCTCAGCATATAGGCCAATCACAGACCAAATTAATGTCCCCCCCCCCCAAGAAAGCCTCTCTCAAACTTTGTATACAACGTATCAAGCTCCTTCCTGGAAGGAACAGGCTGCAGATACGACAGGAAGTAATGCCAGGCACCGCACAGCATGCTGGGAGCTGTAGTTATGGATTTAAGGAAGGGTAACAGGGTGAAGTTATTTAAAGGGAACGTACATGTCATGTGCTGCATTTTATACCCATACAGTAACTGGGATTAGATATTCATATTTATTTATAAAAATATTATTATATTATTATTATACACACAGCTTCATCCTTTCGTTCATTTTCTTATCAGTAATGCCGCATTTTTTCTCTCGTTGCTATGGTAATCCTGCCCCCCTCTTATCACTGTTACTGCTGTTCCAGGGGTAGGAACTCACCTCCCCCGGAACCATTCCACACTCGTCGGTTTCTACCAGTAGGTGGCTGTGTTTTAGTGACGGACTGAGGTAGCTAAAGCTGGCAGACGGGAAGGGAATCGGTACAGAGCGGGTGAGTGGGCACCCTCCTGGGGTAAAGGGCAGAGGGGAGACCCTGGGGTGGGATGGGGTGTGCATGGCAGCATATTTGTGATAGGCAGGGGTACATGACAGCAGTATGCCAGACAGGGGTGTATGGCACATATGTTCCTGGCAGGGGTATATGGCATACATGTGCCTGGCAGGGATATATGTGGCATACATGGCATCTATAATAGAGGGTTACATGTCAGCTGTGTGATAGACAGGGTTACATGGCATATATGAGACTCGGAGGGGTATATGGCGTGTGTGTGCCTGGCAGGGGTATGTGGCATTTGTATGCCAGGCAGGGGTAGGTGCCCATTCTGTCCCAGCAATAATAACATTTTCAACAAATCTGTTATGTTATTGACTTGAAATCTTAGTTGAAAATATAATAAATTGACTTTCGCCCGACAGAACCATGTCTGACTCCGGACACAGCCAGCCCAGCACGTATATCCCAGGACGGAACAGGAGGCGGAGGTGGATGGACCAGGGTCCCGCTGGGAATCTCAATCTCTCTGAGCCGGGGCGGGATAGAGACCCCGTTCTGCGCGACCGCGATCAAGACAGATGGGTGAGTAAATTCTCATAATGATTAAAAAGCCGTGCTCACCTTGATGGAGTACTGAAACAGAAATTCAGCAAGGTAAGATGTGGGGAGAAAGAGGAGAGAGAGTAAGAAAATGAAGAGATAGAAAGACAGAGGGAAAAATAATGAGAAAGGGGAAAGATAGGGGCAGCCGCAGCACATGGGTTCCATCTGAGACCTTGCACCCCTCATGTTTTAAGTATATAAGATGTAAGTGGTAGCAAATCTTGTGTCGTCAGACATCCCACGAGGTATAACGCCCGCAATTTAGCTGAGAATCACGTAGCCTGATCAGCATGTGTTAAAAAAGGTGGTTGATTTTATAATGAAATTTGGGGGGGGGGGGGTTTTTTTGCTGCCCCTTTGTTTTTTTTGTTATTTGGTATGAAGTGACCAGTAATTGATGATCACCGGACAGTTTCCTTATATCCCCTGATGCAGCCGGGGTCTTTTTGAAGTTTGACATCTCATGTGTTATTCCTCCTTCAGGACGGGAATGAAGAAAGCAGTGGCTACACTATGCAGAAAACTCCCATCATCCTGGCCAAGCCGGCCACCGAGCGTGTAAGTGAACGGCCCCCCTTAGTACATCTGCATCTTCTCCTTCAGCTAAATGTTCTATTTTACTTTTTTTTATCTTAATCCAGAATAAAGTAATAGTTTTTATGATCTATGTGTGTGTATATAATATAAATATGTATGTATTTGCTCCATTAAGGGGAAGCCGGCTCCTGCACCAGCCCCTGCTGCCATAGAAAAGCCGATTGTCCTGATGAAGGCCAGAGAAGAAGGGAAAGCTTCAGCCACCACGGAGAGCCCCTCTCTACCGCCAGCCGCTGCAAAGGTGGAGAAGGAAGGACAGCGCCCCACTCAACCGGTATATCAGATCCAGAACAGAGGCATGGGCTCGGCGGCCAGCGGCAGCGTGGACCGTAAGTCTTGAAAGGCACATGGCGTTTATATAAAAACAACCTAAATTAGTTAAAATGGACAATATCCAGTGACATATGGTACAGAAGGGGGAGAGTGACCGGCCCTTGCAGGCTTACAATCCATTAGGGTAAGTTGAGTTTTGCCGGCAGTAGGTCTCACCCCATTTCTTCTTTCCTGACAGCTGTGGTGGGTCAGGCAAAGTTGATGCCACCCCAGAAGATGAAGCACTGCATCAAGCTGGTGGACGAGTACATGAACTGGTGTGACAGCGCCATCGAGGTAAACCAGTCACCCGTGCCTTTCCTTCACAGATAAAATATATTGCGAATACAAAACATATAAAAGATATATAAGAGATGTATACATTATTCATGAAGCATGTTCCTCTCCCCAAATAAACCAGTTTGGGGTAATGATCTAATGTGCTTTAACTACCCTTGTTCCAGTTCCTCTTGGATCAGACGGACGTTCTTGTTGTTGGCGTCCTTGGGTTACAAGGCACCGGGAAGTCCACAGTGATGTCTCTTCTCTCTTCCAACTCGCCAGATGATGACCAAAGGTACCTGCGAGATGCTTGGATTGCTTACCTATGGCGCCCTAGAGTTTGTTGGATTTCGGGTTTATGGCAACCTTCATGATTGCTTGTATGTTCTGCCTGCACATAAGGCTGTTGCTTGTATTGTCCATACTCCCTGATGAGTTGGTAAGAAGCAAAGCAGGCTGTTGGCGCATGCTTATGATGTCCCAGCCACATGATCAGCTGGAAGGAGGCTTGGCGTTCCCTACAAATACTAATTTTAAACTTGAGTGACTACCCCTCCCTGTAAGAATTACAGACTGATTGGACACCCCTGCTGTTATTTTATATGTTTTATTATAGATTGGTTCATTCCCTTTCAGGTCGTTTGTGTTCAGGATGCAAAGTCAGGAAGTGAGGGAGAGAGCCGGGAACCAGACAAGCGGCATCGACTTCTTCATCAGTCAGGAGCGAATAATCTTCCTGGATACGCAGGTATTTATTCTAAATATATTATTCACCACCACTTTTTGTACATTATACGATACTATGGCATATACTTTCCATGCTAATATATTTATTATTATTGATAATATTTTTTTTTTCCTGTTTTCAGCCTATTCTTAGTCCAGCGATACTGGATCATTTGATTAATAATGACAGGAAGCTCCCTCCGGAATATAACCTTCCCCATACTTACGTGGAGATGCAGGTATGAGATCGGCCCGGAGAACAGACACGGCTCCTCTTTTAATTAAAAAGCTGGGGTGGAAAAATAAACCAGTCCCTTTAATATACAATTTCTGCTTGTAAATATTTTATTATTTTATGTGGTTTTCCATTCATATTCCCACCCAGGCTTGGTCAGGCAGACCCTGGTTGTATGTAAGAGAATTTAGCAAGTTTTGGGCTTACAGGCATTATACAAAAATGGGACACAATCGTTTTATGGCCGTGTCTTATACCAGTAGGAGTCTGAAAATGTGTTTGTGTCTCCTTTGCGCGTAGTCCCTGCAGATCGCTGCTTTCCTCTTCACGGTATGTCATGTAGTCATCGTTGTCCAGGACTGGTTCACCGACTTCAATTTATACCGGTGAGTTGGTGTTGTGTGAGTCTGGTGTATAAATGTAGGCATCTCTCCAATAACACCGCTAAATGCGGAGGGATTGTGGAAGAACTCTGTCGGTCTAATTTTTTTCCCGTGGCATTGTTAAGAAAGAACCGCTGGTACCGGCAGCTTAACGTCCAACTTGTTTCCTAAAACTGAAAACCATATATAGCCTCAGTCTGTTAGACTTCCTAACACGAGCTTCCTATCAGGTTTCTTCAGACAGCCGAAATGCTTAAACCATCGACTCCATCGCCCAGCCACGAGTCCGGCAGCTCCTGTGGGTCTGATGAAGGCATCGAGTATTACCCCCATGTGGGTAAGTAGAAGCACCCCCCGCTCTTCAGTCGTCCATCTGAAGGTTTACAGCCATCGGGGTCAATTAACAGACAATATGCATGTTTATCGTCATCCAGCGCTATGAATAATACTATATATAATAATAATAATATATTGCCCTTTGTCTATGAAGTTTTTTTGCAGAATAAGTCCAAGCGGGAAGATTTCTGCCCCCTCAACCTCAAGCAAATGCACACGGTGATAGACAAAATCATGATGCATTCCAGGCTTCGATACAAAGGTAAGTTTATAACAATTTATAACAAGAAGGGAATGATTACCTAACCGTATAATTGGAAAACCGCACAGTAATGTACCCGGGAGTCACTATACAGTCACTCATGCCGTGATAAAAGTGAGAGGAATAGCAGTGCCAGCAATAAAACATGGTTTCCAAATATTTTAGGGATAATTCTGTTAAGAAAAGGAGCATTGAGGAAGCATAGGTATGTGTTACAGTTTGCTTTTGCACTTTCCAGGCGCGCTCTCCATGGTGGACTGCAACATCTTCCCTGGCCTTCCTTACGACTTCCTGGAATCCGAAGTGAATTTATTTCTTATTCCGACAATGGATACCGATACCGATGACAACATCACCAGAGCAGGTACTTGTCTTCTAATCAAAGGGCTTTCTCAGAGACCCTCAACTAGGCCCACGAACGGAGCTAAATATATATATATATATCCATGGAGTGTTTTCATGTTCTGCTTCTGGTGGTCCATTAAGTGTTGCGACCTTCTGCTTTGGGCCAAGAAGTGTAGCCATTTTCTTCTTCTGTTGGTCCTTGGAGTCTTGACACCTTCTGCAGTCTACCACCGTTACTAAGGCCATGAGAATCCTCAGCGTTATATGTCTGTAACGTATAAACATGATGGTTACGATACGGTAGTGATGACATGTCCATATCCTTGTAGAACCCCAGTCATATTGAGCAAGAAGTCCTTTGAGCCTCCACAATTTTTCTAATCAGAAGGCAGACGCCAGAATTCTTTATTTGTTATTTGAAATATGTAACCATATCTTCTGTTCCGTGTGTCTTACAGGCTCAGGAGGGAATCCCCTCTTTTCTCTGCTTCCGGGTTACAAAGGACACCCCAGTTTCCACTCCCTAATCGGCCGACTCCGAAGCCAGATCACGTCCATGTCCCGACCTCAGCTTTCACACACTATCCTGACTGAAAAAAACTGGTGGGAACCTTATTCATAACTACACTGCTTTTTGTGTTGACTTTACCCCATTCACTAACATGTCTCCGGCTCTCCTTTCTTTCATTCTTACACTCAAGCGCGTTTTATTTTCTGGTTCCAGGTTCCACTACGCGGCTCGGATTTGGGATGCAGTGAAAAAGTCATCGGCGCTGTCTGAATACAGCAGGTTACTTGGTTAATGTGTGGCGTACGTGGGGATATCTACCGTGGTCTAGGGGCGTACGGACCAAGATCGGCCATCGAAGGCCGGCAAGGATGGAATGAGGACAAGAGGAAGCAGGAATCCAGATGTTGCGGCGGTCCGCATCCCCCCTACAATATCAGGAGATCTCGGGTGGCCTGTTTTAGGCGATGCTTCGCAGAAGACTCCAACCTCAATGGAGTTTGGTTATTGAAGAGGAACATCGGGGATGCCGTGAATCTCTGTCCGCTATAATGTGACGCAGCCGCAGCTACCGGAAACTTATTATTAGGTGGATATGGAAGCCATAGGCTAATGCTGCGCTTCTCGCGTACAAGAACAATTTTTGTTTTATTGTCAACGTTCTCGTGAAAATTTGGAAGTATGTATATGTTTAATTTCATAAAAAAATAAATAATAATAAATAATAACTTGTATGTATGTTGCTCTCCGTGGTTGCTGGTGGTTTTCTTAAATCTTAAGAATTAAGCAAATTATATTTATTTAATAAAAAAGACAGTTCAGTTCTATGCATTAAAATAAAATAAGCAAAATATGTGTATTAGAAGTCCGCCCTACATGAATACGGCGGGGAAGTTATCTTAATGGGGAGGAATATTACGTTATCCCTCTCCTGTTAAGTTGCTGATTGTTGTTGATTGAGTCTTTGTAAGGATGGGGGGAGCAGAAGGGAGAGAACTACGGCAAAGGATGTGGATTGGATAATTCTGGCCCTAGAAAGGTCAGGGGAGGGAAAAATGGGCAGTAGGTTTGGGTTCCCTTTTAAAAATGGTGTGTGAAATATGAATATATTCTGAATTCATTTAAGTTTCTTTCCCTTTGGTCGCTTTTCATGGTAAGTCATAGTTGCCATCTGCCATTTTATAATTGGGATAGTCCCAAAAGCAGACAATCCCAGCCCTGGTCCTGATCTCTGGAACCAAAGGCAACTCTGGCTGATCAATACTCCAATCTGACTTTTAGCAAGTGAAAAATGAGCTAAGAGCCAACCCCAGCTCCTTTCTTAGGGGGTTCTGGTGACCCCTTTAACACTGACTACAAGGCATTGGAATGGGGGCTTTATCACGGCGTATGTTGATATTGTCATGTCGGAACTTGAACTCGCCTTTTGCGACTCAGCGGCTGTGTGGCAGCAACTCAAGGTTAATTATTGGCCAAGAGAAGCAATGCGATCCAGAAAAGAGACCGTAACTAAGTGCAGATGTATTAGAGTTACAACAGACACTCAGATCATAGGATTAAGGAATCCCTGACGCGGTCCTCAAGACGTTTCCTTCTGAACTTTGACATTTAGCTACATGTAAAGTACAGGCCCCTTCCGATACCGTCAGCCTCCTAAATTAGACTCTGACCATGTAAATCCAAGATCGAGATACATCGTATCAGCTGATTCTCACGATGTAGCTATACCAGGTTGCCCGTTGACATGTGATACGTCCCAGTAGTGACAGGCCCGCCTATGGCCCCCTACTCTTAGCAGCACCCACACCTGGGCAAAGGGAGCTAAGAAAAGCCCTGGCATGGACCTTTATTATATATATGTCCTGGGAGGATGTCCTCTTCTTGTTGCTCAGTAAGATCCAAACCAAGACCCTTGTTTTTAGGGACAAACGTCCTCTAAAGCATGTAAAATGTGGCTGCCTTTTCTACTAACTAACTGATGTTCCTACCTATCTGCTGGCTAAAATACAGACTAGGGGGGTAATACTAGGACCACCTTCCCCAGAAACGGATAGGACACTGATTTCCTTCTTGACAGTGGCCCCCATGCATGGATTAAGTGGCCAACTGGGTCGAAGGAGTAGTTTCCCACTTAAGAAAAACCCCCATCATCAAGGGCATCGAAGAGACGCTGTAAACATGATACACGGAGCAGCTGAAGCACTAAGAGGGCAGAGTAAAGCTATCACACACACAACACCTATAAGATAACGGACCGCTACTTCTACATGCTTCCTAAATTAACCGTTTGTTTCACTCATTCAGTTTGGGAGATTCATAGGAAACTACAGCAACAAACCAGTTAACAATAAACCCGCCGCATTTACGAACGAATGACTGGGCCAATTCATGCTGTAGTTTTCATTCATTCACCTCTAGGCAAAACTTTGTAGATGGCGCAGAGTGACAGCTACGCTGCTCCATTGGGACAAGAGAAAAAGCCAGTTCTAATGTAAAGAAAATCGGAGCTGGCCGGGTGAATTTCACTTTATACCAGCGGCTTCTGACCCAGTCCTCAAGACACGGGGCAAGATTTAGTAATTGCCCCATTCTGTTCCAATAAGGCGATTTAGAATACCTGGACCATTGGCGTGCCTTCAGGACCACATTTAGAACACATTTAGGAACCTTTGCATTTTCGGGGACGGTTGAACACGAGGTGGACGTCCAAATTCTATGTCGCTATTACGGACGCGCTTACTTCACCATGAAATTAGTTTTAAATGTAGGAGCCGGGCAGAGGACAACGTTCCTCAACGTTCCCGAGCCAACGTCGTCGGACATCGACGGGCGTCCTCTGATGACACGAAAGCATTTTTGTTACTGCTTGATACATTGTATCCAACTGGTACTCGTAGTACTGCGTCTGAGTACTGAATGGGTCGGGCACGAGAGTCCCAACCGTAGCAAGAACGTTGATGACCTCAGCGACGTCCCATAAACTCCTATCTATCAAGATCCAGAGGGTTAAAACATCTCCCTCAGGCCTTACTTCTCTCTACCCCGCCGTCTCTCGGCCTCCCCTTCCCTCCCTCTATCTCTGTCTCTCTCTGTGCCTGCGTAGCTGCCAACCATTTAGGGGGGGGGAGAAAGGGGAGGGTTGGGAGAAACGCAGGGAAGTCCAGAACGTTCTGAGAGCGTCACGGCCGTGCAGGGCTATGAGAGAGAGCGAGCGTATTTAGAGAGTCAGAGGGGGTTGAGGGATAGAGAGAGAATCCAGAAAAGAGAGAGAGAGCGAGCGCGTACTCTGAGGCAGCTCACACAGGTGAGAAAGACAGAGACCTGCAGAGAATGTGGCGAGAATACTTAGTAACCGTGCATGCGCCTGACCAAAATAACCCCGTTAACAGCGTTTAACCTGTTGTGCTTGATTTTGTACTGGACGGTGATAAATATCTTTCACGTTTGAGAAGTTAATGCTCTTTGCTCCTTGACATTTCTTGATTAAAATGTTAAGGCAAGGGCTACTCGGTTAGAATTTATTACTATTAATATTATTATTATTATTATTATTAATATGATTATTATTATTAATATTATTAATTATATGATTATTATTATTAATATTATTATTGCTACATTTTATATTCTTTAAGCATCAACAGAATATAGAATAATATGCAACTTGGTTGCAAAAAGGTTGAGAAGTCGATAAATGGGGTTCCGCTTTTTGCTTTAACTATTGCAGTGCCAGTGGGGTGAGCCCGATGCATCGTCCTCCCCGTTACTGGAAGGGTTAAGACCTGCCGAATGGTTCTGTAATATTTTATAAGGTTAACCTTTTTATTGGGTGCATCAGAAATCATAACTCGTTGACGGACGCGATCATTTTTATTGCTGATTGAATAAATGCCCTTTTTTTTTTTTAATAACTTGCAGTTATGAGGATTAGACACGGGTTTTGGGTTGATATGAGGCTATTAGAGTAGTAAACAATAATAACACGTAAGCTTAATTTCCTGTTTATTTTAAATGATGACATCATCAGCAATGCCCAGTTTTGGGGGGTGATGCATCTTGAAAATTTTGAAATGACTGTGGGGCGCTGGAAGACGAGGGGTTAATGTGTCACCTTCTAGAACTTTGTGGGCGAGAGTCGAAGGGGGTGGATACCTAACCCATTTGGTTGGAGGGAACGGAGTCGACAAGCCGGCACTGGCATAGGCAGGGAACGGCTGTATTACCTGCATACATTATAACTCCTTTCTGAGCCAATCAGACGCAAATCGCAAGTGGGTCCGCAGAGGGTTAATCTTTGCCACCGGGTTGCAAGCCTTCTTAGTGGACCCACCTGATTGTTGAGTAGAGACATGGGCATGCGTAGATCAGACTCATTTGGCCCATCCAGCCTGCCCGTTCTTCCCGCTTTAAAGACTCACCAGGACAGGACCACCAAAACTGTGGTGGCCGGTATCCTCCGAGCCGGTCAATAAAGCCCTGAACATGTCTGAAGCCCACCCGCAGGTTGTAAGGTTTACCCTAATGTCATTGGTGATGCCCCCCCAACCCGTCCTACAGCTGTTCATGGATCTGTAGGACCATTTATTTGCTGGAAGGTCCTAAATGGCTTGTGATGAGGTTTATCTAACTTTCAAACCCAACTCTGGACTTTAGACCACCCCAGCCGGTTCATGAGACCCCCCCCCCCCCCGAAAAAATAGGGCTCTACGCAATTTACTACAATACCAAAAAAAAAGCTTAGAAGATCATGCATACTGAATAATGTTGGTGGCTTTTTTCATCCAGAAGGGCAAATCCTTATTACATGAGAAAGGAAAGTATTAAAGACCAAAAAAAGTGATTTTTAGACTCAAATATTTGTCTAGTGGCTAATCTAAGCCTTTTACTATAGCTTTCAGTATATTTATATAAGACTATATTACAAAATGTACGAGTGAGGTTGCCCGAGGACAAATGGACTCTGGGGCCAAAAGTTGGTGACTTTTGAATTCTGCCTCTAGCTGTCACCATAATACTTGTAAATTCAGGTTTTTTCCCCTCAAAACGTAACACGGCTGGGAGCCTTTGCAGTTACGAAACGTACCGTCCTTCCTGTTCCTCCTCTCCCATCAGACCGGCCCCGCTCCCAGCCCTACCCTTTGAATAACAGCCAAACAATCGCTCTTTCTAGAACGTCGGAGCTCGCTCTGTCCTATTCCTCATGGCGTGAAACTCAGCCAAATGTAAGCCGCCCCTTCGGGCCAAATACCCCAGCAGGTTCTCTTTTTTTATTGCCTCCCCTGCCAGATTAATGTTTGTTCTACCAAGAGAAAGATCCAGAACAGGAGATCTGTTAAACAATATTGTATGCGGCAGTATTTGCAATAAGTCACATGAATAAAGGAGCGTCACGATGTCCCAAAAAGTCTCAACGGAGACATTTCATTGGTCTATTTTTTGGGGGGGGTGGCAGGCTGTGGAGTTTGTAACATTACAAAGCCGATGTCGAGTCAGTCGGAGCGTGACCACATATGAACCCATCACTTGGACGTAAAAATATTTTCATTACGACAGAATTTTCCAAATGCGTTATTCTGCAGGTATTATTTCTCTAAGACTTACGTCACGGGTTGAGTTGCCTTTGTTCTTTTTATACAGATTCGTGTCATCATGTTAAGATTTAGCAATACATTCTAATTTGTGGTTCCTTACCAAGAAAAAAAACCTGAAAAAAAATAAAAACGAAACTGAATTAAAGTAGAGTTGAGTCTCAAACCTTGCGAAAATGTGCTCAGAAACGCATCTAAATGGTATGAAAACAGATAAAATGTGATTGTGTTTCGGATATTGTACCCAACAGGCAAAATGTCCAAGGGTCCAGCAGTTGGCATTGACCTGGGCACCACATACTCATGCGTTGGTGTCTTCCAGCACGGCAAGGTAGAGATAATTGCTAATGACCAAGGAAACCGCACAACACCCAGCTATGTGGCCTTCACCGACACCGAGAGACTCATCGGCGATGCTGCCAAGAACCAGGTGGCCATGAATCCGACCAACACAGTTTTTGGTGAGAATTAACCCTGCCCAAGAGGTGTTTTCTTCATAAACCATGGAACTTATTGACTAGACCTCAAACTGGTCAGATATGTTTTCATTTTCATGTAAAACCCAATAATTATATACTTAAATACTCCTGGACCCAACTTAAGCTCAAATAGTTGATGCTACCAACAAATGCTGCAGTAAATGCTGTGAAACGTGAGATTTAGCTCTTCTTTGAGGGACGAAACTAACATCCAACTTGTCCTTCAAGAGTTCCCCAAGTTGAGTTACAGAAGTCATAAAATCCCTTTAATGCACAATATAGCGTGTGAACGAGCTAAACGTACCTTGTTTCTGAAGACTCTTTTGAGACTTGAGATACCTCGCATAACCTAATATTTTCTTACTGCAGATGCTAAGCGTCTGATTGGTCGACGATTCGATGACCACGTTGTGCAGGCAGACATGAAGCACTGGCCTTTCACCGTCATTAATGATGGCGGGAGGCCCAAGGTTCAGGTTGACTACAAAGGAGAGACAAAGACATTCTATCCAGAAGAAATATCATCCATGGTCCTCACCAAGATGAAGGAGATCTCCGAAGCTTACTTAGGAAAGGTGAGATGGGAGAGGTAACCAGATAGGTTAATAGAACCTTTAATGCTACAGGAGCATTAACTAAATTGTTTTTCTTCTTCTCCTGTCATTTTAGCCCATCAATAACGCAGTGATCACGGTCCCCGCATATTTCAATGATTCTCAGAGACAGGCTACTAAAGATGCCGGCACTATATCAGGACTTAATGTCTTGCGTATCATTAATGAACCAACTGCGGCCGCCATAGCATACGGGTTGGACAAGAAGGTAAGTGCATGAGTCAAGAAGAGAATTATGGTATATGTCTACAAAGAAAATAATGTTGAACATAAACGTATGTAATCTTTAGTGACAGGCTAGAGAAAGTGCAGATGACGTATTGCTCTTACTTCTTTGTTTCCATGCAACTCGTCTAGGTGGGTAGTGAGAGGAACGTCTTAATTTTTGATCTTGGTGGAGGTACCTTTGATGTGTCAATTCTTACTATTGAAGATGGTATATTTGAAGTGAAATCCACAGCCGGTGACACCCACCTTGGTGGAGAGGACTTTGACAATCGCATGGTCAACCATTTTGTCGGAGAGTTCAAGCGCAAGCACAAGAAAGACATCACAGAGAACAAACGTGCCATCCGACGGCTACGTACGGCATGTGAACGAGCTAAACGTACCTTGTCCTCCAGCACGCAGGCCAGCATTGAAATAGACTCCCTCTATGAGGGCATTGACTTCTACACTTCGTTAACCAGAGCGCGCTTCGAGGAGCTCAACGCGGATCTCTTCCGTGGAACTCTGGAGCCGGTCGAGAAAGCCCTTCGGGACGCCAAGCTGGATAAGGCACAGGTCCACGATATTGTTCTGGTTGGTGGATCCACGCGCATTCCCAAGATCCAGAAGCTCCTCCAGGACTTTTTCAATGGGAGAGAACTAAACAAAAGTATTAATCCTGATGAGGCTGTGGCCTATGGGGCAGGTCAGTGGACATAAAACAAATAGTAAATAGTTAGTGTGTGTATGTGTGTGGATAAATTAATTTAAGGTTTTTTACTTGCGTTCTACAACCAGAATGCTTGCTCATAACCTCAAGGTTCAGTTTGGTAGATGGCTAAATGCTGGGTAATTTAACTTTAGAGTAATAAAAAGCGAATGTTGGTAATCTGGGATTTGCCTTCATTTTGACATTGATAAATGTAAAGGTTTCCATCATATTCAATATACGCACCGCATAGGAAGAGAACATATGGGATATTTGGGCCTAGTGCCACCCATCTTAAAAAATCACTCCTTGGGAGCATAACTGTAGGTAAATGTACCCAAAAACTCAAACCTAAATTAGAACTTCCTTTCTTCCAGCTGTTCAGGCCGCAATCTTGTCCGGAGATAAATCTGAAAATGTTCAGGACCTTCTACTGCTTGACGTGACCCCACTGTCATTAGGCATAGAGACCGCTGGAGGCGTCATGACTGTTCTCATCAAACGCAACACCACCATCCCCACCAAGCAGACTCAGACCTTTACCACGTACTCCGACAATCAACCAGGAGTCCTTATCCAGGTACAGGAGGACACTTTACACAGACAGATTATTTACACAGACATTTTAATTTGTATACCGAAAGCTCTCTTTGTTTTAGGTAATATTCTTAATAATACGATAGAACTTTTGGATTTGCTCGTAGGTATTTGAGGGTGAAAGAGCCATGACTAAGGACAATAATCTACTGGGCAAATTTGAGCTGACGGGCATCCCACCGGCTCCTCGCGGCGTCCCCCAGATCGAGGTGACCTTCGACATTGACGCCAACGGAATCATGAACGTGTCTGCTGCGGACAAAAGCACCGGAAAGGAAAATAAGATCACAATTACCAATGACAAGGGTGAGTGCAGGAAGCGACATTCACATAGTCATAAGGCTGAAGAAGGCCGCGTACATCCGCCAAACGTGACCATTCCAGGAGACTTTACAAAGATAAGAATTCTTTGACGTTCCAATTAATTGAGGCGCGTTAGACTACAACTTATTTCCTTATTAAAGCGTATAAATATGAGGTCAGGTATAATTGGCTACTGCTTACTTAAGTCTTCCTTAAACTTCCTGGTTACAACTTTAATGAGGAAGAGGTGTATTTTTGTTTATTTATTCTTGTAGCGGGTTAATAATAACTGTTTAGTAACAAGCGGCATATGTAAGTACTGTTAATTCCTTTCTCTCTTGCCATTACCCGTGGGGCAGATGTCCTCGGTGGTCTAGTGGAGGCCAATAAGACCTAAAAAATGTTCCACCCAACCCACAACGATGCTACTGTAAATAAGAGCCACAGTGTAAATGTATGATATTTCCACCCGGAACTTGCTCCAAACTCATTTCTTTTTTTCTTCTTCTCAAAGGCCGTCTGAGCAAGGAAGACATCGAGCGCATGGTACAAGAGGCCGACAGATACAAGGCGGAGGATGAGTCTCAGAGGGAGAAGATCACGGCCAAGAACTCCCTTGAATCTTTGGCTTTTAATATGAAGAGCACGGTTGAGGATGAGAAGTTGAAGGACAAGATAAGCCCAGAGGATAAACAGAAGATCTTAGACAAGTGCAATGAGGTCATAGCGTGGCTCGATAGGAACCAGGTAATGGAATCCACTGTTGCATCCATTGTTGCTTTCCTCATTTTTATTTCAACTGTTCCGTCTGAGAAGGAAGTCTAGCCTACAACAAGTGTGATGACCAAGTCTTGAATTTCCTGTCATTAAAATTTCTCAAAAGATAAAAGGGTTCTTTTACTAATCCTCATTAAATCTATTGATGCCGTTCATCCGGGATCTAAAACCTTTTGCATCTGCCCCATGTCTGTATCGTCATTGCCCATTTACTAATCTCCTTTGTGTCTTTTTTTTGTCTCGTTAGATGGCCGAAAAGGAGGAATACGAACACCAACAGAAGGAGCTGCAGAACTTGTGCAATCCCATCATTACCAAGCTGTACCAGGGGGCAGGAGGGGCAGGAATGCCGGGAGGGATGCCTGGGGGCTTCCCTGGAGCGGGCGGCAGTGGTGCTGGTGGCTCTTCTGGACCAACTATTGAAGAAGTCGACTAGAGCCATCAGAGCACCTTCCTTCCCCGTGCACTGCAGAAGTTAGGTCATTGCCCACCATAGGTTATTGCCCACCATAGGTCATACTCTATTACGTTAGCTCTATTCAACATAAGATGTTTCTCTCCCTATGTGCCTCGGTACTGTCCACTTTGACCACTCACCAAAAAGGAATTATATCTCTAAACATCGTGCTCCCGACACTTTCTGCTGTGTGCGTATGGAACACATAAGCCCCTTTTGTATTCTGCTGTCTAAAACTCAACGCCTTTCAATATGCGAATAAAAGGGTCCTGAAAGATAGAATATATTGCAGGTTATAGCACCAAATAAGATGTAGGTTCCATCATATATAAACACAATAGACTCACATTCTTTTACTAACCTGGTTAAAAATAAATAAATAATAATACATCTACATCTAACGTTTCTCAAGTAGAGGGACATGATTCTTAGTTTAAGGAAAAACAAACCCATTGTGTCTGATTTTGCACAGATGTTTATATTTATTGTACTCGGATTCATTTCCATTCTTCAAAAAGTTGCTGTTCGCCCGACGGAAAAGAGGTTGCCAATCAGAATAGAATGGGATTCTGCTTCCTTCTTGAACGACTTTGCCTACTCTATATGTCTATAAGCAAATCTATACCCCATGTGCCATTAAAACCATCTCATAATGTAGCAATAAACAAAGTATATAAAAGATGCCGTGTTTGGTTTTGAGATCGATGCAATCAATGAGTTAGATGCTCGAAGAAGTATATCTTGGGGGATCTACATCGGGGCCCATAGGTGGTTGTTCATTCTATCTTCGAGTTTCAGCATTTTTGCCTAATTTTTGTATATTGAGGATCATTCCGTAATGGATGAAAATGACCTTCAAGAACACCAAGTTGGGGGAAGGGAGTTTATACAGATGAGTAGGTAAAGTAGGCAAACGTTCCATAAGCAAAGTTAGCAGATATTTGCTGTACTTTATGAATGATCTCCTGGGACATCTGTGTAGAACCTCTACAGAATTGGAGTCATGAAGTGAGGTCTTTGGCCGGCAATCATCATTGGAATAAAAACAGAAGAAGGTCAACAGGTAACGTTGTGGCACAAAGAGTCAAAACCGAGTCAAAACCAAGCTAAAAATAAACTTCTCTATATGTTAGATCCAAAGCCTTTTCAATGACAGTGTGTAGACCTCGAACTATTCATCAATGGTCACCACCTTGCTGGTGGGACTACCATTTTGTCTTAAGGACTCCAATGGAAAATGTTGATGCCAGAAAGGTTTATTGTTACCCAGCATGATACATTTTTCTTACAGTCATCCTTGGTTAATAAGGAGCCAAGATCAGGGGTCTAAACCTTAAATAATAATGTTTTTGGTTCTAAAGTCATAGAAACGATATACTCTCTTAAGTGATCTTGAGAGACCTCAAATCGTTTAAGTGGGTTAATGAAGCCCTTTTGTTGATGCATAACTTACTGCACCAATCTGCGTTCAAGCCCCGAGGTGTCAGAGAGCGAGAAAGAGATGAGCAAGAGTGAAATTGACCTAGTTCATCGTCTCCCAGTTTCGACGGTGTCGCCTTTTATGAGGCTTGTTACGGCACCTCGGTGAGATATCACAAACACTGCGTGGTGATGTCCTCTGTGTGATTCATCGCAAACCATAATAAACTGTACACTGATATTATGTTGCAATAGTGTGATTAAAGGTTGGAGCGTTGACAGAAGAGCCTGAAGCACAAGAATCAGAGCGTCTTTATTGACTGTGCACCCTCTATACCTCTACCCTCCTATCCAAATCCACCCCGACCCACGCTCTGCGTTCCTCTCATGACCTGCGTCTCACTTCTACCATCATTACCTCTTCTCACTCCCGTATTCAGGTGCTGCACCCCTTCTCTGGGATTCCCTTCCCGTTCCTTCAGACTTCCTCCTCCATACGTAACTTTCAAAAGCTCTCTGAAAACCCACTTTTTTCAAGAAGCGTACAACGTTCTCACCAAACACTCTCAGCCAACATTGTAATGAAACCATCTGAACAATCAACAGCCTTAACAGATCATCCAGACCCTATTAACTCATCCCCATCCAAGCCGTTCCTCTCCTACTGTTTCACTTCCCCCTCAACCACTGACTAGATTGTCAGCTCACAAGATCAGGACCCTCTTCTCCTTCTGTTCCAGTTTGCTATTGGGTGTGAGTTTAATGTTTTCCTAGGATTGTAGCAACTCTACTGAATCTGCTGGCGCTATAAAAATACATGTGATGTAATAATGAGGTCTCCTTAGATACCATCTGGCCACCTAACCCCCGTAGGTCCCTCTTACAGAAAGCTCATCATGCCAAGGCCGGCTCTGTCCTGACTCATCACACACTGTGACACTGGCTGCCATTTCTCCCCGTCTATCTTTATTATATCCTTACTAAATATCTTTATCCTTTGTAAATTTCTATAACCACCAAAAATTGAGGTCAGTCCAATCAACCAAGTTACCTCTGAGGTCTACGCCCCCTTTAAGCCACCAACAGCTCCATGGGACGAATGGACGAGGTCTCCATGATGGGTCATCGCGTGCCTTCTTTTGCAAGTAGTACGACCTTGGTAGAAGAATGTCTTGTACTTCAATTGTTTTGGTGCAAACTATGTGACTCATAAAACATCGGTTCTAAAAGCACGGTCGTGTTTTTCTCTAATCTGACTTTCTCCTGTAACTAGTCGATAAGAATTTCGCAATATTTGATCCCAAAATGCAATGATTCAGCAGTCAGCTAACAAAGTGACGATTCGGATATTTAGTGTAACGACGTTGGTCTTCTCGTTGATGCCGACGTTCCCAACCATACAATACATACAATATTGGTCAGTGACCGAACTAAGGAAATTGTATTAAATTATCCAGCGAAAAATATTAAATATTTAATAAAATAATAAAATCTAAGAAGCAGCTTGCCATTGGATGATCAGAGTTCTATAAATTATATTATCGTCATGTGGTCGGAACATTACGTACTCGCGGGACATAGATGATGAGGTGTGGCTGGCTGTATATATAGCTAGAGAAGAGAATATGTAATTGCAGTTGCTTAAGGTTAGTTTGTATCGTATGTCTTGACCTTGTGACGGCTATGATGTAACACTATGTGGCAAATAAAAATTGGGTGGAGATGTTTCAGCCTGGAACACACGATATAAGGCTGCAGAAGCAGGTCTATAAATGCAAAAATAAACTATATTTTTTTTTTTTATATATAGCGCCAGCAGATTCCGGCAAAATGTAACAAAAGGGGAAAGGGATAAAATATTTAATGAATAAAATATAAAATTGATAATAACAGTGCATTAAAACATTATATTACAGAAGGAGAATGGGGCTGATCTAAGGAGCTTACAATCTATGTATATTGTCTATATTTTTTTATTATTTCTAAGAGATTTCTAAATATTCTGGAGGTCAAAGCGTTTGTACCCATGGAAATTAACGCTAACACCACGATATGACATCATAGCAAGGTTCGTCATGATTAAATCCACAACACGATAATTATGATTTCAACATGATATCGTGGATCAAATAATTCCTCCCAGTTATTATAATATTTAATAAACTCTTATACAATAGACCCCTACATTTAATTCATTCCACCCCCTTTTGTTTCTGCACATTTTTTAACAAATGCATTTATACAAACGTGAAAAAACCTTGATTCTCTTAAATTTGATACTTCATAGCATTTAAAAAAAAATCCATGTATTTAAAAGGCCCCTTTCTATATACCCCATGTTAAAAATATAAGGGTTATGTATGAAGGTTAATTCTAAGGCAGTGTCCTGAATGTGGAGCGGTTGTCATAGCAACCAAAAGAAAGTTACTTTGCTCCACTCTCACATTTTGGCTCCCCAAACGTATTAAACCTTTTGCTGCTTGGACATTACCGTTCCACCTCTAAAGTTTGTACAGACCAAGCGTAATTACCTACGACTTATATATACGCCTCATGATTGCTCTAGAACCTTCGGTATTGGCCATGTGTTGCTGGTAATTATACAGTTATTAAATACATTGGTTAATAAATATTACATTATATGTATTACACGGTTGCCTAATTGCCATATATGAGCTGTTCATCTATAGTTTATGCTAAGCTTTCCCGAGGTAGGAAGCTATTGCCTTCGATATGGCTGCAGATGAATGGCCCCGGGGACGGGGTAGTCAAAAGAAAAGACCCAAAAGCTATTGGGAACAATCAGTTGTAGACTTCATTAGAATGTTCTGGTTGCGGTGATTGTAAATAGTTAATATTTCATGGGTGCGATGATTTATTCCACTGGGCAAACAGGACAACTGATTGGGCCCCAACCAACGTCAACAGATGGGCCGTCAACAGTCTACCAGTTGGTCCGGGGATCAATGACTCCGTAGATGATCAATCATTTTTTTTCTGGCTCTGTTGCATCTAAGAGATGAATCCTCTGGATTCTAACCATATATCTTGTGGAGAACGCAGTGATAGATGTGGTGTTAGCTGGAGGCTTTTCTAAGATGGCGTTATAATCGAGAAGACAAGATCTGCTGCAAACCTAGAATCTGCCAGCAGATCGGCCCAATTTGCCCCCCGTCTTATCTGCCCGTTTCTCCTGCTGTAAAGACTCAAACCTTAATCAGTCGTTGGTCTCGTCTTAGATTCAGGAGCCGTATGCCCATCCCATGCATGTTTGAACCCCCTCACCATCTCTATCACTTCTCAGGGAGGCTGCTCCACTTATCTACCACCCTCTCGCCTTGTAAGATGGTGAAGGCTGTGGAGTGATACCTTTTACTGGATCTAGATGTATCCTAAATGTCAGAACCCATCTTTCGTTTTCAGTTAATCACAGGTCCAGCGCTTCTGATACTCAGGGTGTGACTCTCGTCGTAGGCAGCTAGTACTTTGTTACTAATCTATTATAGGTTCCCTCGGATCTATGAGTCAACGCGTAGCCCGCAACCTGTAATCATGGCTATTATTATTTTATGGATCTCATACGGCGCTCGACACGATACCATTAGAAATTAAGAATCCAGGTTAAACATAGAATTAACGAATTAAAAAGAATTCAAGATGGGGAAACCATTGTTGGAGAAATAGACATGAGGAATGTAGAAAGACGTGTGCATACTTGTTATGTCAGGGTGGTGTGTGAGTGTCTGAGAGAGTTTAAATGCCATGTTTAACCACGCAGGGTGGGAAAGATAAAAGCAAGTATTATGAGACCCATCAGCGCCAGTCTAGGGTTTCACCGTGTCCTCTCTTCCAGTTTAATGTCCCTGACAACCCCACTATAGATGAATGAGTATTAAAGTGCCCTAACCCCCCCCATAAGTACTTTCATATGCATTCTTCTAAAAAAACATGTAAGCACTCACTTGCTTCAAGCAGCCAGTGGCAGGAAAGTGCTCCTATTGAGATGGATGGGAGCATTTTCCACATATGTTGAGGGGGGTCTGAGACCCTCACGTATGGTGTTCCTGAGCCAGAACATGCACCACATTTTGCTCCGGGGGTGGGGAAAGGGGCAGAATCCCCCCCCTATGCATTTACAAAAGAGACACCATGAAAATTTAATGGGACCTCTCAACTATCATATGCATCATGATGGCTGGAGTGATGCCAAAAAGGCAAATTTTTTTAGTAATACTAGCTGGCCTGCTTAATTTTGTGAGTTTTGAGTAATTTCGGTCATCTTCAACTTTCTGCACCTTCTCTATAATGGCCGATTTAAATTTTAACATTCTGAGCCAGAACTTATTTCGGTTTGGTGGTTAGACGGATGTACATCCGGGGCAACCCATGAAGAGTTACTCCAAGCAACGCAACAAAACAAATCTATGGATCGCGTAACTTCGGGACTCTGTTGCTAACACAGGATTGGAATACCGTCACGCCCAACGTAAATTGAGATGGATGTGGATTGGCATCGTCACGCCCAACGTTAGACCGAACGCAAGGTAGCAAATCTAGTATCTTTTTCCCTGCAGGATAATTAGTCATAAAGATTTCACATTCTCACCGGGGGGGGAATTCATACTGGTTTCTGTTACTCAGAAGATTTAATTGCCGATGGGGAGATAGCAAAGGTCCATTGGGTTCTTGGACCCATTGGTCCACAGAAAAACCTGTCAGGATCCATCCTAGAGCTCTGTTGGGCCATGATTTCCTGGGGATGCCTTCAATATATCCATTAAAAATGTTACTGTTCATAATGTCCCTAAAATTCTCTTTTTTTCCCCAACTTATACATACAAAAATATTGTATGGGGTCTTAGAGTAATACTGTGTGATAGGGCAATATTGTGGTGGAACATCGAAGGAGAGTTCTACGCGCTGGAAGGTATCTTGGAAAGGTCAAGGTCAAAACATGAGAAATTGATGGAAGGCAGTCCCTCCGCAGAGATCACTCTCTTGGGCTCCCCAACGGCCCATGTACACAATGGAGGCTGTCCAGAGTTGGGGTCTTGTAGTCACTGAGCACCAGGATACGACGTCTGCTTTCAGCCATTGCTAAAACATGTCCACATAAATGCCGTCTCTATTTCGGGGCAAAAAGTGGCATTTTCTGTCTACTTTTATACCAGTCCTTCCAAACGCGGAAGCAGGCAGCGGCAACTACGGCAAGAGAAAAAAAAATTGATTTTTCCTTCAATTCTTTTATAATACGTTTTTTATCTTATTACGACACCTGCCTTCTAACCCTCACAAATTTTATTTTAGATTTATTCTCCAAAAACCTAAAATGACACCAAAAAATGTTTTTTTAAAAGTTTTCTCATATCAGAGTCTCGGCAATAAGTGATAATTAAGCACAATGCATGGCTCCTAAGGAATTTCCTTAATATTTTGGAAACAGTTTATCACAAAAGTCCCCCCCCCCTTTCTCTCTTGTAGATAGTTATCCAAATATTAATTATCACTTGTGCTATTTTCTGCAAGTGTTACTCATCGGAAGAAAAAGGGAGTGGGAAATTATGGGCGTAAAGCTATATATTACAGAGTCTAGTAAGTGAGTGAGCCAGTATTCCAGAAGAACGCTCCATTAAAGATGGAGAAGACCATCTTGCTGTTGTGTCTGCTGGTTTGCATTGCGCCAGGTAAGGGAGGACTTTTTGGTTTTTTTTTGCAAAGTTTATATACAAGAAGGTCAAGTTGTAAATTAGGTAAATCATAAAATTGGTAGAAATCGGTAGAATAGTAGAGCTGAGAAGGGAACGGAAACATGAATGGTCTGGTATCTACTGGGCACTAGGAGACATCTTTGGTAATATGATGGAATTTGATTATATTTGATTGGTTTTGGGCTGAATAAAGAAGAATTTAAAAAAAAAGAGATATGTTGACCAAAGTTTATTATCTGAGATAAAATCACTGATTATTTAATGGAATTTTATAGTAATCCAGTTGCTTGTGATGGACTTTCCTTCAGCATTGAACCATTGAGTGGCTCTAGATTAGATGGTTTAGGTAGTCCTTGTCTTAAGTCAAAGCAATGGACTTGAAAGTGCAAAGAATAAGGGATCTCAATTCTTATATTCACCGTTCCTTTACTGTAATCGTTACGTGTTTAAGCCTGTTAACCTCCGCCTTCAGAACGGAGAACCTTCTTTAAGGCTTATTAGATGCCAACAGTACCTAGGCAATTAAAGGTTTATTGATTTCTACTTGTATGGAATGGTGAGGTATGTCAGGTTCTTAAAGGAAACCTCAGAAGATGTTAAACAATGTTTATGAGAGATCGTATCGAATCCTGTTTGGGTGATCACTCTACACCAGGTAGTCATCAAAGGATTAGCAAGGTGTCAAGAGTGAAAATGAAAACCTTTATCTTCAGGGTAAAGAGATCATCGCGACACTGGTGGGATTTTCAGGGGAGAGTTTCCTAAAGAAAGTTACCAGCACTCTTCTGTCTGTCTCTTTGCTCGGTGTTGTTTTGGTGGCTTTTCATCAGTTTGGTGTTTTTTTTTTGGCTTGCAACAAAGCATCTGTGTAGACCAAGTTGTCCCTTGTAGGCATCCGGCACTTTGCCCTAAAGAAAGACGATAATCTCCTCCAACATTTTAACCTGCATAGAAAACTACACGCAACTTATTTCTAAATATTCAAAGGAACAAAAAAGTTATTTGCCCACATAAAAAAGTTTGCATTTTTTTTCCTAACATATGCAATATTTAAGTAAACCCAACTCTACTGGCGGTGCCAGCCCATTGCGCTCAGATATCGGTGCCAACTAATAATTACTGTAATTAATATGATTGTAAAATCTCTAATAAAAGGATTTCAGGTTATGAAGGGTGGGTTATGAAGACGTTGGGTGTCAACTATGGAGCTCAAGAAGTGGCCAGGGCTAGGCGTCCTCCTAAAAAAAAGCAGCACTTTTTTTTTAAAAAGGGAAAGTGATCATTATCTCGGAACATAATTAATGTTATTGCTAGGTGTCTGTTGGGCTGGTCTAGGTTTTATTAAATTATAAATAAACTCTTTCAGTACTGGGGCGGCCACTCCTAACAAAAGTCTAATTTTGTTCCAAGTATGTTGAAATCACCTTCAAAAAGGGCGAGTTCCGACAAAGACATTTTAATTAGTCTTATCCAAATATATTCAACAACACTTTGGATAAAGAGTCCCAACTTTAACATATAATTAGATAACATTGTTCAGAAAAGATCTTTTAGAGCTCTACTCTTAGCCCCATGTATCGCTAAACGGATACAGGTCTCTGATTGGCCGATTCCAAAGTGACCTCACTGCCGATACGGTTTCCCTCATTGTTCTTTTTACCCCTGTTGATGGACGTCCAGTAGACTAACTCAAGACGTCAATGCCCCCTGATTGCCACGACAATGGTGTGAAGAGAGACTCGTACGGTCAGAGGCTTCCACCACCAGATACACGATGGGCCAGTCCTCCATTGGGATTATTCACCTATGCTCAAGCAGCGATAAACTTGTAACTGGGTCTTGGGAATTTTGGTTTAGAAGCACTGATATGATAAGACAGCCATGGATTTAACACATTAAACATGTATTTTTTTTTTCTTTCTGTTAAGCTGTGTCTCTTCAATGCTATAAATGTTTCGGTAAAAGGAACTGCACGCAACAAGAGGTGGACTGCCCAGGCGAAGACAGCAAGTGCAGAACGTCAGTCATGAAAATCTCCTCCGGTGAGTATTTAGTAGCGTTGTGCCTCTAGACATTCTTATCCATGCATCTTAAAGTAGATAAAGTAGAGTCCCATAAAGTCTTAATCTATCCTTATGTTTTCTGATCACAGTTTTACTTGCGCAAGAGAGTATTTCGAAGAGCTGCTTAAGTAGTAACGCTGTCTCGGAGAAGATTTCCTTCTTCCCGGACTCATTGTTCCAACTCTCTCTCGAGGAAACTGTATGCAATACTGATCTCTGCAACAGCCAGTCCACATCCAGTAAGTCATTACTTTGCCTTTTTTATGAATTCTATGTCAACTATTGCATAATTAGCCACATTTAAGATGTTATTAGTAGCTGTGAGCTCATCCTACAATGTCATCACTCCATATATGGTAATTAGAAAATATAATGAGATTATGTAAACTAAGCCATAGCACTGGAGTTAGAACGCGTACTGGTGAAGGACAAAGACTGGGTTCATATCTTAGCAATTGGTATAGGTGGCATAGAGTTGAGACAGGTGGGCAAGTAGCGCCTAGCCAAACTTCTCAGGTGCCCCACATGGATGTTTTAGCCATTTGAACATCAAATGATGTTAAACAAAAACATAAGGAACAAAAGATCAGGATAGTAGGATGATGGTACATGGGACCAACACTAGGTCCTAGAAGGCCAATAGATACAATTACTGTTCCTTCTGGCCAGAAGTGCTTCAAACTTTCTTTTCAGGCAATTATTTTTGATTAGTATTTAGGACTATCTTTATGAGTAGACAGCTAACTCTACTATTTACAAATATTTCGTATAATATAACAAATTCTTTTCTTTTTCTTCAGCCCCTGAGGCAAGAAACAATGATCTTTACTGTCAAGGGTGTGTGTCACCTGGAAAGAATTGTGACAGCGAACTGATGAAACAAATGCAATGTAAAGGCAACCAGAGGCAATGCGTGGACATGAAAGTCACCGGAATGTTTGGTAAGACTATCAAAATGTCACAGATAAAGGATTTTTAATAGAGTGAACAGGATAGGAGAACTTGGGCGCATTAATGACGTTCTGAAGCCATAGGTTTTTAAGGATCTTTTAAAAATCGGCAATGGCAGACAAGAACAAGAAAGACTTTCCAAACTTCTAGCTCAACATAAAAGTCAAGAAAGAGAAACAAGAAACATGTCGTTAATGAATGACTTAACAATGTTCTCTTCTATCTTGCAGCAACTGGTAGGACAGAAGTCAATCTAAAAGGATGTGGAACAATCCCTGGTTGTTCTGGAAATCTGGCCTTCTCCAGTGAGACAAGCTCGATGGCCACGAAATGCTGTAATGAGAACTTCTGCAACCAGGGTACAGGTAAGAAGAACAATGAGATGCAACATAGAACGCCGTTCTTTCTTTCATTTCATTTGGTTTATGGAAAATCATCTCATTTATAGATGAAGTGCGTTGAAATTGAGGACTCCAACCACATTCTAGATCTTCAGTTGAGTTGGTGTTCTAATTGTGTTGGGTCAATAACATTTTCTTCTTCTTCTTCTTTGCAGAGGGTGTACAAATAGATAAAACTCCCAATGACATTGAGTGCTACAGTTGCAACTCAGCGGAGGGCAGGAGCTGCTCCAAAGACGTCGACAAAACCAAATGCTATGGACCTTTGACTTCATGTCTGGAGATGACAGGCATCAGCATGAAAGGTAATCCCCACACTTAATGTTCCATCTTTTTTTTTAATATAATTTTATTTTATATTAATGCTTTCAAAAATTAAATGGAAATCTATAGAATTTTAATGCAGGAAGGTATAACAAATTAAACGTTTGATTTAGGTAGACTAGCTTGGGTTCCACCATTTTTCACGGTGTTATCATTGGTTTTTCTTCCTCTCAAGGATGATGTGAATTTGTATTTAGTTACTACCTGTTATTCCTGTCTCAACTTCCACTTTGTCTTTACCCAGATGGAACTCCAAAACCTTCTGTGATTAAAGGTTGTGCCACTCCCGCCATGTGTGGCAGCAATGTCCTTCCGCTCTTGCAAATGTTGGCCAACGCGACCATACAGTGCTGCAACGGAAGCTTGTGCAACAATAAACTTACCGAAGCTGATGTCAACCTGGATGGCTACCTCCCACCAGGAAGTGGAGTACCCGGCTCAGGTACATTCAGAGGTGGTTCTTATGAAGCATCTTATGGTGGGAACCAAGTAGAACTCCCAAAGGGAGGGTATTCTGATCAGTCAATTAAAACGCAACACAATTGGCAGAACAGTCAAAGTTATGAAAATGATGGCGCTTCCACATCTTCTTCAGAATATTTCAACAATAACATTAATACGGTGGGCTCATCCATTGACTATAATATACCCCCTGGCTCTGGTGGTGGCTGTGTCAATGATAGTTCTAGTCAATACAATCAAAATTCGATTTCTAATCCAAATACTAACAACAATGGCTCTATGTCTGGCAGTTCATATAATGGCTATAACACGCCAGGAAACCACGGTGGCCATGCCAGCAATGGAAGCAATAACATCACCTATAGTGCAAACTCTGGCTTGCCAATATATCAAAATTTTGGAAATGGTAGCACAGTCTACAACAATACTGTTTCCTACCAAAACGTGCCTTTACCAGGTTTCACCAATGGTTCTACAACTGGAACCCCACCTTTTGGCTACGGCGTGCCAGGGAATGGAAATTATACTATCACCAATGGTTCCAGTGTTTATAATGTTCCTCCTGGCTCTCCTGGGCACCAGAATTATGGAAACAGCTCCAGTGCCTATAATTTACCCCCTGGCTCTCCTGGGTACCAAAGTTTTGGAAATGGTAGCTCCAACAATAACAATAGTACTTCAAAACCAAATTCGGCTTTCCCGGGTTCAACAAATTATAACGTCTCTGGCAGCTCCACCACTGGGTACAACATATCTGGGAACAACAGTATCATCATTAGTAACAGTAGCAATTCTGGTGTATATTATATGCCCCCTGGAATAGCCGGGTACCCATCTTCTGGCAATGGCAGCTCCGCTCATAGCTCACACAGCTACAACAATTCTGTTTCCAATCCAAACGGGACTTTACCAGGTTATACCAATGGCTCTGTTACCGGCAACTCATCCACTGGTCATCACATGCCTGGGAACGGCAGTGACATTATTCGAAACAGTAGCAATTCTGGGGTATATTACATGCCCCCTGGAGCAGCTGGGTACCCGGCTTCTGGAAATGGCACCAATTATCATAACACAAGTTATAACAATTCTGTTTCTAACCCAAATATGTCATCACCAGGCTATACCAATGGTTCTGTTACCGGCAGCTCATCCACTGGCTACTACTTGCCAGGAAATGGTACTGGTGTGGGTAGTAATGGTTCCAGTGCTCATAATGTGACCTCTGGTCCTGGTAATAGCAGTGCCAGTTATAACACAGCCCATAACAATTCTGTTTCAAATCCAAACGGGACTTTACCAGGTTATACCAATGGCTCTGTTACCGGCAACTCATCCACTGGCTACTACTTGCCAGGAAATGGTACTGGTGTGGGTAGTAATGGTTCCAGTGCTCATAATGTGACCTCTGGTCCTGGTAATAGCAGTGCCAGCTATAACACAGCCCATAACAATTCTGTTTCAAATCCAAACGGGACTTTACCAGGTTATACCAATGGCTCTGTTACCGGCAACTCATCCACTGGTTATAACATGCCTGGGAATGGCAGTGACATTATTCGAAACAGTAGCAATTCTGGTATATATATCATGCCCCCTGGCACAGCTGGGTACCCAGCTTCTGGAAATGGCACCAATTATCATAACACAAGTTATAACAATTCTGTTTCTAACCCAAATATGTCATCACCAGGCTATACCAATGGTTCTGTTACCGGCAACTCATCCACTGGCTACTACTTGCCAGGAAATGGTACTGGTGTGGGTAGTAATGGTTCCAGTGCTCATAATGTGACCTCTGGTCCTAGTAATAGCAGTGCCAGTTATAACACAGCCCATAACAATTCTGTTTCAAATCCAAATGGGACTTTACCAGGTTATACCAATGGTTCTGTTACCGGCAGCTCATCCACTGGCTACTACTTGCCAGGAAATGGTACTGGTGTGGGTAGTAATGGTTCCAGTGCTCATAATGTGACCTCTGGTCCTGGTAATAGCAGTGCCAGCTATAACACAGCCCATAACAATTCTGTTTCAAATCCAAACGGGACTTTACCAGGTTATACCAATGGCTCTGTCACCGGCAACTCATCCACTGGTTATAACATGCCTGGGAACGGCAGTGACATTATTCGAAACAGTAGCAATTCTGGTATATATATCATGCCCCCTGGGGCCGCTGGGTACCCGGCTTCTGGAAATGGCACCAATTATCATAACACAAGTTATAACAATTCTGTTTCTAACCCAAACATGTCATCACCAGGCTATACCAATGGTTCTGTTACCGGCAGCTCATCCACTGGCTACTACTTGCCAGGAAATGGTACTGGCCTGGGTAGTAATGGTTCCAGTGCTCATAATGTGACTTCTTGGTCCTGGTAATAGCAGTGCCAGTTATAACACAGCCCATAACAATTCTGTTTCAAATCCAAACGGGACTTTACCGGGTTATACCAATGGCTCTGTTACCGGCAACTCATCCACTGGCTACTACTTGCCAGGAAATGGTACTGGTGTGGGTAGTAATGGTTCCAGTGCTCATAATGTGACCTCTGGTCCTGGTAATAGCAGTGCCAGTTATAACACAGCCCATAACAATTCTGTTTCAAATCCAAACGGGACTTTACCAGGTTATACCAATGGCTCTGTTACCGGCAACTCATCCACTGGCTATAACATGCCTGGGAATGGCAGTGACATTATTCGAAACAGTAGCAATTCTGGTATATATATCATGCCCCCTGGGGCCGCTGGGTACCCGGCTTCTGGAAATGGCACCAATTATCATAACACAAGTTATAACAATTCTGTTTCTAACCCAAACATGTCATCACCAGGCTATACCAATGGTTCTGTTACCGGCAGCTCATCCACTGGCTACTACTTGCCAGGAAATGGTACTGGTGTGGGTAGTAATGGTTCCAGTGCCCATAATGTGACTTCTGGTCACGGTAATAGCAGTGCCAGTTATAACACAGCCCATAACAATTCTGTTTCAAATCCAAACGGGACTTTACCGGGCTATACCAATGGCAACTCATCCACTGGTTGGAATGGCAGTGCAATTATTACCAATGGAAATAATTCCAGTGTCTATAGTGTGCCCCCTGGTTCTTCTGGCAATGGCAGTGTAATTAATAATTCAGGAAATTCTAGTAATGTTTATAATCCAAGCTTTGCTTTACCAGGTCACACCAATGGATCTGGAGGTGCCAACTCCTCTACCGGATACAATAATGCAGGTAACAGCAGTAATAGTACTGGTAATGGAGCCAACTTACCCCCTTACTCATCAGGGAATTCCAGTTCTGGAAACAACAGTGCCATTTATAGCTCAGGATTCAACAGTAGTAATTATAATGGGAGCAGGCCAGGTTCCAACAATGGATCAGGAAGCCCTAACTCCACTACTGGGAATGGCGGTGCTTTAAACAATAATGGGTCAAATGCAAGCAACAACACTTCATCAGGCAGCTACAACAATGTCCCTGGGGGTAATGGGTCATCAACCAACAACACCAATGCTGGCAATGGAAGCAGCTCTGACAGCGCATGGGGAGTCAGCAACGCCAGTAACCCAAACCTGTCAGCCCCTGGTGGAAGCGGCAATGGATCTGCTAATGGTAATGGAAGCAACACTGATGGCTCTTGGAACAATGGGATCGTCAGCAATAATGGTTCCACTTTGGGAGGCTCAAACAACATGACCACTGGTGGGGGTTCTTCCGGCTCCATCCCAGGACTTACCACGGTCAACACTCAAAGTAACACCCCCGGACTCTCTGCTGCCAGCTTCACCATTCTTGCATGTGCCATGTTGGTCAACATACTTAACAGAATGTAATAAATGCCATTGCTTTTGGATATTAATGTATTATATAAGGAAGGGGGCTTTTTGGCAAGTTTGTATGCCACTGCTGTAAATTTCAAAAACTTTGTTTTTTAAATTATTATACATCAAACCTGTAAATTGTTCATGATTCTCCAATAAATGTTTTGGTTAGTTACATGGTCTTCAAATTTTGTATCCATATCCAAGGCGAGAAATCTATGTTAAACACCATGTATTGACCAAAAATACTGTTCCAGTCGATTAGATTATGTCATCTATATAAACGCATTATGAGATAATAGAAGAATGAAAGCATGTAATAGCCGTGTGATCTCAGTTGAATTAAAAATTATGGTGGTGGCCGGTCCACTTCAATATTCACAATAAAAGTATCATATTAAGTATTAAAAATCAGACTGTGGATTTAATCTTTTATCTATGTTGGGGTTGAAGATCAAGTTGGGGAGACGTTTGGAAGAGATGCTAGTTTAGAATTTAGAATGAATTCAGTATATTTTAGCATAATCTGACATCATGACTTACAGATACGTCCACAATGGATTTGTTTTCTTCATAATACTTGACACTGTCACTATAAGAGGCAAAAACCTTTAGCTCCTTCCTTTTTTAATTTGGACGACTGACCAACAAGAAGTCTTCCTTAGAAATAGAAAGAGACTCAGACTTATAGTCAAGCACCATAGTCCAATGGCCTTCGCCAAAGACACTGCTTACTGAACCTGCTCTGTTATAAGATGTGTTGTTAGTCAATGGCTAAAGACCAGTAAGGGAAGGTAATTGGTCATCTAGGGTATCGTCATGGTGTAACTGGACTCATATGTGTATAAAGTAGACCAGTTCAGCTTCATCAACGGATGACCCCGCTTTGCACATGTTCATTTTGCTTCCAGTCCACATGGCATGCGTCATGGGGGGGGGTAATTTGGACAGCTGGCCAGAGGAACATTGGTAACTATGCAAGAGCCACCATGACTTCTTACTATCACTAGCAGACTATAAAATATCACGCTATAGACCTTCAATCAGGGCCGGACTGGTGATGATAGGGTGGGCATATCCACCTAATGGCCACACGCTGCAGCACCTAATCTCCGCTGGATCGGGTGAGTATGGGGTGCTTTCAAATAGTCCTCCGAGTGTTTGCCCAGTGTGTCAGATGGCCAGTCCATGCCTGCCTTCCATACTCATTTATCCCACCAAAAATGATTTTCTTTTTGCTCGATTTTTGGTTTTGTGCACCTCCAGTGGGCGAAAAACAAACTTCTCGTAACTCAATCTATCCGACATTATCCGCAACCATACACAATACGTGCAGGTGTTCTATTCTTCATTTGTTAACAAAACATAGGAAAACATTTCTTATTTCTTATTTAACTCGAAGCTTGCTGAACTTTAAGATCCCTGTTTCCAAAAGGTTTCATGGCTTTGACCATGAGTGTCCTGTTTGGTCGTCACGCTCCTTCTATGAACGACAAAACTATCTGTGAATTAGATAGAATTTAAATAATACATTTTAAAAAAAGGTCCCTGGTTAATTTTAGAAGACGTGAGAAAGGGAAACACGTTTTGCCATATTGTGGATCAGATCCAGCTTTTTAATTATATGTCATTAAACTTTTATGGTCTTCTTTTTGGCAAAAACAGAGTAGATTAACAATGTTTGCTAAATCCAAATTATAAACTATACCTAACATTCTGAATGTGGATCAAAGATCATGTGAAAAGATCCATAATAAGAAGGGCTAGATCCCAATGAGCTTCTGCTGTGGAAAAATAGGTACTTCAGTGAGGGGACTTTCAAGAAATCTGCTCACTTTAACTATACTCAGTCCTTCATGGATATATACTCAGCTCACGTCATAATGGATCCAGTCATGGATTTGAAACGACCGACTCTTCAGCCCGTAAAGCAGTGGTGAAATTAAACACAGGGCATGCGTTTTACAGCTTTTGTGGGTTGTAGAACGAGTTGTTGCCCAGGTAAGATGATTCAGAGGAAAAAGGTTTTTATCAGCCTGGACCAGTAAAAGCCAATTAAACCCAGCTGGAACGTTACCCCAGACGGTGAACAGAAAAGGGCAATAAACCAACGATCCTGTCTGCTCCTCCCTTCGTCATTTCATTTCGCCGGCCATTTTATTCGAATTATTACACCGATCAGAAAAGTACTTTCCTCTATCCAAAAAATAACAAAATAAAAAAAATTCACGTTGAGTATTAGGTATAATTTCAAGGTCTCACAACAAATCCAGGTACTATATATGAGATACAAAATAACAGCATGTTAAATAAAGCAGATATGTAATTTTTTTTTTTCCTAATCATAGAAAACTAGCAGAAAATGTTAACAAAAATCAGATTTTTTACTTTCAGTAGCTTTTGGTCGCTCTGTTTCCACTCCCTTTATTTTGGGGCAATCTATGATCCCCCCAATTGGCCCTGCTCCTCCGCGGCTTGCGGCCACAAGCGACATTTTAGGGGATGCACATGAGGGGCATGATGTTACGTAGGATCTCCCCCCTCTGATCCCCCAGGGGTCGGCACTGTTTGATACACAGGTCAATAGCTAAACAGCATAGATTAGTAAAGGAGAACATCCCGTGTTACAAAAGGAACCTTCAAGTTGCCAAGTAGAAGACCACTTAATGAAATCTGAATTGAGAAACCTTGAGTGTGAGTGGCAATTATTTATTGGGGATGTTTTATGGAAATGTACTCTATGGTGTGTCCTCACTTGGGAACATCTATACCTACACCTATATCTGTCTAGGTATAAGGGAGCAAGGGGGTCCATGTCTGGACTCAACTTTTTACTAGGGGTGGGCCCCATAAGAGATGCTTGATCTGTGAAATCCCAACAAAACAAGTTTGAGACAGCCAACTCATAACCTGTCTCTCCTTGGGAGCATCTCACGATTTAGCTCTCTTGTGCCATTACAGAGAAAAAAAAATGTTGTGTTGTATGGTATTATAGTTCTGATCCTTACGTGGGTTATGGGATGGAACAATAAAACATTGGTAGATGATACATTTCACCCAGTAAGGTGTCAACAGGCAACCTCCTACTTTACGATGTTGATGGAAAGGGTAACCAACTCTTTTAAAACCCTTCCCTTTATGACAAAACAGGTCAACACTTCAGTCTGCGGAGACTGTCCACCTGGCAAGAGTCTCCTTACTCTTCCAGACCCATCTAAGACTCTCTTAGAACCGGCAAAGCCTTTGACGAGCTCCAGGACCTGCAAAGAGATGAAGACTATTGAATATTCCAAGCTGAAAACCCAATCTACACTTTTATTTTATTTTTGCGTGGGATCCTTTCTTCTAACAGGTGACAAAATATTCTAAGGGGAGTGATGTCATTTTTTTGGAATCAAAAATTGCAAATGAAGAATTTTACATTCAGGGCTCTCTAAAACATTGTTTTTTAATTAAAGTAATGTGTTATAGGGAAAGACACCAATTCCCATGTTTTTTCTCCCTAGCCTGGGTTCTAGATCTCCAGGTCTTCTCTAGACCTTTAGTGGTGTCCACATCTTCTTCATTTTAGAAGGAATGATGTCAAATACACATGCAGCCAGATCGATTGGCAGGTCATCGGCTGTTTTTAGAAGATGTTATGATGATAAAAAACAGTTTTAATGGTTTTAATCAAAAGCCCCTCCATTGTTCCTCTCTAGTACTAAAAGGAGGTAAATGATGTCTGCACAATCCTAAAATATGAAACCTATCTTATTTGCTAGAGTTTATGGAATGTCCTCTTCATCTATATATTAGGTACCTATGGCTTGGATTGCTACAGCGGTCATGGAAGTTCTGAAACTGGATACGTCGACGAAACCATTGTGAATTGCGAAACGCCTATGAATATCTGCACAGAAGTTATCGTCATCATGAGAACAGGTAAATAAGTGAATCTAATATTTGTGTTGCAGATAGATATGCATATGTATTGTCTCTTTCCATAGTTATCATGCTACTTTATAGTAAAAAATAGAATGCCCCGGTCTTAGTCACCCCATGGGACCATTATGACAATTGCATAAATTACTTCACAAAGGTCTTCAGTGGACTCACATTAGCTTTGTCATAAACTATCTTAATTTGGGGTTTAGAGAGGGAATGTCATCACATAATGTCAACATATTGGGATCTAGGTCTGCAGAAAAATGATTTTTATTACAAAAATGTGAAAAACAGTTTACATTTTGGAGTAATTATTAAAAAGTATTTTCAACAATTTAGATTTTTAACACATCTACATTTTTTTTTTTTTAGGTTACGTGACCTGATTTAAATAAATCTATAAATAAATAAATATTAAATAAATTTAATATAAACACAATAAAATGTATAAAGTCTATAAGGGCGGATCTTGTATATTATGCTCCTTCTTTTCGTTTCTTTCTTTCTCTAGGGAACAGGTCTGTGACGGTGAGGAGTAAAGGTTGCGGAGTAGGAAAGGCCACTTTCGGCTACTCTCACACGGAATTGGAAGATCTCACGTCCCGTTCCTATAAATTTAGCTGCGACACTTCCCTGTGCAACCAAAATAACTTCAGTATCCCCTCCACGGAGACCCCAGGAAATGTTTGTAAGGTTTAAACATTAACTCTCTTAAGGTAGACAGGATCACAGGGCATAGCATGTATATTCAAATATGGACGAGAGGTCCTCTGGTTCAAAATGGTCCAATAACACCACTGGGTCCACTGAAGGTTTTGATTGGTAAGGAGTCCGTATTTTTTAGGAAAGGTGCTTAATTCTATATAGTTCCAAGGGACCCTATGGGCAGCCAGTATAACAGAACCACTGATGCATCTAGGTGGGAACGGTCGCTGGGCAAACCACTACTGGCTCGAGTTTGGTTGAAGTCAACAGTTTGGTTTGGTTCCTCATTAAATGTGAAGTTCCACCTCTCTCTATGAGACATGAGGACCTGGGTGATAATTTGATTTACATTTTTGTAAGTATTTCAGAAGCCAGGGGTCAGTTCGGGTTTGGTTGATCCTCGGAGGTATGAGGTTTGTCTACCTGTAGGGTTTCCATAGGTGCTCCAGGTATACCAATTGACTACTAGGTCTTGCATGTCTTCTGCAAACCGACTATTTCTATCGTTCAAATTAATTCTTACCCTGGCTCCAAAAGAGTGAAAAACGAGCGAACTAAAGTAGTTCCCAGATATCCTTAACGAGGCAAGGTGTGCATGGCATGTTTGCGGGGAAACATAAAATGTTATATTACCTTCATTTGCCAAAAAGTCTCAATGTGTCAATATTTATCTCATATAAAAAATGGTGTCCCGCTCAGGAAGTGCACGTATGTAAGTTGTAAAACTGACCGTAACAAATTTATTGTCAAAGACGCCCCATAAAATCTATGAGTCACGATGAACACGAACGCCCTCGTTCCTTTTTTGCCCTTGTTTTGCCCAGAAATTTTCATTTCTTTTTTAGCTATGAATGGCTCATTGGAGTGTTACTCTTGTATCAGCACGACAGAGTCAGGTTGCTCCGTACAGAAGGCAGAGAGGGTGAGGTGCCAAGAAGACTTTGATTCTTGTTACAAAGCCAACGGCTCGATTTCTATCGGTGAGTAACTTAGTAAGCTGAGTACAAACCTCTATTTAATAAGATAGCGGGGGGGGGCGTTCTTCTATGTGAATATTTTGGAGGACAGTCAGATTAGAGGGATTGTTGTATCAATAACAATATCTATGAGGTTCACCAGGTTGGCCGTCAAGAGAATTATACATTTTTATCCTATAAATTGTATTGTTTATTAGAATCGAGGTAAATGTGTCAAATTCATGGGTCAATCTTGACATAGAATAAGGATCGTGAGCTATGGGTTGAAAAATTGCACTCTTCTATTGAGTTAAAGTGGGTGTCACGTCTGACCAACGTGCCCACTGCCCTTCATCTAAACTGCAAATTAAACATTCTCTGTCACTTGTAGGTAATTACTCTCAGCCCGTGTTCATAAGCAAGTGCTCAAAGTCGACATGTCAATCTTTGCGTAGTCCGAGCCCATGGTACGGCATCGACTTGAAGAGTTCGTGTTGTAACGACAGCTACTGTAATGGCGAATCGGAAAGTACAACGCCGTCCGAAACACTATTTACAAGCAATTCCCCGACGGTGACCGACGATGTAACGACTGAGAGTCACGAGGGCAACGAGGTTGCAGTAACGACTGCAACCTCCGAACCTTCCACCACTGACTTCCCAACAGATATAACCGAAGCCATCGATCACACAACTTCCAGCGCCCTCTCACATCTGTCCAGCTCTTGGTCGTGGTATAACTTGTTTCTTGGTCTCATCGTCGCTTACAGAATATAAGTAAGGAGTCTCCAATTCGTTGTATGACGTCCTATGACGTTCTTTTTTCTTAACTATCATTCATTGGACTTTTTTGTCATTGAAAACAGGAATGTATTATCTGTAATCGATTGTACAAAAGAAAGCAACAAACGAAATCCAACAAGATTGTGTGATTTGAATATACAACAGTTGACATTAAAGCTTAATTTCTATTGTGAAACATACTACGGCGCGATTTCTTAATTTGCCTATATTTATGGTTTTGAGGGACCATTTTTTGTGTATCTAATGGTCAACAGGGCTAATGAATAAAAAAAATGCTTGAAATGGCGGTGAATTTGCATACCAAGCGGGATATTGATACCTTAAGCCTTCTTCTTTGCTACCCCAGGTAGGAGATCCTTCTGAATCAGTCCTTTTGTGGCCCACACAACAAAATGTATCTGAATTAAGATCAATTATTTTCTTTTTAATATGATCTTTCTGGTAGGTTTCTTCTCCTGCCTTGCAATGATTACCGTAACCTTCACCAGAGACCACCATTAAAGACCATGAGGTCCACCTAAGAGTCGCGTGACCTCAATGAACATTAGGAAGACCCAATGACGCTCTAACCTGTTTTAAAGATAGACTGTCCATGAAAATTGGGAAGAACAATTAAAAAATGGAATCAGGATATAGCGCTTATGTTATATCCATTTTATTTGTGGGGATGTCCATTGGTGACCTTACTCTTTTTTATTCTACATCTGGCTATTCTTCGGGTTAAAGGAGATAAATGTCTAATGTTAAGGGAATAAAATAAATTAATACAAATGAAATGAGTGGGTAAGAAGATTATATGGAGATAAATTATGTTTAATAATTATATTATATTCTTTCTTGTCTCAATTTCATTTTGAGGGAACTGAAGCCTGTGGGAAAAATCACTCAATTTCACTTTTAAAGAGTTTTTTTTTAAAGCATTATATGATTAATATATATTTTTAATATTCTGAAGAACATTAATTCAGATTTAGGCTAGAATATACATTACATTAGAACATCAAAACCCAACTATAAGTCTGGATAGGAAGTACATTAACGGTGTTGAAGAAGTGTCTGTACCGTTCGAACAACGAGGAGATTTTACCAAAAGGATCTGAACTGGTTTGGACCCTATTTGTACCCATAAAACCAGGGAGTTATCTGATGGTCTCCAGGTACAACTTTATAAATTTCTGTGTCTCCAAAATTTGTGTCAGCCAATAATAAAAGGACAAAAGGGCACCCATCGCCAGTTTGTTCCCTACATTGTCTACTGGTTGAAGATAAGTTGACTTCGGTCAATTCTTGTATGGACTCCACCGAAAAAGTCACATTGTGCTGGATGATTCTCCGATGTGTGCTTGAAAGACCGGAAGCCATTTTGTAGAAGTTTTGGAAACAAAATGGAGTCATGCATTTCAGGACTTCCTTAGGCAGACTGCCAGGCCGTCGAGTTTGTCTGCGAGAAGGAAGAAGTATGATCTTCCAGTTTATATAATGAACATGCAAATGCAATGCCTTGGCAAGGAGATTGTGTGATTTATGATGGTCTTGGCACGTTGAGTTATAGGAAACGTATATTTAAAGTCACTTGGTAAAACACAGTCCTCGAGTCTTGCAAGTCTGTCCTCATTATACAGAAGTATGAAGGTTCTCCTTGGGCTGATATCCTTCACAATCACCATCACTGTGGGTAAGATAATTATTTAGGAATATTTACTATATGTCCTACCTTGACTGGTGGTGGACACCTTATTTATCTTGGTAACCATAATATAAATTAATAGTTCATTGAAAACTATTTAGAAGTCCTATTTTTTTAATAAAACAGCTATAAAGAGGCAAAATAATAATCTAGCTAGAAAAGGAGTCAGGAGCAGATGTGCATACCCCGGTCTCAGGGTTTTGTTGCCCCAATCTCAGGGTGAAGGGGCAGATTCTCAGGGTTACCCAGTCTGGAGTCTGACTCCTTGCTATTCTCCCCGCTGTGATTAAATAGAAGACTCCCACTTTGCCCCATCTGGCCCCCAGTCTAGTCGCCCTTTTCTCTTGATGTACCTTAATCAGTCGTTGGTCTCGTCTTAGATCCCATGCATGTTTAATACCCTCACTGTATTACCCTCTACCACTTCTGCTAGGAGGCTGTTCCACTTATCTACCACCCTCTCAGTTGAGGCGAATAACTAGAACAGCCTTCCAGCAGAAGCGCTTAATCCAGTATTGTGATAAATCTCACCTAGACCTAAGATCAAGCATCAGGTATCTTTTAAGGTCTCGCAGCGCACGCTCATACTTCAACAAATAGCAAGAAGCATTAAGTCTTTGAACGTCGAATGATTTCCATTAAATGTCTTTCTATACACAATAGCGCCATCCAGTGTACTAATAATTTTTTAACTCAATAATTCATTATTTCAAGAAATATATAAATTGTTATTATTTTTTTAAATTAAAGCATTCTTTAGGATACCTTTAAATCCTCCCAAACTCAAACCACCTCGTTGGTAAATTCCATATCCCATATAATAATATATCCCAAATCCCCTGAAATGCAACATATCTTCCTTTCCAGGCGAAGCTTTGATGTGCAACCAATGTCTGGATAAGCGGGAAGATGACTGCCAGGGGGAGTCCGTGATCTGCGACTTACCCGGCGGAATGTGCGCAAAGGGCATCGAATACAACATCTTAAGTATGTGCAGAAAGGGTTAATTGACAATATTTCACAGGAGGAAAAAAAAAAGAAAAAAACATTTGTTCATTTTAATAAAAGATATAAAAGTTGGCCAGGCTATAATTTTGTTAGATTTCCTTCAATTATAAGTAAAAATGTTATTTTTTCATGATATGTTTTATTCCGGGTAGAGTTTTAGGTTCCGCTCGGTTGGAGTAAAACTCAGACGAGGCAAGTTGTGTATTATTGTACGTCTATTTGTCGAACAATTGTTATACAAGAACATGGCTGGCGTCTTCCGACGTTTCATAATGTCCTTGAGGTCTCGTCATTGAAAGCTCCTGAGATAGATGATCCATGACGTGAGATGACATCAAAAGACACCACCTTGACCCTAATGTGGTGCTCTATCTCCAGCTTCTTTCAGACAGACGGAAACTGGTTGAAAGCGATGAGAACGCCAGTTGTCCTAACTAAGTGATAACATGGTCTTCTTCTTCTTCTTCTTCTCAGATGGAGATGTGGTCCCCACCGCATTTAGAGCCTGTACAAACGATACCCGTCTCTGCGGAGGGCAGGTCAGCCTGTCCACCGCTCCGTTCCAGCTGTTGCTATACACTGAATGCTGTCAAGAGGACGATTGCAATGGCGGAGAAATTATTAGTAAGTTTTTTACTGTTTCCTAACAAAAAAAAGTAATGAATAAAACGTTTCATATCCTGCACAGAATGTGACCAATAAGTGTTGAGTACCCAGCCACGACGTCTCTGAGAATATATCCTTTTCAGCCGTTTTAAGCAACTTCACGTCATGCTATATCATGCTTTTCTCTCTGCTTCAGTGCCACCCAAAAACACCACGAAAAACGGAGTCGTCTGCAGATCGTGCTTCACTGAAGGTGACTACTCCTGCACAGATGTGAGCACCATAGAATGCACCGGGAACGAGGCGGAATGCATCGAATTCTCTGGGCAGGCAGCTCGTCCTGGTAATAATTCCAACTTCTTTCACCAATAATGCCATTTTGCCAATAATGATGTCCTCCAAGGACGAGTGGTCATGAGTCCTAGCTGGGTCACAGCATACAGAAAGAAGAGAACTTAGTCATCGTCTTGGCACAAGCGCCATACTGGCCAAGGTTGACATTTCCATTTAAAATAGACAGGAAACCAGCAGGTGTTATAGTTGATTCTCCAGTGGGCAAAGGTCATCACTGGAAGTTCTGCCTCCAGTTGTAATAGCGAGGGGCATTAGGAACACCAAGGACCCCAGATGCATACTTTATAAACATGCCATGGTTTCTATATGGCGTTTTAACAATTGCGTAACATTACTTTTGTTTACTTTTTGCAGAAGAGGAAACTATGATCTATTCTTACTACGGCTGCGTCACAAAAGGGGTCTGTCAAATCGGATTCGGGGGATTACCAGGATCTGTCGTATACGAACAAAGAGTACTGGAATGCACTCCAAGCATCGAAACAAACTAAAATAAATAAATAAATAATAAAAAAAATGGGCAATTTCATGTTCTGTTTCTCTGTGTATTTTACATTGAAAAATGTTTGGTGTTAAAGATCACTTAAATTGATAATACTCAAGAGAATAATATACAACACCAAAACTTTATTTATTTAAACTTGTGTTGTGATACAGTAATCAGAACAAGCACATATAATGCTTTACATTATTCTTCATTATTTCTTAACCATATATATCAATTTTGGGGACGGCACGTCTTAAGGTAGAAGCTCGACCTTTAAATTAGCAAACCCTGCTACATAGAAAAGGACCCGGAGGCATCTGAGTGCTGGCTTGATGCATTTCCATTCAATTTTGGCATCTTTCTTTTTTTTTACAGTTTCCCAATGTAAACACACTATGTAAACTCAATTAAAATTAATTAAAAATAATTGGGAGACAAAGAACAGCTTCAAAAAAGATGGTAGACGTAAGGTGGCAATGAGTCATTAGTCAGTTATACGTACGTAATTATGGTGATCCAGACCATGAGGTTTCAAATTATAGAGAAGTTCAACATCTCAACTTACCATAAGTCAATATGGCCGCTTCATCAAAATGTCACCCTTGACCATGTCCTTTTGACTGATTAGACGCTTGAAGATATGTAATTTTTCCATAGTTTCAGTAGATTAGAAATAAAGGATTCTCATGAAATTATTATTATTATACATATTTAGGGTAATTGTCTATAATCTATGCGTTAAATGGGTTTTGTGTTGGCTTGCTGTGTCTTCCAGTCTCACTGATTTCTAGGGATAGATCTCCAAATGCGCTTGCAAGGATCCTGTAGGTTTTTTCTCCTTAAAAATGGTGCTTTTAGCCCTTCAAACATTTAAATGGCAAACCTTGGGGTAATATTTTCATCTCAAGGATGCCTTCTGGCCATCTCATCTTTGTTCAGTTCTTCATATCCTATTGACGATGGGGTTCTGCCAAATGTTTAATTTTCTTATTTAGTGGGTTTTGTCACCGTTCCAATATTTCCATCCAAAACCAATACTCAAGAACATAGGCGAATTAGAACCAACTGCTGCCCTGTTTAAGTTTCGAGTTACTTAAGGTTTGATTATTTATGTGTAATTTAAATTATTCAATGGGATGGTCCCATATTGTTAGGACTAACTGGATTTAGCATAGAATGTTCACCTCAGGCTGAAAGACCCCATGTCGACTGGCTTCATCCCTGTGTATTTTGCATTAGCAGAGAGGTAGATGGGTGGGAAAGTCCAGATCTTCAGATTGGATTCTGAAGAGAGCCTTAGAAACTTGTACACCAAAGTCATCTTAGAACGTTGAACGTTCTTCAATCACTGGAAGCCACTACATCACAAATATATTGAGAAAGGAGAAGCGCCTGATTTGGAAGACCTACTCACCCTCCAGCTTAAGGGTTCCCTCTTGGGAGTAATCTCACCTGTGTCACGCAACTCCTTTACCCCAGAACTCTATCCACCCATAGTCTCTGATCAGTCCCAGTCAGAAACCAGAACTTCTACTTGACCTCCTCTATTGGTCCTTATCCTCCCATGAAACACCTTATCATTGGTTCCCTCTCCGTTCCTCCATAACTTTTCCAGTCTGAATTCCTACAGTGCATGCGCCTTTTCCTATTGCTGCAACGAAGCCAGGTTTGTTTTCTATACATCACCAAAACCACAAAACAAAGACTGGAAACATTTACCCTGAGCTTCCTTTCCTCATATGCCGAAGGATTCAGACGGATTTCACGTTGCTGAAGTCATGCCAAGAATGAATGTCATCATAACTCTAGCATAGTCTCAAAAATACAAAACATAAACTAAACTCATATAGGCGTTCGAGGTGGACGTGAGCAACGGTGTTAGTTTTTTTAAATAAAGTAGATATTCAATACAATTTTATTAACAATTTTGCTTCCAAGCAAATTATTTTCCTAAAAAAAATAATAATTACAGGGTATAAGTTGTATCGTTGCCATTACTTTCTTATGTGTGCGTTCAGCAAATAAGAGTCAAAATCTGGTTGCAGTGACATCACCTCCAGAAGGCTCCTATAAATACAGGTAGCTGAGCTGAATCTCTCACTGTCCTCGAAACGATATCCAGAAGAACTTCGAAGGAGAGCATTCCAGTCCAAGCATTACAATGGGGTCTGTCCAGATAGTTCTCTGCGTAATCGCGGCTTTGGCGTCTACAGGTAAGAACATTCTTGAAAACAAGTCAAGGGGGACTATGTCCCAGGTGGCCAGTCCGAGGCTGCATCCAGCCATTATCGAGCATCGTCAGATTGGAGAAAATGAACACATATCGCATCAAAGTCAAGGAGAGCCACATCCATTTGAGTGTCATATATCGTTTCTAATTAACCCCAATTTAGCGTGCCTGCCAGTTAGATATCCTGACTTGTACTTCTCATAATATACTATGTTTTTTCACGTATGTTAGAATATCGCCCATGTCCAGCTGTTGGCTGCACTTACACCATCAGGTGGCCCGCTGGCCTTAAAGTGCCGGGGCTGCCTCATCATCGCCAGTCCGGCCCTGGTAAAAGTTCAGGTTAACTATGAGTTGTTCTCCCCGTTAGCTTATGGTGACGAATGCGTAAAATGTCTGGGACGGAACAGAGAAGACTGCGAGGTCGTAGAAAACACGGAGTGTGGAGTCGTTGACTGCATGGCAATATCAGAAAGATGCATTGTGGGTAAGTACAATTTCTCATCATTTTAAACACATGCAAGTGGTATCTGTATTTCTGGGTCCCATTAATCTAATTTATTTTATTTTTACTGATGAATTTGTGATTTCTTCTATAACTATGTATCCGTAGACAAACCGAGAGAAGAGCAGGACTCGGGACAATAAGAAGAAAAGCTACGGCTAAACCAATGACCTTTGGCTTCTCCTTAATTAGTTAGGAATTATTAACCAGAACACCATTAACATATATTTACATGTTTTTGCATATCGGATGCTATTTTTTTCTTTATTTCTAATTCTGCAGAAGGGAAGGCGTTTCCGACGCTGGCATTGGACTGTGCCAATCAGGACCTTTGTGGTCAACATTTAAAATTCAGCACTCTCCACGATGAAGTGAATATTGCTGTGTTTGTGGAGTGTTGTACTGGTGGCCCTTGGAATGTCTGCCTCAAGTATAACAGTAAGTATATTTTATTACATAGTTTGTTATTCATTTTCTAGGCTATGCTTCACTTAAGGAGTTTATTTTGGGGGAGAACTGTCATAATTATATATTATAATTATATTATATATATTGGTATTTTTAAAAAAGAATGGATGCATCACATGTTTCGTCCCCTAGGAAGTACCAGACCTGCCGTTCGATATGCTCTGTACTGTCGACTTTTAACACACGTGCACCCCACGCAGAGCCTTGGGTTTTATCCTTAAGTGCTTTATTGTATGTGGATGAATCAATTACTATCAATCAGGGGAGGGCTGACACGGGGGGGGGGCAGGTAAGGCCGGATGGGCCACTGACTCCATCCACCTTCTCCTCGTAACTAACACACACTCGCTCTATCACTCACTCTAATACCAATGACCAATACCACATGCTAAATCTAGCAAACACTCACTCTCACGCACACACACTCTACTGCAAACACTAACACAAACTCACTCTAACGCGCACAACAACACTGATGCAAGCTCTAACACGCATTCACTCTAACACACACATTCTACTGCAAACACCAACACACACGCTTTCCATCACACCCATGGCCCGGAGCCTGCCCTGTGTTATTACGTCTGGGTCATATTGTGTCATGTTACGTGACCCCACTGAGCTCCCGCTTCCACGGGTCTGCTGGCCCAAATCCAACTGGCCCTGTTTAAGGAATCAATAGCCCCCACGGCTCCAATTACATGAATTATATGTTGTGTTGTGTGTGTGTTGGCTGACACGTTCTTGTATTCCAGTCCCTGAAGATCAAGATGAACTAAACGGCAAATCCTGCCCATCCTGTTTCGAAAAAGACATTATGGGCGCATGCATTTCTTCAGAGAGGGTGCCGTGCCGCGGGAATCAAAATAAATGCTTTTCGTACGCAGGAACGGTGGAGAGAGCAGGTAATAATTACAGAAACATATCTGTTTGAGTACTAGTGCCCCCTTATATGTATACCCTTCACACGCTCTCCGTGTCCATATGACCCATGCGATTCCCTTTCTTTCTTTTGTAGATTTGGCTGTTGTGAATTACAGTATGCAGGGCTGCATTAGCGAAATCGGATGCATTCTGGGGCTTAAAGCGCTGCCGGGCATCAGAGAAATAGAACAAAGAGTATTCCAATGTTCCGAACCGTTAGATAGTAGCGAGTGAGCCATGAATGAATTCTCGCTATTGTCCAAAATTCCATAAAACCTGACCTGGATCGCCATCTGTGACATGGAAAATGTTTTCCTCTCTCATCTCTCATCCCTTCAACACACTTCAAAATAATTGATTTAATGATTTCTAATAAAAATGTTCCTCATGCATGCACACTTACTGCGGCTCTTTCT
>VKOC01000007.1:24403976-24415791 GCA_009364415.1 Spea multiplicata
GAGTTGGAGCTCCGGTCTGAGTTGTAGCTCTGGTCTGAGTTGCAGCTCTGGTCTGAGTTGCAGTTCCGGTCTGAGTTGCAGCTCCGGTCTGAGTTGCAGCTCCGGTCTGAGTGGTCTGAGTTGGAGCTCTGGTTTGAGTTGGAGTTCGTGTCTCCTTTGCTGTCGGAGTCTGAGAATCTTCAGGTTTTTGTAAGAGCATAATTAACATTCCTAGCTTTCATATCGCTGTTTCGTTACACAACCTAAGAAAAATACCAAAGGGAAAAAAAAAACGCCCCAGGGTATAGCCGGTGACTGCACCTTATTAAAACAATCATTTCATAAAGTAAACATCTTGATCTTATTTTTAGATGCATTGTTAAAGTTGGTTGCCGGAAGGAGAACATGGATGTACTCGGCTCTTTCCTCTGCTTTACTCGTTGGGTCTCTTTGACACATAGTTTAGAGATGTTCTCAAAGCCCAACTTGACCCTCAAGATACTTTCTCTGCCCCAATTGGCTTTTTTTATTATTATATATTTTTTGAAACATTTATTTGAAAGGATCATTTCCACCCTGTATGTGAATCCGAGAAGAAAATAAACACCCATGTATAATATTTTTATTAGATTAAATGCCGTATTGTTAGACTATTTCCATTTTTAATGTTTTTTTTTTTGTATATTCTCATCTTTTTTTCCCCCCAGTTCTTGCAGATTCTTCCCTAAGCCCGGGTGCCATCGCTGGCATCGCGATCGGTTCTGTCCTAGGAGCGTTGTTACTCATTGCTTTGATTATACTGATTATCTTGATGTGTCTGAAACGAAGGAAAGGTAGGTAAAAATGTCCTTTTAGAGCACAACTTGACCCAAAAACCCTGGTGCCGCATAGTCTGGGGCATTACAATGTCCACAAGGGCATCTGTTGGCGATTGAATTTGGACAGTCGGACCATTACCTGTCCCTGCCCTAAACCAACAAACGTGTTTTAGTGAATCCCAACTCTAAACCTGCTTTCAAGGCCAAAGTTGTTGTTAACCTTACTGAGGCTTCCAGGAGTTCATCAATGGTTCCTGTCCTCAAGATCAAAGAGCGCCCAATAACAGCGAATGTTTTAATGGTATCAAAGCCCCAAACTCATTGATCTATGTAATGGCTGGAAATTAATTAGCGGCCGTCTGTTCGGGGTCACGTTCCACGTCAAAGTGAAAACTTCATCGTATGTTCTCCCTTTGATGTGAAGCTGTGTGTTATAAATATAAAATGGCCCTAGAATGATAGGCTTGGAACAGATCATTGTCATTAAGGAGGCTACAAAATGTGTATGTGTTCTGTCACCCATTAGACACAAAGGAGAAGAATCCTGATGGTCCTGCTCATAAGACTGTCCTTCGTACCGTAAGTTCTCTTTTCTTCTTTGGTTGGCGCATTCTACCTCCACTGCTTGCCCATCACCAGACATTTCCAGGGTTCCATCCACATCCTCTTCCTTTTTTCATGTTTTCAGGTATCAGGTTCAACTCTGTCTCCCGATGACCCTGCTTACTTCACCATGAACAACATCATGTACCGCAGCTCCTCGATCTCTATGGGTTCCTATATTTTGGTAGGTTTGGCTGGGAAGGGTACTATGTTTCTTAACAAACTACTTTTCAGCGCAAAACGAGCAGAAAACACTTTAAACGCATTGGCTTTTTATCTTTATGAATTTTTAGTCCTACAAATAAGAATAAGAAAAAAAATGGGTAGAATATTCTTCTAGATATATTAGACTACCTTTTTGTCAATATTTCTGCAAGATTGTAATAAAGAAAATATTATATGTGGTTAAGTAGCTTGGCATAATCCTTATTTCCATGATATTTTATACTTAGCCTTCTGGGGAAATTACTACGAATGGTGGAAGAACTTCAATCAACATTCCAAGTGTCCCAACGAAGACCAAACATGCAACTCAAGTTTGAGTCTTCATCAAGCGAACTTTGCTGTCTGAAGAAGACTTCATTCTATGACGGTTAATGGACAATCCAAGAACTATATAGACCTTACAGCTGTCTATAGGATGAGATGTTACTTGGTATGGTGTCCTCAATGATGCGTCATGAACTGTGCTGGGAACGGTGGTCAAACAAGGTCTTCAACAAGGTCATTTCTGATGGTCCATGAGAACATGGCGGTTCGGGTAGAGAGTCATTTCCCTCATAAGCATCTGTATAGCCTACAGGAAGCCCTTTGTCCCAATGACAATGGATGTATCCTGCCAAGTGACTTAAGAGGTAATGGAGGGCAAGGGTCAGTAACAAAGTATCTTGGGTCTCCGGTAAGACTAGCTCCACGAGGTCTTAATTTCACACCTCATCGAAATCGTAACCATATCTGAAAGAGACAACCAGTAAAAAGATCCCTCTCCAATTTACCAAAGTTTCCAGGGATCAGTATTGTCTATAAAACATAGTAAAAAAAAAAATGAATATCTTGCACTGAACTCCATGAATCGAGGAGTTCATAATTTGAGTATATTCTCTGGTTCTCTAGATTTCTTCATTCCCTGCCAAGAACTTAAAAATACTACTGATTTATCAAGAACAATACATTAATTATTTCTTTTGTATCCTGTATAACTGTAATTAATGTAAAAAAGTCATTTATACAAAATAATAATTTAATATTTTGGTATTTTTTAATATATATATATTTTTTATCTGTATGGGTACTAAACATATAACATTTAGCATTCCGGTAGCATGGATGATAATACTTATTCAATAAAATATTTGTGTACGCTTCTAAAATATGTATAAATAAATATTAAAAATATAACGAAATAATATTTTTTTGTGTTTTTTAAATAGAAATTACCAATAACATTATTTGCGTAACAATGATTGAAATGACTTCAAGATTATTTTTTTTTACTTCCGTTGAATGATGAGGAACTTGGCCAGAAGTGGATTCATTGGCACGTTCTCAGGATGGTCGAAGAGATGCAAAAGTTTGGTTGACCTCAGTGTACTAAGCTTGTTTATCGTACCAGTTAAAATTAAAAGTTAAAATTCCACCAAGAAACATTTTGAAATCAAGCGTGAATAATGGATAGCATATTATAATTTTTATTACGTCGTTGAAAACGCGTGGTAATTTTTTCTATTTCGTCTAGAAGATGACAACTTGCTGGAAAGGTCTTGAAGACGATGCATGGACCTCCGTCATATCTCATTAAATCAAAATTGTAATTTTTATGGCTTGAGCTTTTTCTCATTCTTCCTTACACACTTAAGAGTTTTACATATAGATTGCTGATTAATTGCGAGGTTAAGTGCCGAGTGATCTCATCCGCTAATGCGCCAGATCTCCGTAGGAACAATACTTTGTCCATTTATCTTGAGACATTTGACCTCCTCGCTTCCAACTCGTCCTGTCTTTTGCATATTCTTATCTCCCTTTAGAACCAAACGTGACTCAGAGTTCTGAGGAAGAATTATTTGCGGCTATTTAGATGAAACATGAATATGGGGGGGGGTCACGCCATTATTTATAAGGAGCGATTACGATGGAACGCAAAAACAAGATAATGGAAGGCCTATAACCAACGGGCTTTGATTATTTTTTACATAGCTACCCTTAAGTTTCAATGCGTTATCTCCTCGGAGATATTCTACAAAATTCTAGACTGTTCCGGACTAACGTTACGCCGGTAGCACCTGGAACACATAGGTATCCAAAATGGCGGACCTACCCATCGCTATATCCAGCTCCTTGGCCATCAAGGACGTTGTTGGTTGAAGGATATTTTATTCCAGCTGGAAGCTAATGAGCGTCCAAGTAAACCTGTCTATTCCGCGCCAGTTTATTAGTTATTGACGAAAGGCAGTAAATAGTAAAGGGATATTTTAACCCCTTAAGGACAATGGGCGGTCCCTAAAACCCACTAAAAACAATGCGTTTTGAGCCCGTACATGTACGGGCTTTGTCATTAAGGGGTTAACTGTACATTTGGCTCCCATCTGCTAATTTCTAATAAATAGAGCCGGCTGCGGCATCGGGAGACGAGTGAGCCGTGGCAGTTTAATAGGCAGTCGAAGAAATGTATGGCGTAAATCAGTCCGCTCTTCCAGACGGTTAATAACGTACAGCTTGCAGTCCATAAACCTCCCGGCACCGTTTGAATTATCCCAGGAGTCAACGGGGGACGACCAACGCAGGGACATATACCAAAAAAATAGATAAATAGATGCGTTTCATGTGTAAGAATTAGCGTTTTTTAACAAAACTTTCCCACTTGGACAAAGTCTACAATATTTCATGGCTGGTAAATAAAAAAAAAAACAATCATACATTTTAGGGAAAAACAAGCTCTTTTGTGATCATTTCCGCATTTTTAATCCACACTTACATTTCTATAAATGTACGCAGATGCGTAAATATACGCGGCATGGAAGGGACTATTTCTAACTCTCAGAACGAGCCGTTTTGGTTTTATTTTTGTGTACGAGCGCTCTGGATGAAGCTGTCTCAATCAGTTTTCTACTAGAGAGAAAGAAGACACCCGAATTGTGATTTTTTGTATAAAATAAAATAATCAAGGAGGAAATGTAAGACAAAAGTGTCCCTCTTTGGGCTTCGTTCCCATTAACGAAGAGCCCGCTCCCCAATGTTGTGTTTTGGCCTGGGGAGGGCTCCCTCATTGGTCTGCCCCCCCCCTCAACCGGCCCATTAACACTATGGAGGTCTGCGCCGAGTCGGCATACCTGGCAACTCCCTGTGCTCTGTCAATCGGTTTACGGGACTGGTGTTTAGCCACGCCCACTTCCTGCCCTTTTCCTCTCCCATTCCCATACAGGTTTACGCTATTCAGGGCTAGGCCCGGCCCCCTACATGGCTAATCATGCCTGTGAGCCTATCTCCGCCCCCTCACTAGGCCGCTACCCCCCAAAGAAAAAGGACTCCGCGGCGTTCCGCGTATCCAGGATATGACATCATATCCAGCAGCACAGACGGGATGACTGACGACCCTGCCCTGGCCTAGACACTATTGCCCCCCCCTACCTTCTCGTAACCATGGGATACAATCACTTTCCTACATTTTAAAGTAAATATTAGCCGTTCCTCCTATGATGTAATCTATTAGCATAACGACCAGAAAAAAAAAGAGCATCGGGGAATAAGATTTGATTCAATGCAGCCAAAAGATTTCAGACGCAAAGATCAAAAAAAAGCTGATGCCGGCAGACGCCGCTCGTTCTATACAGGTAATTACGCCTTTTTTCCCCCCAGAATAATTGCTCGGTATGGGAACATTACCGGTATTTTCTGATGTTGATGGAGTAGATCTGTGCCGAGCTGCTTTGTGTCGTTAAAATAATTTGACTGCTTGTTCCTGTCCCCGGCGGACTCATTCTTTGAACTTTGTGTTATTTGTCTTTGTTCTATAGGAGCCGGATTTCCTTCGTTTTAATGACACGAGTTTACAACCTGCGCAATCAATTTTTTTTTCTGTTTCTTGAAAATTAACAATAAACAGAGGAAATAATTAAAAATCCATCATCATATCCTAAAAAGTAATTTTTCTTAGGAAAAAAAAAGCAAAAAAAAAGAAATTCCTCTATTTTGAGCAATCCTAATAGATTGCAAGCTCACAAGATCAGGACCCTACTAGTATGTCTTAACGAGCGTTAAGCTGATTTCCAGCTTCGTGAATTGTTAATTGGTGATGTAATAGCGCTGCTGGCGCTATATAAATAAAATGTAATTGATGAAATGAAAGTACGGGTAGCAGCAGAGGACATTTTTATAGGGAATATTTGAGGTTTAATCACGGACGCTTACCTTCATAACTTGCATGACTTTAATATTTTCATCCTTCCTGAGTTCGCTGAGCTGGAACGTCTTATTTAGTAATAGTTGTGGTTGCCGGTAAAAAAAAAAATCGAATTATTTATCATTTTTGAACTTTTTTTTCTCAGCCCCTTACCTTCAAAACGCAAAAAAAATAAAATAATTAAAAATTCACATAAGCCTGGTTTGTGAAGCAGTTGTTAACCGTTTGTGTCCCTGATGAAGACTCCTGCGAGGAAACGTCTATGTTTTGATGGCTCATAAATAAAATTCAATTTTAATTAATTTTTATTTTAAAATTTTACATTTTTTTCAGCCATTAAGGGGAATTCTTAAGCTATTCTCCCCAGAAATGAATTAATTAGAGGAATCCGTTTGTAGTTGTTAAAGAAGCTCATTATACATTCCTACCATGAAAATAGTCAAATTTGGACAATGGTTTTTGTCTCCTGCACACAAAAAGAATAAAATGACACCCCCCCATATTTTTTTTATTCCTTGAATAAAATGTCTTTAATAATTAATTATATGTAATTTTATTTTTAAAATTAACAGCTAACTAAACTCAATGTAAAATGGATTGTTTCAAGAAAAAGTGGATGAGCTTTATTTGACATTTATTATTTATAAACGGAAATAAACGATCAATATCACTAAAATTAAGAAATAAATGTGATGGAATTCTGGATCACTATTCAATGCTATTCACACCATTCCCAAAATAATTGGATTTCACCCCAAAAATGTCCCTTTTTTATGTCGATCTAGGTTTATTAGATTTTGAAAACCTTTTATATGTTTATTCCAACCTTCTAATTGTTGGAACGTTCCAACCAGTTTTTGATGTCCTTGGTTTGTGGGAATATTAAAGAATTGTGGCATTTGTTATAAAATTCCGCTAAAGACAATATTTGTAGCGTCTAAACTTTTTCAAATATCACTATTACTTTTTGATCCTTGGAATCACGAAGGTAAGAAGTATTTGTGGATTCGGGACTAATTTTCGCTTTATCTTAAATTTGTGTTATAATGAAAACCCAACTTGCCCTTGACCTTCGAAGACTGAATTTTGACCGCTCGGAATGTTCCTCTACGAATAGTTTGGTACTTTGTATCCAGCGAGGTCTCTTTGGCTGTAGGTGGTGCAGCCATGCCAGGTTCCATCAATGGGTATAACGAGGATGCGGACGTGTCTTCAAGGTTCCAGACAGCTCATGTCCAAGCTGTTGGGAGAGGCCCTACTGGTCGTTCTCGATGACTTTTTAAAGCGCTAAAAAAACTTTATTCTTAGCACTTAAGAAAATGGCTAGATCCTTAATGTCAAATTTTATATAAGTAAGGTCTACATTTTTGGTCAAAAGTTGATGAGGGAGGCCTATAAATGGTAAATGTACATAATGGATTGGGTAGAACCCTTGGAGAACCAGACATAACAACTCAACCCCTTAAGGACAATGGGCGGCCCCTAAACCCATTGAAAACAATGCATTTTGAGCCCGTACATGTACGGGCTTTGTCATTAAGGGGTTAATTTTGGGTTTGTTGGAAGAGGGGAAGACTTCACATATGCCAAATTTCATATAACACCATGTCCCCTTGCCTTATTGTATTTAATATTTAAATATATTTCATATGTGTGTGCGTGTGAATGTTGCAATGTCCTGAAATATTAAAGATACACAATAGCTCAAAAAAAAATAGGATTTAAATAAAATTCTGATCATCCTTCTCGACCTCCAAAAGTTTAACCAGTTAGCCATTTTAGTGCAAAAATATTGTTTTGCTACTTTTGATTTTCAGATATTACACTCAACAATATATATATACAAGCAAAGTGTACACACAAATTAGCACCCACATTCTCGATAGAGTTTTCTCTGTCTTATATTATAACACTTTTTACATTTGTTTCGCCAATATTCACAAGTAAGTTTTTAATCTTTTTGCAAAAAAATGAAGAAGAAGAAAAAAAAAATGAGAAAAAAAAGTAAATTTTTGATTTTGTGTGTGTTTTTTTTTCTTTTCTTTGTTGTGAACCATAAAGTGCCCCAACATAAACGCTAAATCTCACACCGGAACGGAGCGTGTGAAATCCCAGAATGCATTGCTTTGACAGACAGCTTGGAAGCTCTTGTTGGGCCACATTTTGCTATTTTTTGGCCCCACACGTATCTATAATGGGCGGATGGACAAAGAGACGCCAAAGACGAAGGACACAATCGAGGCAGGCCGGCCATTTTGAAGAAAAAGAGGGGGAAAAAAAAAGCCAGCTGGAGGGCTGCGGGTGAAGTGGTTCTATTGGGTGTAGACCCTGAAACACTTTGTAGGTTTACAGAAATTTGGGTCAATTTGGATCATTTTAAGACGCCGGAACACAAATATAATAGCCTACGAGGTCAGAATCCATCCTCATGTCAAAATAACACAATTAGTTATGGAGGCCCAGGGCTTGCAATCAGTGATAGGAACCATGCAGACAGACAGCTAACAGTCAGACAATACTGAAGTCCCCGTAACGACCCCTCTTTTCTCATCTACAAAAGGGGAACGGGGGCTCTGCATAATACCCACAGGAATGTCACAGACACTGGTAATGAATTAACAGGCATATGAAACTGTGGCAAATCTTTAGGGACAGCGCGGTATCTTTTATACCTTCCACTTATTTAGAATGTTCCTAATATTATACAACCCCTTTTAGTCTTTGATATGGTGGCAGAAGATCTCAGAAGTAACCGAATTACCAACATCCATCTTTTTTTTGTTCCAGTCCACAGCGGTAGATTTCTGATGACAGAATAAGTCCCGTACAGGTTCCAGGTTCTCCAAAAGTCCTCCAAAAAGTCAATGTTTTTTTTTGGGAAAAAAAGGACAGGAGACAAAGTTGAGGACAGGAGAAGACAATATCATCGACGAAGACCTTCTTTGACCAACCTCCCATTGACTCTGCTGATCTGGAACATTTGATATCAAGATCTTAGAATCCAAAAACACTTTTGTGACAACCTGCTCAGCCAACATACTCTGTATCCTTTCTCCAATTCATTCTTGCTTTGGAACACTGGAATCCCGTAGATGTTGGAGGATGATCCATAGATTTTGAGGGACGGTTGGCAATTCATGGGGCAAATCCACCATTTTTTTTAAACTGGAAGAATCTGTGTTTTCGTAGAGACGGAACGGCCTTGTAACACTGAAAGTTATGTTCCTAGGGGGTAGAAAATCCCTACACGGGTCAGTTTGAGGTATGGTGGGGAACTACACGGAATGCTTAACCCTTCCAGTGCCAAAGGGTGTTTCAAGCTACTTCAGCACTAGAAGGGTTAAAAACCCCCAAATATGTTACAGTCTCATATTTCCCAGACACCAAATGAGGTTCATCTTCGTTGATACGAGAAATTTCCTTCTACCGTCTACTTTCCCATGCGATGGATTCGCCTTAATTATTTCTCAATCATTAACTTTCTTTCTGACATTTGATTAAATCCACCTCTCCTTTCTTCTCTCGTAAGAAAGTGCTGGAAATCAACGATGCGGGTTTAAAAATGCATAATTTGTTCCCTCACAGTGTCAGTTTCCCTTTCAAGATTTTTTTTTTGTAGTTTGTTGAATTATTTGTATTGTGTGATTTTTTGTGTTTTTTTGTTTTTTTTTTGTTTTTGTTGTTTTTTTTTTCCCTTTTGTTTTGTTTCTGCCAGTCGTGACATTTCTCTCCGGATTATTATTAATTATTTTCTAGATTGTACGTAAAAGTAAAATGAATACAGAAGAGAACAGACCAAGGAGGAGGGGAGATATTGTGTAAGTCACGCCGCGATTAAGTGGAACGCCAGGTTCTAGAAGAAAGAAAAGAGAGTGGAAAGAGAAATTAGACGAAGGCAACAAGCTGCATCGGTTTCTGCACAATAACTCATAAATACATTTGGTGTAGAGTCTAGCCTCCTAATGTGTACTACCTTCTCAGTGCCTCTTTACGGCAATGCTAATGAAGTCCGCCCCCCATAGACTTTCATTAGGCAGAGAGTCCGGCTGGGGGATTAAGACTGAGTCATTCCATTGTTTCCCACAGGCAGTATGATAAGGAGTCGGGGTGTTTGTCCAGTAGATTGGGGCTCAGATAACAGAGCGAGAAATCATACAAATGGCTAATATGTAGCTGCCTAAAAACATTATATTATGGGGCAAAAACTATAACTGGAGTAAAAAAGGAAAAGAGCAAAAGAGCAAAACTTATTTTTAATCTGATACTGGGAATTAAAAAAAAAATGGCGAACTCTGTTTAAAACCCCAGAATATTGAGTTAGTATACTATTTTGTACATTCGCATGTTCCTTAGTTTTACCTGATGTGTAGAGCCTATAATATGGAGGACATAATATGCCTGGTGCTGTGCACTGGCATGCCTAGGCAATTTCACTTCAGTATAATGACTCTCAACAGCCATAGTCACCCGCAGGTAACTCCTTTCACCCGTCGTGCAGGACAAAAGAAGGAATGTATCTATAATGCTATAAAAAGCCCAAAAGTTCAGCTCCGACTGTGTTATTTTGTGTTCTGTATCACTTCATGACCTAAAAGTCTGTTTTACTTGTTCCTATTCTTCCAATCTAATCCCCCGAGGCTCCTTGTCTGTCTTTTTTTTTTCAAAGGTATCCTTGTAGGAGGCTTTATTAAATGGCTTGAAGTGGTTGCTTTGAACTGTAGGGTAGGAAGAAGTCGAATTTTCCGAGTTGTGATGGACCCGACTTTCCCTTTCATGTTTATTCTGGAAAGCGAATAAGTGAAATGCGCTGACGGGGTCATTATTTGAAAATAACAAAATGGGACATTAGGAAATACTTACCCAACGGAAGACTGGGCCCGTCCACTAAAGTAATTCTCATGGTTCGGCACCCAATTTTCCACTGTAATTTGGCAAATTTTATTATTGCTGAAAGCCCTGGAACTATACCCTAGGGTCCTTTAGGGTGAGATTAACTGGCCCTTCAATGTAATCAAGGTGACCTAAGAAAGTGTTTCTGCGATGCTTATCATCAAATAAAGTCTCCATAGACTTAACTTTGTACTCTAAGGTCTCTCGGAAGTATGGAGCTCTCAAGAGTTTGTCCACATTTCAGCGAGTTGTAAAAAAAAATGGCTGACTTTTGGGTGCTACACAATGGACGTTGGCCAACGTGTAGAATTCAATCTAGATCTAGCTTTAAATGGTTGAAGAGAAGATTAAGGTGGCTGCTGATGACTGTCAAGTTTACCAGGCTTAATTCTAATTAATTTAGATTATTGGTCTTCAAAAAAATAATAACTCCCTACAGTGAAAACATACAAAATATTACAATTCGCCTAATATTAGATTGTCTTTTTTTGGGTTATGAACATTTTCACAGATTTGGAAACCCGATCAAACAACCAGAGAGTTCTTCTTTCCCGTTTGGCCGGATGCTTTCAGTGCCTTTTGTTGAGACGCACATGAAATATTTCCGTTAATGGAGAACTCTAACAGTGAGATGGACTTTTATACTTTATTAGACAGAGGTAGAGGGTTGTATTGACGAGAATGGATTATGCTAATGACTTCACACATACAATGACTTATGGCCTTTGTTAATGCTTTATTTTCTTTGTAATTCATCCAGGAATGGCATAATGCGGTATTATAACTGATGAAACCGTCAATAAGTTATACGGGGGACAGCGTTATTGGCTGCTGGATGATTTAATGGTAAATTCTATCTTCCTGAATCCATGATGGATATATATATATATTATATCGGTTCTCCGATCCAAGGCGATGGCGCTAAAAGTACGGCCAGCCTGGAGCATGTTGCCCATGATGACCTGGTTTGACTTGTTGACGAACAACCTACAAAAAAAACTAATTTTGTTCCAATAAACTCCCTTTATATGCAGACCTGGAGCAGGCATGTGATATTTGGGTGACTTTCCCGGCTCAAACACCACACTGAGCTGATGCTTTATGGCGATGCTAATGAAGTTCGTTCCTC
>VKOC01000007.1:24415891-24450441 GCA_009364415.1 Spea multiplicata
CCCACGGTTATCCCACAACTTGTTTGTCTATCCTTAGAAAATACTCTATGATGTGGAGGAATCTGCTAAGTAAAATCTAAATAAAGTGTAATTAAGAATTTTGAACACTAACTGACCACCTAATTACACAACTTTTAATTGGTCAGTAAGTCCTAAAGTAAGCAACCATCCCAAGCTCTTTAGGAGTGAATGAATATACAAGATCATAAATTAGACATTCTTTTTTTTAACATTTCCTTTTAAATAAAGCAAATATCCAAAAAAAATAATCTATAAAAAGCCGCACTTTTGGGATTTTTTGTTTAGTTCACCTAAAGTCAATTTTCTTGGGTGACAGAACAATGGGAAATAATTTTAGGTGACGTTTGCTCTGTTTGTTGACTGTAAAATCACTTGTCGGGGAAAAAAAGCCGAGCTCTGACACAAGGGATGTAAAAAGAATGTGAAGCTTAATGTCAAGGTCATTCGGCAAACTTGAAAGTCACTCGGCGTGTGACAGCTGGTTATAAAGCAACGGGAAATGGGAAAGTTAGACACATGTAGAACTGATATGGTCATTGATATGTATTGTGTTCCTATCCCGCAGAGGTGGCATTGGGGTAACTTAATAAACCTTGTAGCCCCATGGGGCTTTAAGCAGAAGGGGTGAGACTTTGACATATCAAATCTATCTCCTTAGCCATCCAATTAGAAGCCTGGGGTATGGATCCTGTGGCTCCAGACATCTTCCATTATGTTCTGTCTGAGATAGCCAAGAATACAGTAAGAAGTTACAATGAGGCTTTTAATATTTAAGTTATTTTTTTTAAGTCATGCCATTTAGGGGTATAAACAATGCGCTATTGGATGTAGTTAATAACAAAAAAGGTTAAAGTATAGAAATGTGTAATTTTTTGAAACACATTCCGTCAGATAACCCTATTCCTGTAGAATTTAAAACATCATAAGAAAAGGTCCCCGATATGTTTTTGTGTTTATTGCTTCTAGAACCACATATTTCAGCTTTTTGAAGGGCTACTAAAATCACTGAATTGTAATCTCAACAAATTTTTGACAAACTCATATGAATGTCTGAAAATGAGGATGGGTGCCGAACAACACAAACGAAAGCTCTGAAGTTTTGTTGTAAGTTCATGTTTAAGCTGTGTGTGTATGTATTTGATATAAGAGAGATATATAGAGAGTCTTCATCCATTTCCGACTAAAAAAACATTCTAGATTTTGTCAGAATACGAAATTGTTGTCCAAAAATGAATGACTCGAAAACAAAACAAAAATCATGTTTGGTCCTCTAGCACATGTCTAAATACAGATTAGTATATCTACATCAATTTTGTAGGGGAGACTTCAACATACACTTAAACGATTGTGACTAACCTGCTCAGCAAACCCTAAGGTACAGAATGCCATCATACTAAAGAGAGAGGATCAGAACTTCCTCCAAATCGTTGCCATCATACCAAAGAGAGGTATCAGGACACGCCTCAGAAACAAATTGACCATCCATACCAAATGGAAGTTAGTCAGGACATCCTTCCTCAAAAATGCCATCATCACCAAAGGAGAGGATCAGGACATCTTTCTTCAGAAACATTCGCATCTATCTACCAAAGGAGAATAATCAGACATCTCCTCCCAAACGTGCCATCAACCAAAAGAGTATCAGGGCACCCATCTTCCTTCACAAACTTCCACATACCAAATGGAAGGCTATCAGACATCTCCTTCACAAACGTGCATCAACCAAAGAGAGATCAGTACATCTTCCTTCACAAACGTGCATCATACCAAAATGATAGTATCAGACAATCTCTCCTCAGAAACGTTGGCCATCATACCAAAGGGAGAGTATCAGGACATCTTCCTTCCCAAACATTGGCCATCATACCAAAGGGAGAGGTATCAGGACATCTTCCTTCAGAAACACTGACCACCATACCAAAGGGAGAGGTATCAGGACATCTTCCTTCTCGACATGTTCCTTCTCTTTCCGAGTCATGCCTAGCATGTTTTGACACAACACAGCTCGCACCCCACCAAGGACGAACAGTGCTTTGTGCTACAATTGAACTCATTATAAAAATCATTAATCTGCCACATAAATCACGCAAACCGTAGCACCGCTAAATAATTACAGCCGGGCGCATTCCGCCTTCCCTTCCATTAACTGCACCCAAGACTTTGCTTCTTTTGATTCCCTATCGAGCTGTTTGTTGTTTTTTTCCCCCTGCAATTTTTCCCCCTTCTTAATTATGATGCTTACACAGATACACAGATGTTAGGAAGCCGCTTAGCATTCATGTTTATGCATTAAAAGGAGTAAAAAAAATAATGTTTATAGGCATCAAAAATACACATATTTGTCATTGTGTGACAGTTCTAATTTTATTCCCAGAAGTTAACCTTTAACACCCTTTTGATACATCTGGCAGGAATTGCAACAAATAAAGGTTAAACGAGCTACAAATCAGAATTATATATATATATATTTTATTATATTATATTATTATATATATATATATATAGAAGACAAGAAGGGTGTAGATTCACCTCTTTTTGGCAGCACTTGTACAGCCATGGATCATGGGGATTGTAGTCCATGGAAACTACCGAAACCATCATTCCTAGTTGGCAACATAAACACTCGATATCATGCCATATCAATGAAAACCACTTCTTCTGGCATAGCGCTCTACCACTCAATTTGTACAATAAAGAGATATTTACATAAACGAGTTAAATAAAACAAAATGCCTGGATATATTTCGATATTTTTTTCTTTCATCGAAAAACAAGTGGAGAAATCCAACCTTGGTGGTAATTACAGTGTCTAACTAGGAATGCTCAGATATACTAATTATACAATGTATAATAACAGGAAAAATAATACGTGCCATTTACGGGCAATTTGCTGTCAAAAAGGAGATGGCGTTCTGTGATAGAGAGCAATTAGATAAGTGTACTAAATTATACGTGATGGCCACAACGAAGGGGACTGTTTAATAAATATAGGGTGCTGGCAAAGCGGCCTCAAACGCCATATCACCCCACATGTCATTCCACCTATACATTTCCAAGGGATTTCGCAATCACATTCAAGCTTCATCTAAAGTAGTCATTGGTTTTTTTTTTTTCTCAAATGTGAAAAGGATCGCTTTTGAACACATTTTTAAACGCCTGTTGGGTCTGACGCACCCCAACTTGGAATCCACATTGACGGAGACAAGGATCAGGTCTTGATGGGTCTTGATCAGGTCTTGAGTTGGGGAAAGTAAATGTTGCCAATGATTATCTGAATGGAAAGAACTGGGGATCTTCGATTGGTGGCATCACAATGCCATGTGATTTCCTTCCCATGTTAAAGGCACATTGGACACATCGTCCATTTGCTAAGTTGGCAAGACATTGGTCACCAGTCAAGCTGTCAAGTACCATTTGACATTGAATTGGCCTTGGACATCCCCAAACATCAAAGGTGGTCTCCAGTTTTTCCATAAGACATTAATCCTTAAAAATATGAAGCCTGAGTTATTCTCAGGTCCATTCATCCAAAGTGAAGGAATAACATGGCTTCATACGATCCACTACTCTTGATGGGTTCCTCAATGCTCCCGATGGCCCTCAGAGGGTTTTCATGATACAAAGTAAAAGGAGAAGGGGGGGATTTAGGGAGAAGCTGAAGTGATTTATTTTGCAGATAACTTTTTTTTTCAATTCTAGGGGGAACTGTTTAGTCATTTTTTTTTTAATTGCACAGCAAATGCTTCACGTATCAAACCAATGGAAACTCATACTGCACCAGCTGTGTTTTCTCTGCAAGCCTAAACCCGAATTCTGTAAGCAGAAAAAAAAAAATGTCTGCCGCCAGCAAAGCCCCCGGGGGTATCCGCTCAAGCAAACAGAAATACGGCGCTGAATATGAAGAGGAAGCAAATTCCCTCTTACAGGTGCAGTGCCGTTTAACCTCTGAAGACCACAATTACCACCTACATCTTTGTCTACTCCAAAAAACTGGTCTTGGAGACCCCCCCCAAAAAAGCCGATCTGTAGCGAGTTGGAATTGAGACACAGACCAGCTCCCTGCGGCAGAGAGAAGTCATAAATCTGTAACACATATAAATCTCGACCCCACGGCGCACCAAATAAACCGCTTTCATCATGGTCGGAACGTCAGAAATAGTAGCCATGGGGCAAATACTATTTGAAGCCCTTTGAGCTGCAGCCATAAAGCAGTTTATTGAATGCATCGCTGGGGCATTGAGCTGGGACTCGAAGGGCACATTTATTAAGCATCGAGAACGGGGAGAGGTTTCTCCTGAGCCCCAGTCCAGGGGTTTGGTAATTTAGTGCATCGAGTACAAGAACAAACATTTGAGGATGTAATATGTTTGGAATAAAGAACTGTATAGAAGAATTACCATTAGACGTTAGGACTGCCGTAACGCGCACGCATTACTTAGAGATTCTACAAAAGAGACAGAAGAATCCGTTCTGGTTTTGGTTATTTGTAGATCATTCCTAATGACCTAAATTCTCCAAATCAGAGGAGCCAACGTCGCTGTTGCCCCCGAGGATCCTTTGTCAGTTCTCGTCTCTTCAAATTGCAGTTTAATTTCGCACACAGAGTAAGCTGTAAGAAAAGCGGTTTAAAGTAACGATACGGGTGCTTATGAGACTTCCCGGAATCCTAGCGTCTTCATAGTTGGTTTCCTGAATTTGGCAGATTTGGGGCAGAATGACTGTCTTATTTTTGGCGTGGGATGTGACCAGCACTTAGTTAGAAACTTAGGACGTTGTCAGAGGAGGCCGGCAATCTGATAAGAGGAACAATCTGGTTCTCAAAATTGTATTTTTTAATATTTATTCATATTTTCCTCTTCCCCTCGCTGGCTGCACTGAAACTAGGAAACATTAGTATGTAAACTTCTCGCACATGCTCAGTAGCACTTCCAGTGATGTCACTGAAGAAAATAGCCAATTGCACGTAGGTAGCAAAACATCAGTGCTCAGATTTCATACATGTGATTGGTTGCTATTTCTCCCATTGACCAGGATGAGAGGTCTACTGAGCATGTGCAAGAAGCATACCGAGGTATGCCCCATGTTTTCAGTAGAGGCAGCTGGGGGAGGGGTTAAATGAAACAGATGTGTAAATGTCCGATAACTAAAGAACGCCTTCACTGATTTGCATGCAGGGCTGGGGTTCATGCAAACCGGACCACAATATGCGTTTAACATGCAAACGGGGACGGAGTGCTCTTTTAGGTGTGAAAGACGTCAGGTATAAGCTGTCTGGCCCTTGAAACAATTTGTCGGTGGTACAGAACCGAGTTACTGCCTTTTTCGTTCTTGTGGACAGCTTCTATAGGATTGGAAGGTTCTTTGGGCAGAGGACCTCTCTAGGAGCCACGAAGGAGGTCAAAGTGCACAGCTCTTTCGTAGATCTCAGGCCCACAGAAGCCATTTATGGGGACAACTCTTCCACCAAAACAAGAAGTTGTCCATAAGCTTGGCAATACCAAAGAAAAGCCAAGAGATCCACAATGGGCTTCTTAAACATAATATGACAGATATGATGGGGTGCTTTTATAAACTCCAAGATGCCAACAAATGCTCCCACTCTGCACTTGTTGAACGTCATGTTTCTTGATTAATGACCTCTAGAAGGTTGCTTTAAGCATCTGTCAAGACGAGAAAATGTGTGTTCTGCTCCCGTGAGCTCAGAACTTTCACAAGCAAAGGATTTGTTTTCCAACTGACTGATGCAAATGAATCTGGGAAATGGGGATTTCATTAAAAGAGCAGATGAGAGGAGCTCAGGAAGGTTGGAGGAGGTGTAAAGGGAAACCGGGGGATCAGAGAACAGATGAGAGAACAGGCAGAAGAAACAGGAGGGGACAGAAAAACAAAAAAGCATCACTTAAAATCTTAATTGTGGAAATTCCGTAAACATCCTTCCAAGCTTTATTCCTTATCCTGACTACACGTTACCAGCACTACTGCCTCTGCAGCCCCTGCAATCCTATTATATCCTAAATACACCCGACACCCCCTCTACAAATAATCTTCATACTGCCTGCCCTCTACCCTTTATGTGGTCTAAATAAAACCTGGACCTTATTTCTCGGTAGTCTATGTAGAACCAGAACTTTTTGTAATTTACATACAACCCCCCCCTCATTTTAATACTATTTATACAGACCCACTACCCCATCTTTATGTTATCTTTATGGACACAACACCCTATCTTTACGTGGTCCATATAAACCCACCACTTCACCATTATGTTGGCTTTATAGACCCAAGACCCCATCTTTATGTCATCTACATAAACCCACCACCCCACCTTTACGTTGACCATATAAACCCACCACCCCACCTATATGTTGGTTATATAGACCCAACACCCCATCTTTATGTCTTCCATATAAACCCACCACCCCACCTGTATGTATGATTATATAGACCCAACACCCCATCTTTATGTCTTCCATATAAACCCACCACCCCGCTTTAATGTCGACTATATAAACCCACCGCCCCATCTTTATGTGGTCTCTATAGACTCACCACCTCATGTATAGGTAGCCTATATACACCCTGCCCCTCATCCTCTCATAACCTACATACTTTACCCTTTTTGTGTATTTTTTTACTCGCCATCCTGTCGTATCCTATACAGAAAACCCCGTTCTAGCCCTGGGGGATATACTTATAGCTCATGACTGAAAGCATATAAATATTCAGTGGAAACATAAACACACATTATTTAGCACATAAGAAAACATAAACACATTTTGGGAAAACAGGATAATAAATTGAGGTATTTTTTTTTAACTCTTGTATGAGATGCATAAAAATGTGTAATTCATTAGACAATCCGATATATGAAATAATATTAATAAATAGATATTTTTCCCCAAAACACATGAGGCTGAGCAGGAATGAACATTTTAAAAGATGTGTCATTTGTTACATAAGCTATCACTATATTACTAAATGTAGTATGTATAGAAATCGCTAAAAATACATTAAATGCCTAAAATTCTAAATAATGTTCAGAAATGGCAAAAATATGTGTTTATATATCAACTTCTTTAAGTAAAACACGTCATGCTTCTTATAAGTTCCTTACTGAGTTACATTCAGAGCCATCAACAAATCACATTAAAAGTCTCTGTAAAGCCCCACCCCAGCCACGCCTCTAACCACACCCATTAAAACTAAGATGTCCCTCATTGGGCATTTCAAATACTACAACGTTAAATATGGCAGCATTTCTATAAACTGCACAAATCAAATTGACATAAATGTCTAATTTTCCAATGCACACCAAGGACATGTGGTCATTCATGGGTCCATCTATAACAATTAAGTGGTGCTGTGACGTCATACCACCTTCTGCCCATATTAGATCGTTGCCATTGCGACATCATAGGGAGTTCTGCTTATATAATGTCCCATGGCCCCCTTTTTATTATTCATGTAGTGCCTGTTTCATTCATTACTCATGCAGATTTGCCAACAGTCCCGATAACTGAAGCACCTAATGGAGGACAGGTTTTTGGAAGCGTCCCACAGATTTAGACGTGTTGGCAGCTATGAACCGTGATCACAACATCCGAGATTTCTTGTTACAAATCCCATTTCCTTCATTCTTTTGCTAATTGCACTAAAGCCTCAAACTTTGGTCCAGGGCTGGGGTCAGCCCGACGATCATTGGCCGATAGCTCGCTCTCCATCTCTAGAACGTACCCCAGACATCAATTCCACCGTCTGCGGTCTGCAGTGAGGAAACCAAAGCAGCCATCAATATCAGGATTAAGCGCGTTCGCTCTGCTAGCACTCGCTACCTTGGAGGACAGAGGGCCGAGGTGTTAAATTAAACCTTCTATGTATGAGAGGTCTAGAACACATTGTTTCTCTGTGTTTTACAGCCCTATTTGGCTCTGTAGGGATTAATTTAGATGAGTGCTTTTCTCATACCCAGCCTGTCAGCCCTGCACATAAAAATTAATTTAAAAACAAATCCTCGCACAACCACAAAAATGCACAAGACAGTTTTAACAAATCAAAGAATTGATCCTTTCCTTAGACCAAGGCTCCGATCAGCCGCGGGAAAAAAAAGAACTTTAATAAGATATTAAACATGTAAACGGGGCCATAGAAAGCTCATAACCAATGACCTCCTCCTCGAATGGTCAACCTGGTTTCCAGTCTGATTCCCATAATGGTCTTCAGGGTACCTCCCAAATGTGTAGACCAAGTTGGTATCATGGTATGTTATATCGTCCCTTGTGAGTCGGAGCTATTTCATCTACTAATTCCCTGGAATGTTTTGGGATCTTCTCTGAAGGTCGTCGATAAAAAGTTCCTAAATTGGTTACTGGGATGGAACCCTTGCTAGATATTGAAATAGAATGTTGGCTTCTTTCTAACAAGGTCATGGATATGGAGGACACCTGATCATCTACCATAGCAGTATGGTAGAGCGAGGGGTGGGAATGGGCTACAGATGGATAAACTCGTTGGTGGAACAGGGTTCTGGTCAAGCTTTCAGGTGCACAAAGTATGTACGTTGCAAGCCTGCCAGGTGTCTACTAAGGGTGGTAATCCATTCACGTCCTACCGGTTGACCTCAAAAAGATCCATGATACCCATCAACAGCAAAATTAATTTGGTGGGGCATGTGTTGGTATTCTCAGGCATGGACTGGCCATCTGGCCCATCAAGCGAATGCCTATAACGGCTATTAGGAGGCCACCGGCCTTAAAGTGCCAGGTCTTCCTTGTTATCCGCAGCCTGGCTCGTGATATTCCAGTGAAGTTTGTTGTGCTATCTGGAGATATGATTTTCCTAACCTGTAAAGATATATTTATTTGATTACGATATTCACATTAAGAATTTATTTAAAAAAAAAAAATTTTTTACCACCTGCAAGTTGTTTTCTATGCAAGCCTGAATTGTTTATTACCATCTAACGGAACTCTTACTGACGCTGGAGGGCAAACCTTGACTACCTGCCGTCAAGAAAATAAAAACTCTCTTGCCGTAAGAGGCAATTAGCCAGTGTTTTTTTTCACAGTTTTTTTTTCTTACTAACGTGCATTTTTCTGTTCATCCTGATTACATGCGTTCTGCGTTCACGCTAAAAAAATAAAAAATAAAAGCAAATGTTTTCTGTGAAAGAATTCTTATCGTACGTGTGAAAATTATGCCTGCGTACAAAAAAAAAGGTGGGGGGCTCACTTGCCTTTACGTCGCCATTTCCGCTTATTTATTTTCCACGCATTAATGATTAATGCCGTGTATAAGTACGAATGCTCAGAGTTAAATGGGTAATATTTTTACCCATAAGATTTATTTGGGGGGGGGGGTGTTCTCATACCGTCCCATTCTTGCGTGACTTACAACGAGATAATAATTATCCGCGCTACATTCTTTTTAGCTGATACATGCGCCCGAGTTTGATTTTTATGTGATTACATTATGACGTTCTACACAATTTAGATTTCTTTTATGCAATTCTAACCATCTTCGTTTGACTTCTCGTGAAATTTATACCGCATTCACCTGACTGTTCACATAAATAAACCGATATAAATGAGAATGCGTTCATTCCTACGCATAATCGTCGTCTACGGGCTCTTGGTTAGGACCTTGGAAGAACACGTCTTTTTGAATGTCATTAATGATAACTTGCTGCACTACAATATTACCCCTGAGTGTCCTCCTTGAAACCCCAACCCTTGTGTCTTTTTTCTCCTCTAATGCCCCTCTTAGCCCTTTGATGTCTCTCGTCTTTCCCCGATGCCCCCTTTCCACCCCTCTTTTCTACACTGATGTCCATTTTCCTTCCCCTGATGCCCGTGTCTCGCCTACACCCCTCTTTCCTTCCCTAATGCCTATTTTCCCTTCTTAATGTCTCTATTACCTCCCCTGATGCCCCTGTCCCTCCCCTAACACCACTCTTTCCTCCCTTGATGCCCTACTTTAATCCCCTGTTGCCCCTCTTATCCCCTAACACCCTTGTATCTCATCTCTCCCCTGATGCCCTCTTTCCTCCCCTAACACCCTTCTTTCCTCCACTGATGCCCATTTTCCTTGTCCTGAAGCCCCTCTTCCCTTTCCTAATGCCCCTCTTCCCTCCTTGATGTCTCTTTTCTACCAGCTTTCAAGAAAAAGCCTACGGAAGCAACCCGAGCGAAGGAGACAGCCTCCGACACGTCAAAAAACAATATATAACGCAAGGCCGAAAGCAATGGCAGAAACTCAGACGCGGGGACAAGGTTTTAGCTCTATTAATATATGTATATATAATGAAATACAGCAGGGGTGAGGCCTTACGGGGTTAATTAAATAAGATTTTGAGATATTTTTTGCGTCTTGGAGGAGAAACGAGTCTCACTTCCAAATAGGTAGCCTACGACGCCATGTTTTTTAAGGGCGAGGCAAAAGAAGGGGGGACTCAAGGTGTTGGACACCTTCCCGGTGCTGAAAGGGTTAATGTGAGCTCTCACGCAGGCATATCCTCTTTTAAATACGGGCTGAAATTGTATGAGAAAGAACCCTTGAAGGCGACAGAATCTCCGAAACGGTGAGAATTGCTACGCCGAGATTTGTGGCACTTTTTGACGGCAGCACTACCTGCACCCTGTGGCGTGGAAGAGGTTAATGTCAGCAGGGAGCGCTGGGGGAAGTGTAAATAGACCTCGCACGTTTCTGCTCTGCAGTCAGTAAAATCAGGCTTTAATAAGAGGGCCGGGATGCTTTGAAATGAAATACAGGCCAAGTTTTCCCTGCAGGCCTCCAGAATTCATTGCCAGCCTCTGTGCTCCAGCTGTCGGCGGTCAGCATGTCGCAGCGTTACCGCTCCGCTTCCTATACACAACGACGGGATTGTTCGGAAAGTTTCGGCAATCCTTCGATTAACCCTTCCCGTGCCAGAGTGAAAAAAAACAGTCTAGCCAACAGCAAAATTCTAACGGTTGCTATGGAGACAAGACCACTTTTCCCACTTTGCTACTTTTTTTTACACGTCTATACCTATTTGGCAGCTACCGAAGGGTTAAAGCGATCGAAGAAGTTTATTTTAAGGCGAGAGTAGAGGTGGCCTAAACATTGCGCTTAAAGCAAATGTAAAGATCAAATCCGGTTCAAATGCACATGCTTTAGGTCCAGCTACTGATGCAGAAGATTTAACCCTTGTTAAGCCACATGGGTTAGCGGAGTTAATATAAAAAAAAAATCATTACGAAGAAACTTTAACCATAGCTCCAACCATTCAGAATATGACCTCATTTTTCGATAGATATAAAAATCTATTTCACTCTCGCCATTATAATTAATTATACATCACCCTTTAACCTCCACCCATTACGGCTCGGATACACTAATAGCCCACTTAGCTAGCGTTGGTCCCAGTTGTCTCCATACTGGAAGATCTCCTGTAACCAAGTCTGGGCATTATGCCTCCTTCCAGCTTTTAGGGAATTATAACTCTCGTGACACCAAGCCAGACAAAAATTGTGCAGGGTTAAAAAAAAGATCACAAAATACTAAACACCGAAATAGTTGGACGGCGCGCAAATTAAGTTGGAAACGATAAAAATGTTAGTGGAACCGCTAAAAAAGCGGAGCACCAGGATATGATGTCATATCCCGATGATGCAGTATGGATTGGCGCATGGTGGGGGGGGTGGCGGGTGGCACCGCCCCAGATTAGACCTAGGGCAGCACCGAAGACGGTTAAGGTTGCAATGGGGCCAGAAATCCTTACCTTTTGCCTTAATCTGGCCATATGTATATCTACACCGATGACTCATTTTTTTACTTTTTTTTTCCAGCTGGAGCTTAAAGCTCCGGGGAAGTCATTCCGCTCGGCGAGCTCCTTCTCAGTCTCCGCTCGATGCAAATTCAGCTCAAAGAACCCAAGGCTGTATTAGTCTCGGACAAAAGCAGATTGAAAGTATGTTTGCGATGTTGTCTAAGAGATACCATTACAATTCTCCCAAGCTGAAATTATAGAGTATATCGCACATGATGTAAAAAAAGAAAACCTTATTAGATTCTGACAGCTTGGAGCCCTATCATTTCATCTATAAATATCAATCCACTAAAAGGTATCGCAACGTACAATGAATCTTCAGTGGTAATGAATTTCTTTCCACATCCCGCTAACTGCTCCTCGGTAATCACCAACCTCGGCTTTCTCTGTGCCTTGGTAATAAAAGTACAAATCCGTCGAAACACGAAGGTCCTGATCCAACTGTGATTAGCCAGCCCAATGCCCCGTCTTCCTTTATTGACTGTTTGCTGGTGACTATATTAAATGCCTGGAAGGCATAAGATCCGGTAACCAAGTCAACAGATTCATAGAACCATCACATGTCAACAGCTCGTTCTAATACTAGATACATTATTTGTCCAATGAGCAAGACTCACCAACAAGACCATAGCGTCCATATGGAAACAAATCGAAAGAAGACTTTTTAACCTGCCCAAGCCAACACCGCGTCGACCAGCGATGGTTCTTAACATGTCCAATGTTCTACCATGTCATTCTACTATAGGACCAGTCCCTGACCATTAATGATCGTGTTCTCGGAAAACGCCCATATATACGTCATTCACGCTCTTCTGGGTTGACTCCATCATGGAACCACTCTTGGGAATTTATTGAGTTGCTTTCTGGAAATAGAATTCTCTTAGCTCTATGAAGGATATAACACGAAGAGCAAATCCCTTCAAGTATTAAAGCTTCATGCTTCGATCCTAGCATGTCATGATACGGATCCCCCGTAGGTCATACATAATACAAGGAGAAGTGAGGAGTGTTTGTGCAATCATACGCTCACTCGATGTCTATTGTTAGTCTCAGCGAGTGACTGTAACATTTCAATCTCAATGGCTTCTCCTCTCGCCGAGACCCGTATGGTTACCCCTTCGATATCTCATTCTGCTCTCCGGATTCCAGCACAGAAGTCTCCCACCGAGTCAATTCCGGTCAACACCAACGTTCCACAATCATTTTTTTTTACAGACTAGAATTCCATTGCCTTACTACGCATTTCTCCGCGTTATTACATAGGAAGAAATATCTCCAACCCAAAGCAAAGTGAATAAACCTCCACTTCTTCTTGTCTTCCTTTAACTTTCCCCCTGTGGCCATGTTCTACAATAATGCATTTTTTATGAAAGTCTCACTTTGGTATTAAAATTGCACTAATCTGTTAAACGTAGTGCGTTTCGGGGAGAGATTGATGCATTTTTTAAAAGCACGGAGTCTTTTATACGGAGATGTATCTCACGGCTGGTACCGAGAGGTGGTGAGGAACAATTGTATCAATATCATTGTCAAAGTATCATCTTCAATATCATCAAACGCTGTCCAGCAGCCAAGACGCATCTTCTACCGAAGACGCAATGGTTAATCCTTAAATTCAGTAGCTCCTTCGCACGGTTTAAGTCTTAAAGACATCTCCAAGGAACCGTGGTGTCCCCTCGAGCTTCAAACAGAAGACATCATAAAATTAAAACATTTTTTTATTAATATCTTGGGAATAAAGTTTCTATATCTCCGAAAAATATATATATATATATCAAAAACGCATCAGTTGATTTCGTTTTACATTTTTTTGGGGCATTTCTGTATATCAGCCTCAAGGAAAAGGTACCGTCATTCCTCCAAAGCAAAAAAAAAAGACATAAAATTATATCTTCCGTCTGAAAACAAAGTCTGTTTCAGTCGGTATCAATAAAAGACATGCTTTTACATTATTTTCTCCGGTAATATTGTCTAGCCTCGTACAAGCATCTGCTTTTATTTTTTTTTTATTTTTTTTTTGGGTCGCTGAAAAGCCAGCACAGACTCGCAAGAATCCTCTGTTATTAAAGTTGCAGTCTAGTAAAACATCGGTTGCGTTACAGGAGAAGCATCTAACCCATCGCTTTCATTCCAGGCGGCTGTACTGTTCTTCCTGAAATAAGATTGGAACCTTTCAAAGTTCCGTTTTACTTCAAGAGAAATAATGAATAAAGCATGGTTCTGTCCTAGCGAATAAACATATTGTGACTTCTGAAAATGCAGATCTCGTGGATCGCTGGTAGGTCAAGGAGAAAAGTCCTATCGGATGCTCTTCCGTGACCTTCGGAGACGACAGCCACCAGAGACAGCCCAGGGGCAGAAATGTATTTGCATCTGCACAGAATTTTATTCTAGAACCGTGGTTTGCTTCACTGCATCATCTCTTGAGCTCTAAGTATAATTGATATTTCCTTCCCTGTGCTCTCCGGGCGTCACGGTTCACTGAAGGAACAGGTCATGTAAGTCAGTTATGATAACCCCTTCCTGAATTGGTTAGATTATTTGAGTATAAATGATTCCTTGAGTATTTATCTCTTCATAACTCCTCATTTTCCTTCGACAGACAAGGGAAAACTTCATTGTCTCCCCCTAACCAGCTTATCTGAATTTTTGTTTAATTGTCCTGGTCCGTGCTCCTTGAAACCATGAAACATCCATCTAAGCGTCAAAGAGAGTGATGGGGAGGCTGAAGGCACCACTCCTTGTAGATCATGTATTCAATGAGAGCGAGTCTTCTACTCAACTTGTACGTCTACTCGCAGCGTAAATGTCCCGGAGAACACGGCCTTTGCTATTTTTTGGATAAGCCTTCTCTCAAAGCAGAACAGTAGAGGTGAAAGTCCAGAAGGTGGGACATGGAGACCACATCATACCAGTCCCACCAAAAGTTGAAATCTTAGCCCGTGCTCCGTTCCTTTTCTCTTTTTTCGTTGAATCGCTCTTTTCTAGAAACCCCCAGCTTGTTTCACTTTCAAAAATTCCAGAAACACTGTAATTCCTGTGAACTCTACATGAGCTACAAGACCCATCCATGGCCATCAATGATTATGAAGCTCGGAGTACACCTATCTACACCACACCAATTTTATTCCCCTTTCTTCTGTGTTGACTCCATCATCGGGGCTAGTCTTTGAGATGTAGTAGTCTTTATAAATTCTAGAACATAATGAAACTCTCTGTAGTGACGGGCCAACTCCCTGATAGCGTCAAAGCTCTTTGCTTCAAACCCAGGATGTCATAATATGTATCCCCAGTAGACCATACAAAATACCAGCAGAAGTGAGGCTTGTTTGTGTATGAGCAATCATACGCTCACTCGACGTCTATTGTTAGCCCCCGCGAGTGACTGTTGCATTTCAGTCTCAATGCCTTCTTCTCTCGCCGAGACTCGTATAGTTACCCACTCCATATCTTATTCTTCTTTCCGGAATCAAGCGCAGCTGTCTCCCACCGAGTCAATAATACGAGCTATATTTATCCATAAAAACACGCGTTCTGTTGTTATTACGCACGTAATGTTATTCTCTCTCTTTATTTTACGAACGCTTCGTTTTTCTTTAAAGCCGAATATGAAAATAATACAGAGGTTATATGTGTCTGTATTAAGAATAATGTTATTCACTATAGGTTACTAATGGGAATGTATCCTTGTAAGAGACATTTTATTTCAGCGTATTATGTCGTTGCGGGGGGGGGAGACGGTATCAGCGATGCTGCGAACGTCTCTGTGGAGACCGTAGAGTGTTTTCGAAAATACAAGGCTACGCGTATAAGGGGTAAAAAGCATCAGATGCCAGCGTTCCATTTTTCAGAGTCATTTTCCCTTAATGACATTGATTTCGGTGATAAATGATTGTAATTTTATTTCGGTGCGCTCTGCGCGGTTTTGACACCTGCTGATGTTCTACTGTTGCACGACCTAACAGAGGGGCCATTAGGAGATGATGACTTAAGCATGATTATTTGGTTCTCTTGATAAGGGGATCCTCAGACTAAGGGCTAGCTAACTACTTTAAGGCTGAGTCCATGGGCCGCGCAGAGAGATCGAAAGAGCGAATGTTCTGACAAATCTCCCCGTGAGTCACAATGGAGCAGTAGGGCAACGAGTAGGAGGTATGGACCTGCACCAACACCAACGCAACGAAAGACAGTGGGGGACACGATAAACCATCAGGGGTGTCTATGCCCCCTAATGGTCTCACCAAACATGAAGACGTGTTAGCGTAAATATTTTGATATACGTTTATTGACTCCAGAGCTGCAGCATAAGGTCCTCCTCTTCTTGAAGGAGAGAATCGCAGGCAGGAAAATGCTCCCGTCTAGATAAATGGGGGTGCCAAATGTGCCTCTTTAGAACCCTTGGGAAGTCATGCTCAAGCCATTGCTTGGGCTGGCTGGGATGTGGACCTCATGCTCGGTGCCGAGTAAAAGATGTGTTCAACCAAATGCGTTTTTTTGGTAGGCAAAAGAGCTGGGGGATGGGGAAGGGCGCTAAATGCATAGGGAGGATTCCAATGTACCCTCGATACATTGCATGAAAAGAGCTAATTACCAGGTAACATGAATTTGGTAAGGGAGGGTAAGAAAAAGTCTAAGAGAAGGGTTGGGGAGAACCTACTTGGGCTTCTTGATTTTTGCCTGTGCGAAAAAAAAATCCTTCCTAAACTCTCTCCTCTCCCAAGAGAAGTGATAATCCTTACAGAAGGAGTTAATCCCGGCATTTTGTCGCGCAGTTCGCCATGCCGCCTGGCAATGAACGAGTTTTCCGCAGAGCCGTCTAGCTGATCTTTCTCCCCATGGGTATGCGAGCTGGCATTTTCTCTCAAGCCTGACATCTGTTGGACACACAGCAGTGGAATAATTGAGTTAGTCCATTTGCGATGGCTTTGGAGGCTTGAGATATTGGAGGAGGAGAATCCATATCTTCATAGTCTCCGGCTCCCCTGGGACAGCCGGTAATGTGATGGTGTTTGCCGTGATCCGAGCATTTCACTGGAACGCGAGGTCACTATTCTGGCAATTACATGAGAAGGAACCTTGACTTGGGAGTGAATAACTCAGCGCCTGTCTCGCTTCTCAGTCATATTTCATCCCATCAAAAATCATTCCCTGCTTTTTTTTTGTCTTTCCGAGGCATTCTGACTGCGGAATGCGCAGCTATCTCTTAATCAATCCCCCAATGTCTCAGTCTGCTCCTGCCTTCTAGTGACATCCAAAGTGTTTTCTCGCAGGGCTGCTCATTCAGTCCCAGGAAAAAAAAAACCCACCAATTCTCAAGGCAGAAGATGACATTCAGACATATCGCACTTAAATTATCCTATGCTATGCGGAATCATTTCCATAAAGCGGGATACCGATGGCACGACTATGGTCAGGGTTCAACCTCCGGCGACATCGCGTTCAGAACCTACCGACGTGCAGAGTCAAACATAGCTGCGCAGAGTCCGAAAAATAAGACTTAAGATACTAAAAAAAAGAAAAAGGGTATTCAGGGTTACAAATTGTGAGTCAAGAGAGATTTTCTTTCTTCCCCTTTTGGCCAAAAGATGTCCACCAAGAGGTCTAAGAGTTGGATCTAAAGTTTGGAGGTGTGTATGTTATGTTGGTTATCAGATGGGTAAATGCAGGACATGTTTAAAGTTCTAAGACATATATATTTTGTTACCCACCTAACACATTCCGCATGAAACAGACCCTCCGGACCATCGATTGATTATGGATCCTTGGAGGGTTTCATCAAACATCTGCAGAAAGAGCAGGGTCCTCCTCACCTTTTGTATCTGTAAGTCCAAATTGTTATGTGATGGACTGCTTATTATGTCCTCTTTACCCATTGTACAGGGCTGTGGATTATGATGGTGCTATAAAATCCAACAAATAATAAAGCTGGAGACAAGATTCCGAGGGAAAAGGCCACATTTTAGCCCATTCCATGGACCTAATCCCCACCTGGTGGATCATCTAATAAATGGAACCATGTTCATGTTGAGCTTAGACAGGAAGTTGAACACGATGAGCTCATAACTGGGATTTAGAGTAATAGAATAAAACATACCATGTAAAACATATTTCCATATTAAACCATAATTTGCTATTTGACACGTTGTATAGATCTCGTAGGGTTTGGCCAGTTGAGTCGCCGTTGACTTTGATCCAGAACCCAGCATGGAAGCAGCAGAAAACTAATTACAGGGAAGAACCCCGTAGCTTTCCATAGACTTAATATTAGGCTCTACGTGGCCAGAAATATTGACAGATGCCCCTAGAGTTCAATCGCCGACTTCATTTGTAGCTGAATTTACAAATTTGGCCTTATCTAACCCAGAGATCGACAATTTATTTTATTTTAATGTCTTACTCAATGTCTCCCTTTCAAGATCAACCGCCATGCGGACCGGATCGACCGTGAGCGTCTTCCTTTCTTTGGCGGTCTTTCATTACCAAGAGATGAATAAATACAATGTATCTCGTTTGAATTTCTGCGAGGAGGGGATTTCAGGGCGCTGTCCAGCAGGGGGCAGACTTCTAACACTCTCCCACCAATGATGCGTACAGTCAGTGCTAAAGCTCGCCTAGCTTCATAAAGAAGCTGTTAATATATATGGAAATAAGGGAAGGCTGTCGGACAGCTGATTATAACGTCTCGGGAAACCGTGAAGGTGGTCCGATTAACCCCTTTTCGTCCGAGTGCACTCTTACGCAGGCTGTGCTGGCACATGAGAGGTTACGCGCTCCCCCTCCCCCATCCAAACGGCTTTTTCAATGTCCCTATCTGTCCTTTAATTCCCCTGTTTCCGCCGCTGCTTTCCAATCTGCTAAGCAGTTGTGCTGCATCACAATAGAGCCGCAAGCATCCACCGACCATCCGCTGCTCCTTTCTTACTCGTTCTGTGTCCTGCCATGCGCCCCGTGGCCTGGTGCTTTGTGACTTCCCAGCGTGGTCATCCTCGGCTATTTTTTACCACCTGGGCTACTTCTTATAATGGATAAAGAAAAAAAAAATGCATATTGAATTGACCACGGGCTACCTTCCAGCAATGATAAGCCCCTATATTATTCCCCCCCTCGCAGTCTTTAGCTACTCTCGGGCTCAGGGGCTGGCATGTTTGAAAAACATTTACAAAACATATGCCTCTCGCTATTTGAGCTTCAGAACAGAGGGGGTAGATAGGGATAACATAACCCTCTCGTTAACCCTTTGGTTATCCCTCTGGTTTTATCCCATTGTTTCCTTTGTATTTATCAACTCATCATGAGCCTTGGTTGGATAACGTGGGGTGATGTATGTAAGGGATAACCTATTTAAAGGGTTAACTTCAATGTATTATAAGGTCAGACGTAACCGAGCCCTATCATGTATGCTATAAAATAGAACCGCTGGAGTAGTGTATACATAAGCCGACGCTCCCTGGGAATTGCTGTGGATCTTGGACCATAGGGTACGCCTGATGGTCAACAGCTAGGCCGGTGAGTTTATGAATGGTTAACAGCGCAGCGTCCCATAAACTCATTATTTCCCTGCTTCTTCATGCAGCGAGGATGAACACCAATGTAATCCAATTATTTTAAATGGAACTGAATTATGTGTCAAGCACGTGAGGTCATTAGATCCAGTGCGCTGATGTCAACGGACAGGGACGGATATCACCATCTATACATTCACAGGCACTATAGATTCACAGTCAATAGGGCTCTTCATTAATCTTAAACACGGGTCACTGCACCGGAGTCACATATCACCGCCGCGATAGATGGACCTCCGCGAATAACGACCCACAGTGAAGATTTTCCTGTTTTCCCCGCAAACGACCCGACGGATGCTAGGAAGACAATAGGCCAACGAGCGGAGTTAGAACAAAGTTACTCGCCGAACAATAAATCATATTCTCCATCTGTTGCAGCTGCCGCCTCAGATGTGGCACCGGAACCCATGGTACGCTGTGAACAATGGGCAGTAGGAAGAGGAAAAGCGTCCTTTGTCTTGATACATAGAAGCCATTAAATCATAAGAGGGGATGGTGCCATGCAGCTGTTTGGTTGGCGTACATTAGTACTGTATTGTCTATGAAATAAAAGCCTGAGTATGTAGGGTGTTTTTAGTTATAGTTTAAGTTGTGCGTTTACTTGGGACAGGGTGGGATGGAGACATCTAGGTGGTGGCAGGACAAGGTGGTCTTCTCTATTGTCTTGTCTGTATAGGTGTTGTGTCCTGATGATGTCTACATACTCCTGAAACGTCTGGTCTGGTGGAGCTGTGGATTATAACTGTTATAGGGATTTGATGGCGTCTGACCACCTTGTCGCACATTGCTCCTGGTATTAAGGAGGTACTAAGGAGTATCTGCCTTATACTAGAAGAGGTCAGGGTGGTGGACACACTTACCTGAGGGTGGCGTTATCCCCTTGACACACGGTGTAGTTATCGGCTGGCGAGGCGATCTCGGTGAATTGAACAAGTAGAACTGGGAAGCCAGATAAGAGAGAGCATGATGGGAAAGAAAATGGGAGGTATATATGGACAAGGTTCCAGGAGCGATGAGGACGAAAAGGGATTCAGAAAGGTGGGATAAGGAAATGAGTGATTGTTTAGGGTGGAGGGTGACAACAGAGGAGAGTCGAAAATGGTAGAACATAGAAAGGATGAAGAGGACACGGGGGGGGGGTGGAGAATAGAAATGATAGAGAAGAAAAAAGAAACAAAATACTCGTTAGAATCGGAGGACTCTGACCATTTCGATAAACACAATACCCAATTGATACATTTCTTTCTGTTTATTTAGCAACGTGTTTGTAAACAGGATTCCGAGCCGAGCGAAGCATAATTAACTCATATGTCTGCACAATCTTAATATTAATAACCCAAAGTAATAAACCGCCATATAAATTGCAGCCGATCGTACTGGCTGCTCCAGTAATTCCCAGTTGTACCAGCAAAGACTAGGATAAAATGTTAATTTGGAAATTGATTGCTGTTCATCAATAGAATGTTAACCTGTTTAGTGCCTGTGGGGACTGGGTAACATTTGCAAGGAGAGCGTGTTATTGTAGCTCGGAAGCGATCACAGAAGTCCACGTCGCATCAACATGAAAGGGGTTCTTTCGTACCGCGTGCTCAACATGCAAAAGGGAGGGGTTGCGTGTGCGTGTCTTATTTATTAACACGGGGTCAAAGAACGTGTCAATGGAATACCCAATAGGGTACTTAATTTGTGAAATAGAACTGGAAGAGCATTTCAGATAAACATGTTTTATGGGAACGCAGTTAAAGGCATCAGCCCAGGAGGCCGAGGCCAAGACGAAGAATGACATTTATAAAAAGCAAACCTCATCAAAAGCTCAAAAAGAAAATATATGTTTCGGGGGGGGGGGGAAAATAACTCTTTGGGGTTCATTAACCAAAGGAACCGTTGACAAAGAGAATTGTAGCTTTTAACTCCTTAATGTCATTGTTTATTTTGAAGACCCAACCCTGGTGGGCTTCTGAAGACCACGGTAGGCTGTATAATGTAGTTAAATCAATGGGATTTCCTTACCTATTGAACTATACGGGACCGGTTCAGCCGGGGTGGCTGTAGGAACCTGCCAGTGAAGTATGTAAAAGAAAAAACAACTCTCCTGAGTTTAGAGAATGAACCCCTTTAACCCCTTAATGACAAAGCCTGTACATGTACGGACTCAAAATGCATTGTTTTCAATGGGTTTAGGGACCACCCATTGTCCTTAAGGGGTCCTTAAGTGTTCAGCTGATCACCATGAAGGAATCCTGATAATAAGGGTCAGACTTGGTTGCTCTGCCGCGCTTTGAGAGGAGAACGTGGAGACCTGCTCTGTATGCGCTCTTCGGAATATAAACAAGTCCTAATAAAAGTCTGCATCTCTTTCAATCTATGTAACGCGGCCCATCTTTATTTGATATTTTTCGCGAGTGGTATATCGCGTCTGGTATGAGTACATTCTTATCCCGGCGCCCCGTAATAAATACTCGGCTTGAAAACGTAAGCAAAAAAAAAAATAAAATCATTTTTCCCTTGTACCGGGCTGTGTTGTTTATGACCATTAAATGATATATCTTCGCAGAGGGCCCTTGTGCCAGCACGCAGGAGGCGCCGTTATCTCGCTGATAAATGTCCTGCAAATTGCTGCATTTCCCACAACGTGGAGGACTCTGAAATTCCCTCCGCTAACGAAGGCTGCGGGAGCATTCAAAGATTACCTGTCTCGGTATCTCAGGTTGTAGTTGAAGACCCTCAAGAAGGTCCTCGGTTAAGCAGAAGGTTATCCTATATTTATTTCTTAAATTTGGTCTCGTATGAATTCTGCATGGAATCTTGCCTGGTTTTGAATATATATACCCCTCCTTCAATCCATTCCTCTTCTATATGTCTCTTATAACCATCCGTCATATCCTACATACACCTTGGCATCCCATCATTTCATTTTTGTGCTCCGTTCGGCTTCTATTTCAATACCCCTGGAATAATATAGTCCTAAAGTTTGCGGAGCGCATCATCTAGACATAGCAGAAAGACCTGAAATTGAATAATTTTACTCCGGTTGAGTTTGAACGACAACATAAATATGATACGTAGTCGGCGCGACTCTTGCGTGATATGTCAATTAGCGGCACAGCAGGCAACTGCAGAGCAAAACATCATGGAACCTCTTCTTGGAGGACACTTTGAAAAAACGCTTCTAGGAAGAACACTGTTAGCTTTTGAGCCTAAGTGCTGTTTTATTTACTGCTGTTACTGTTAATTTTATGAACACTATTACTTTGTATTATTAAACTGTTCTGTTTAATCGTTTCCTCGCATTGACTGACAAGGGAGCGGGGATTTTATAGACTGAGTTTGTAGGAATCCGAGGCACCTTGATAGTTCCGCCGTCCTCGGGAATCAAGAAGAATTATGGACCGTTGCGAGAGGAGCGCAAGGAAACGGATTGGGAGATGGTTTATTGTTAAATGTAATTAGAATTCGGCGTTAAGATGGTGCTTTAACAGGTAGAAGGATAACTAGAGTTTAGGGACGGGTAGCCTGGTTAACTGTTGGCCCCCTACGGTACATTGAGCCTTTAAGGCAAGACTAATGGGTTAGTAACTTACAGAAAAGGGATGACGATTGGGTTTCGCTGAAGAAAGACTCATGGAGTCGAATAAATACCCCTTATTCTTACTCCTCACGTTCTCCTCAAGATAATAATGCACTGACCCTACCCCAAATGTCTCCTCCATGGTCAGATGCAATGCAAGCAAAAATTATTATTGATGGCAGGTACATGGGAAATACTTAAGTGCAGGCAGGTAATGGGAGATTCTAAAGATGGACAAGAAGTGGCAGATGTTCAATAGACAGAGTTCTCCAAAGAATTCCAGATAGATTGACAATCCTTAATCGGAATACTGAGAGATCCATAACGGGCATAACTGGCACGAGTAACTAATAGGGGTTTAAGGTCTTTTGATTGAAGACCACGAAGAATCATTGGTGATCATTGCGAGGAACCGAGAATCGAAGAGTTAAAAAAAGAACACAACATGGAATGAAAAACAGGTCAATAGAAGCAGGCTCGAGAGATTATAACGAGGTCAGGTGTAGGCACATAAACGTTAAGACGATAAATAGTCATCCTGGAAGATATTATTGAAGGCTCTTCTGAGACTGCGACTGAACTCTGTCTGTAAATGCCAACGGGAAAAATATACCCGTGTGATGTCAGGAGGGGGCTGATGTACAAAGTAATAGAGTTAATGAGGTCAACAGTTTAAATGCTAGAGAAAAAAAAGCAGGAGGAACCAAGAGTCTTGAACTGCAGACACCAACCAACAGCACGAGAAAAAGGGGTCAAGCAAAAACCAGCAGGGGGACTAGAAGGAAATCGGAACAAACGTTTTGTCTGAATACTAAGTGCATATAGAATGAATAGAAGGAGAGATGGATATGATATTATATGTGAAGACTTTCAAAGTCTACCAAGATGGCTGTAGTGACCTTGTAGTTTCAGAAGGGAAGTACAAGTTCTGTATAGACTGGTTGGTGGTAGACGACATTCATCTCTTTATGTATATATTCATGGTATCTCATGGGTTTCAAGACTTTTCTACCCAATGAAAATTGAGCCAGAACCGTACGATATATAAGGGATCTCCCACCATACTTTTATAGATAATGACATATAAATATAAAGTATATGTCGCAAAAAGTCTCATCAATACAACTTGAGTGAGTGCTCACCTGCCCATAATCCTCAAATGTCTGCAAGACCAAGAAGCCTCATGGAGGTCAGAACACAGCGTGGACAGCATCGCATGTGACGCACCGTCCATCATATTTAGATAAATAGTTATGCCACAAAAGCTTTCTGCAAGCCATGTCACGAACTGGCTGGCCACCCTATCGGTGATAAAGCTCATCAGGGACCACACTTAACATTTCAAGCCGATGTAAGCGTTTCAATCACTGCCCCTATTACTTGAAAACAGATGTTTTACTTTACAAAAACAAGCAAAACGTAAATAAATTACGACGATAATGAAATTAAAATTAAACAAAAAAAAGGGATTTAATTACAGTTACAAAATGTTTTATTGTTGGCTGCTACAATTCGGTTTGTTGTGTGTGTCTGTAGTCTTTTCATATATCACAAGATAATGCTACCGCCAACAGTGAGCTTGCTTTTGCTGGCAGACCTCCTATAAGGCAGTTTTTGCAAGAATAATGTTTGTAATGGGATATTATCAAGTGTAAGAAAAAAAAAGTCACAATATGTATTTACAGTACGATTTATACATATTGGTAACCTTTTTTTAACCCCTTAAGGACAATAGGTGGTCCCTAAACCCATTGAAAACAATGCATTTTGAGCCCGTACATGTACAGGCTTTGTCATTAAGGGGTTAAAACTATTCACATATATTTTAACCAAGCTGATGATATAGGTTATGGATTCCGTTTAGCCTATTCATCCATTGGGAGACGAATTAAGAAATTATGATGAAGTTCAACATTGATAATAATGAGATTCAACATTGATAAATATAAAGTAACGCATTTGGGTAGTAAAAAAAAAACCTCTGAATATAATAATATGAATTTATTGAGATCAGACTGAGAGAATCATATCAAGGAAAACTTTGTAACGTCATTAACAGTGCAAAAGCCAATAAAATATTAGTATGGATTAAAACATGTCTATGCGAGAACAGAACGCTTTTTGACACTGATGTCATCACAATGTTTAGAAAATATATCCAATGTCGGTATAAGGTCATCTCAGGGGAAATCTTTACTAAAAAGGACAAAAAAAACCAGTTATTAAGAGACCAATTCTTAAAATATTCTAGACAGTGAGGGTAGTGAAGCTCAGGAATCCACCACCTGTGAAGGTAGTGACTTCAAGAAGCTTGGATGCCTTTACAACTGGGACACTTTTATATCTTGACAAGGAAGGGCATTCGAAGCTGCAAGTTTTACTTTAAAACATGGTCGATCCAGGGATTATCCTAAAAATCCGTTGGCCAAATTTTTTTTTAATTTCCTGTGACTGTGAACCTGGGATATCCTGGAAAAGTTGACTTTGATGAACACATTGGACTTAACATCACCAGCTTATTTATTTTGCATAAATACATTGAATATTTTATTATAATTTATTTTTAAGGTGCTGTTGACACAATTTAAGATAAATTAACAAAAAAATTACAGTTATTGACTGTAACCTCACCCTTTGCCTCTTGTCCTTCAAAGACTATAGACATCTAAGTGATGTTTGTAGTGTTCCTGTGAACGTATTTAAATCATACACCATTTTATTATTAGGGCAGATCTCAAAATAAATATTTTATTTTTGTACCCCAAGGGACACTTACTTTAGTTATTATTCTATTAAAGAAAGTCGCAAGTAAATACCGTACCTATTTATGCTCTTAAATTTAAAAAAAAAATGTAAAAATATTTAAAATATCTTTTAAAAAAATGTACAAATATTTTGTAATTATTATTATTTTTTTGTTTACTTGATATTTAAAATATTGTGACATTTAAATATTTGGAAGAAAAAAAAAGCATTAACTAATTGGTTTCACGAGCTGCCTCGTGAGGATCAGTCATTGCACAACGGCTGCTTTGTCGACATCATTTTGTGACATCGCATCGCTAAAACAAACATTTATAATACGACTTTTGTTTTTAAGGCTCTGTGGCTCGTGGTTAAAAGTTAAAAGACATAATTACGGTTAAATAATGAAACAATTATCTTTTCTTTGTAAGACAAGGAGCTGTCAACGACACTATAAACATGGCATTCTCCGGAAAGAAAGATCCAAGTGTGTTCATTTCTGCGAGACGTAGCGCATGTTCCTCTGTTAAGTTAAGCTCGTTTAATCACAAATGACTTTGAGGCTATACCTTAACTAAGGTCGACCTTATCTCTGTGAGATCGCGGCGCGCTTGTGACTGAGTGGCAATCAATCCTTTGACCTTGCATATGCATCAAGTCATCAGCCTAACCACCGTGCCACAAACGCTGGTGCATTAACAGAGCGAAGGAAACCGGGGGATGCAACTTTCGTAGAAGAACAAAGGAAACAGATCATGCAATTTTCATAGGAACCAAAAAAATGTAATCTTGGATCATTGCCCCCGGATGATTCAGGCAAACCTTTGGTTACCATCACACATAAACAAATTTCCCATGTATTTATAACCTTCTCTTTCCTGTCTATCCTTGTTCTTTTTTGTTTCTTGTTTGTACCTGTACCTGTACCTCTTCCTATCTTTTTATGCCAATTTTTCTCTTTTTTCCTTCTAGATTACGTACTTTTGTTTCACTTTATTACTTTTCCTTACCTGCTCCTTCTTTCATATTCCTTACAACCCACCCCAGCTACGTTTACTACCTACTTTATGTGCTCTTCTTTTTTCTATTGATTTCCTAACTGCTTTTCTCTTTTTTCTCCTTTCTCTCTTTTTTTTCCTTTTTTCTTGCTCCTAGTTCCTATCACACCCATCTCTCTCTTCTTCCCTTATGTTATTAGTATTTCTTTGAATGTTTTCCAGCTGTACTGTTTCTCTGTCCCCCTTCCTTCTCTTCTTTTACTCATTGACCTTACTCAATGTCCTATATTTCTCTTCCTTCCCTTCTTTTACCCATTGACCTTACTCAATGTCCTATATTTTTCCTTCATTGCCTCTTCGTTTATTTTTACCCCATTCTTCTAAATCTACCCTAAATGCCCCATTTCCTTCAACCAAATAATATATTTTTTATACTGTACTTTACATCCTCTCCTGGGGTCTTCATTCAACACACGCGCTCCTTCATTCCGTCTTCTTTTTTATTTTTACTTTTGTTTAGTTTTAGCCAAAAAAAAGTTTCTTTCGCAGAAGTTAAGAGCAACTGAGACCTTTTGAACACGAAAAAAGGTCTATTTGTTCATAAAGATGAAAGGTTTTGTCAAACGGCTGAAAATGTCACTAAGGCTTTTGCAAAGAAGAAAAATGAACTTTTCGCACATCTCTTCCCATGAGGAACACATTGGTTCGGCAATATCCCCACGGTATATGATTTCAAATGAGGTTATATCATAAAATGGGAGCGGGATCACAGGTAGTTGTGCGTGGCACGAGCAGATGGTGGGGCTGGTGATATCTATTGTTTTGTCAGGGTGAAAGGGAAGCCGAGTGTGGTTTATAATAGTTTGGGAGAGAGGAGGAGGAATGATCGATGAACATGTATTAAATTAGAATATGGGAGATAGCAGACCATGTCTCTTACTTTACAGTTTGTTTTGCATTCATAGGTTAAGATGGGCAAAGAATAGGAAAAATATGCATTATCATCAAGCTCCATTGAGACGTTGTCCACATGCGTCTACGTTTCACCTCTAGGGGATTGGCAAGCTGGTCATTCAACCTTCTTCCGCCAGCTGTGGTGGTATGGGAATCATGAATTGCGCAATCATCAAACCTTTAAATCTGGTGCCATCTGGAGGGGGCCTAATGGCCCGAGGCACAAGAAGACCCAAGACGATCAGAGACTTCACTTACGGTGAGTACCGGAATGCACAGGTATTCTAATGTCTCTGTAACGAACCTGTGTTCTGCTTACAGCGTCTACACTATTAATGACCCTTATTACTGCTTATGGTCCTCAGGCTTAAGCTTCCAGGATGAAGCGTTCGGGAAAAATGCCCCATGAGGACGAAAAGCTGAGATGAAGAGAAGCATTCCGACTAAGGGCCTGCCTATTTTGAGCTATACAAACGCTGTACATGTAATGACATAGTCCCTGAAACTTGGAAATCAAACAGCATATGTTATATATAGTATGATACATAATTCATGGAACTGTTTTCCAAGAACTTTTCAGTTTTTCAAGCTGAATGGTTCACTACTAGTTTGATACGCCAGGGAGGAAGGTCAACGTAGAGTCATCTTCTAGAAGACTTCTCCATCATCCCTTTCATAGGAACGGACAGGGAAAAATCGGCGAAGCTGGACGGTGAGTGAGGAGGTCCAAAATAGGGCTCAAAGGACTGTCCAAAATAGGGGGACATTATTAAATCAGGATGGTACTTACTGAATATAAATGGAAAACAAACAGCAATTTACAATGACTGAGAACTGAACTGCATTGTAACACGGCCTCTGAATCTAAAACAAGGGTTTGTCACCGCAGCTTGCTGTAGGTAATTAGCTCCTGAAAATAAGTCACCCTGTCATGTAGCATTAGATTTGACTCAACTGGCGGCACCCTTTGACCCCATAACAACTTGTCAAGTCGGCCCAAGCTGTCGGACCTTTTTAGTTCTTAAAACCTCGGTCCACAAGCCCCGCCAAGCCCGTCCGAGCCGCGGCCTATTAATAGCTGGTCACCGGGGCCTGGTTAACAGGCGATTCACGACACATGTTTAGTTGATGGACTGTGAAATGAAGCAACACTCTCACACTTAGCGGGAACACAACATGAGGATTCTACTAGGGTTACAAAGTAGCACCAAGTCTTTTCTTAATTAGAGCCCTGATAATCCCAGCAAAGTGAAAAGCGAGACATCTCATTATTTTTCCGAGCTGATGCACGTGGCTTGGTAACCACCGGTGGCTACGGCTCCCAGTCTTTGGCTGGCTGCGCTTACTGGTAGCTATAACCCATAGCGGTTGAACTGTGGAAACATACCCAACCCTGTTTCAACCACTATCAGCAGAGAGATAATGACTTAGGAGGATCGGTGACCTATTATTATAAAGCGACGAATCAGTTAGGACTCATTCCTTCCCGACATACCTACGCCTCGACAAAATGAAAAATACGGACCATTAATTCTATCCTTCCCTCTGCCACTGACAAACTGACACGCACGAAAAACGGATCTATGACCCATGAAGTCTTTTCACCTTCACACTAAAGGATCTCATTGCACGTAGGGCAGAGAAAAAGACTTCTAGATCCGAGAATAAGAATCCCTTCATTCAACAGATATCATACGTTTCAATTTCTATAAAGCATTATAAGCCACGATGTACTTAAGAGACCTTCTGCTCCTCCAATGCCCTTGGATCAAGAGCGTTCTTTGATTTGGTTCCTGTACCACCGTTCTTGGACGTAATGTGGGCTTCCAAATGTTTTGGATCGAGGAGATTAAAAAAAAAAAAAACACCCATCACTTTGTCAAACGTTTTAAAAAAAAAACTCCCTCTTTGGTGAATAAACCCCAAAAGTAGCAAAAGAGCCACTTTTAGAGGGACCATTCAACCTAAAACAGGGTTTAAACCAGAATTACCAAGCATGGAGTTCCTGGATCAATGTGTGGGACCAAATACAAATGAACTATTGTCCTTTGGAGAAGTTCATTAGCATATGGAGCCTTGTGATGATGTCATCAATAAGACAGTAGAAACAAATTCAAAACCTTATATTAATTTGCAGGCAATTCTGGTATATATTCCATTATGACTTTTTTTTGGTCTCCTTTCGGTCCATTATTTTAAAGATGGTAGACAATCGAGCTCCACTTTTATTTTTCTATGGAACATAAAAATAATTTTATGTTTCAAGCAGATGCTTACGAAATAATTTTGTGGATTTACCGGGTGAAAACATTAAAGGGAAAAAAAAAAATCAATCAATTTAAATTGCACGGTGAATTTCGGTTGAACGGGAGCGGACCGTGGAAATTCCGCTGACTTCAGATCTGCAGTAGATTGCGTTGATTCAAAACTTTATGGGATTACAGTCCTCAGCGGGGGGAAATTTGCTGTACAATTTAATATAATCAATTTCTCCATCAGCAAAAATTTGCTGACAAAATAAAATAAAAATCTGTGTATTTTGAAATTCCGTCTATCGGAATAGGTGGGGGCAAAAGAAGCGTTAGAGTTGATAGCCTGGACTTGTGTTGTGCCTTGAGGATAGGGTTAAACATCATTAATCTATTTATCTTAATCCAGTCCGTGGAACTCGATACGTCGGAAATCACCCCAGTTTTAAGTGGATCTGTCACTTTCAAAAATCACCACTTTGGTGGTAAATTCCATCAAGGGCGGATTTGGACGTCCATTAATTAATCTGACGCCTTTCACGAAAGTTCTTTATCTTCTAGACTTAGAGGGTAGGTGAGCTCCAGAAAAGAAGTTATATTATATAATTTTAGATGCCAATGAAATAAACATCTTAGATAACCACAAATAGTTAAAAATAAATGTCATGGTTTCTTTTTAATTAAATATTAAATATTCAGGTCAAATATCTAAGAATGAATTTCAGATAAAAATAAGAAATGCTTTAAAAGGAATTGTTAACCAATTAAATTATATATATATATATGCTGATTTTGACCAAAAATGGCTTTTGGATTCGGTTAAATGCCTTTGCGCTGTTCCGTCATTACAGCTAATCTTTTGTATTCTTTTATAGATTCATAAGTCAAATGTTCTGTTTGTACCGAGAAGGCAATATGGCTGCCAAGATGGTGCTATCTTCTTCCTCTCGATATCTTTTGCCAGCTCTCTACATAACAATCTCACGACCCTAAAACAAGACGGATTATATGATATCAAATAAGATTGTCCAAAGAGCCAAGGGGCACGCGGGACAAACATACCATTTACTTAGAAAACACTGCTTGTCCCACCAGCTGCTTTCCTGAAACTGGCAAAAACCCAACTTAATTTCCTTGGAGGAACTGCCAGATTATGATATGGATGAGGCATCCAACTGGCTGTACAGGAGAAACATGCGTTCTTTCTTACATCCTCCACATACGCAGAAATCCCAAGTGGCCATCGCCAACCAACAGTGAACCCAAACCCACCTCAATGTTAAATTATGTGTCTATCGGGTTTTTTTCCGTTTTGTTCTCCTTTTGTCATTTTATGTCAATTATCATTTATGGAAGGTTGGAATTTTTTTGTAAATTTTGTTCCAAAGTTACTTCCAACCATTGTTGTTATGGTCAATTATGTCATTTATCGATGACAATAAGAAAAAGAATGTCTGGCAAATTCCACTCGCTCTCAATCCAAGCAGCTCCATAACATAATCTTTTCCAGAGAATAGTTCTCAGTTTTTACTGCATTCGATTCTACTGGCAGATGCAATGATTCCACTTTGTGTGTGGGGCTCTGTACTTGTCAATTGTCCCAAATTGCGCGCACACACATCCTGCCAGAGGGACCGGGTCCAGCTGGCCAACTGTCCACTTCATAGTCTTGTTTTTTTTCTTATTTCCCGTTATGTTTGTAATGGGAAGAGAGCAATGGCTGCTAATAGCCGTGTGGTCATGGAGCGTGGGCAAGGTGGGGAAAGCTGGAGGGAAATGAAGACAAAGGTTGGATATTTTGGTTGGTAAGCGGCTCTTAACCTTAGAACCTTCAAATCAGCTCTCCAAAACCACAATCTAATCACTAAACCCTAGAGTTGTACCATCTAGAGCCATACAAAATTGGGATATCCATGTAGCATTTTAAAATGATAACATGGGGCGATAAATAAATTGGTGCTACTGACTTGGATGTAGGTATGTGAGGGACCATTCATGGTCACCGTGGGCCACCTATGGTTTGAGTTATGCACTAGGGGTTCTAATTTGGAACCCTTCCTCGAAGCACCTGGAAGCTTCATCTATTGTAATGCTGCATGACTGCAATGTAATGAAATAATGTACTTGAAAAGATTTGGACTATAATGCTGCGTTAATATATATCCTCCCCGCGATGCCACAAGATCCTGTGGTCGTAAATTGTATGCAGATAAAGTATTCCCGAGGGATTGCTTATAGCTGCAGTTTACCATCACCACCCTTATGATCTTGTTAGTTTTTTCTTAAAATAGACCACTTTGCTGTTAAAAAAAATTGCAACAGAAGGACAGCCAAGATTCTGCACGGAAAACATACAGGTGCGATAATTGGGAATACAAAGGCATATACGCGGTGACATCACCCTAACCGGCGAGCGGCTGGATTCATTTTCTGGACGTGACAGCGAGTCTGCAGAGAGGTGCTGCAGTGAACGTGCCCATATTTCTCACTGTGGACGGGCAAAGAAATTAACTGCATCTTCTTGCCCTCCCTCCCTCCTCTTCCTCCTCCTCCTTCTCCTTCCACCCTTCTCCAGGCAGGGAGAGAAAGAGGGAATGAATTAATAACAATAAAAGGATGAAACAAAGGAGAGGAACGGGGCTATCGGACTGTGAAATGAAAACCAGGACTGCAGCCGACATTTAAAAACCCTTTCGCTTCCACCAGGGGAGAGGCGCGGGGAACGGCGGCACCAGTGTGCAGAGGTGGAGCTGAGGGCTGAGATTGTATGTAAGGGTACTGTGAGGCACAGAGGGGGCATTAGTTGGGGGATTTAACCCCTAAAGTTCTACCAAGGTTGGATTTTAGGGTGTTCGACAAACTAAGCTACCCTACAAGCTTAGCTCCATGTGTGTTGCCTATATGGACATATGTGTTATATATATATATTAGTAGATGGGTGATAGGTGAGGTTATTTGCGTGGGGCACAGAAGATGCTAGAGAGGGCTGTGGCTGCTTATGATGTTACACACAGGGTAGGTAAATGAACACCATAAACTTATACCTAGGAACAACAATGAATATCAAAAGCTAAGACCCCATGCAGAAGAATAGGACATCTTTGGCCTGGCTTAACGCGCTGAAAAATGTCCTGGCTGTCTTTTCAAGAAGCAAAATGGCAAGGGTTTCTTCTGCCGATTTATTGTCTAAGGGGGAAGAACAATGTCTTGCCAACAAGGAGTTTTTAAATCAAACTATTTAGAAAGGTAGAAGCTTCAGCCAGAGCCCTTGGCTCATTCCAGACTCAAGAAGGACCCTCTCCATACTCAACACCAAAGTCCAGCTCGACTCTGCTTTTGAATGATTTGGCGAGCCAGTCATGGTGGGTTTGATCTCTTTCATCTTGTGTTTTCCATGGCCAGTGCTAACTTTTGATTGGACAATTTACAGTAGAGGAAATATAACGCATATCTATAGGGATTTCCAGAAGACGTTTCCCCAACAGAATTAATTTGGACCTGGACAAAAGTCCTGACTTATCTAAAGTATCTTCTTCCCATTGACAACCTTTCGATCCTTGTTGTCCTAATGACTAATTTCATAAACTGGACACACGTAATTACACAAACCTTTCTAACGGGGTAATTTCCTGCTACTGTGTGTGATGTCATTGGGTTCTGAAAAAAAGATAGAGACAGAAAGGAAATGACAGTCTGAAAAAACGGTGGCTTTGTTTTAAGGATGCTTTGTTCAGTGTGGAGCAATAATGGCATATGGAAACACATGGGTATGGGGTATCTGTAGTAATACCCGGTCAACTGTCACAGCCATGCTATGGATAAATCTTAGAAAACAACCAGCTAGGAGAAATGTATCAGGGATAATCCAGTAATGGCTCTAAGAGTATATTAGAGAGATCAGATGGAAGGGTGACTTCACAACATGGTATAAGGTATTAAGGACTTGGACCATAATGGCGCACTGGCTGTTGGGTGTCTTTAGGGGATAAAGTGTGGTTAGATGCAATCACTATTTGGATACAGAGTAGGATTAGCAGCAGACGTTATTTTGGGGCAGAATTAGATAAAGGGAACGCTAAGAATGGAATTATTGATTGGATGGGGTAATCTCCAGCAGGGCCGGCCCAAGACTTAATGCCGCCTGGGGCGAAGTTTACAATGCTGCCCCCCCTGCCGGCCCTGATCTCCAGTGGTAAACAGATGCTTAAACATGTGTAATACAACATTCTGGCACCCAGGGGGTTAATACATGATAGCAGTGAGTGGGTTTGCAGAAAGCTGTGAGTGGTGCCGCGTACTGGGTGGGTGCAGTATGAGAGGTGTACGGCCGCTGTGACAGGAGACTTAGTCAAGGCAAAGGTTCCTGTAGTGCAGAGATGGGGGTATGTGAGTGGGGGGTCTGCCGGATGGACTTGGTGCAGTGCAGATAGGATACCATTGCAGAGCTCTGTACAGAGCACATTGTATAGTGCAGCAGACCTGTATGCAGTGCAGATAGGATAATGTTGCCATGTGCTATGCAGTGCGGATGGGGTGGTGCTGCAGAGCTCTATGCAGTGCAGATGGGGTGGTGCTGCAGAGCTCTATGCAGTGCAGATGTGATGGTGCTGCAGAGCTCCGTGCAGTGCAGATGGGGTGGTGATGCAG